>CM062807.1:876879210-877364619 GCA_031772625.1 Pinus tabuliformis
CTCCTTTTTTAACTCCGCAATTGGTTAGTTCTTTTACATGATTTACTCCCTGATTTGCTCCTTCTTTCTCCACAACGGGCTAGCTATCTCTGGAACTTGTTGTAGGTGTTGAGTCTTCTCATTGATCACCACTATGGTGCATTACCTTGAGATCTTCTTCGAGTAATGCTATATCATGAGCATTGTAACCTATTTTCAATGAATTATTCTTTTGTTCTTTCGATTTTCTTTTAGTGTTTTTGCTCCGCAAAGCTCTTTGTTCAACCTTTACTAGCTAGATTCATCTATGCAAGTTTTCTAACACATTTACATGGTATCAGAGCCCACAGGTTGCTAGATAAAAGACGCACTAGTACTTAATTTTTCAGGTGGAGATCGAAGATCGACAGAAAAATGGAGTTTCCCAAAGCATCGATCCTAACACCGTACAACTATCACGAATGGAAGGACCAAATGGCTCGATACCTTCATCATAAAGGGTTGTACATGATTACCATGGCTATAGAAGTGGAACCCACTTCAGACATAGAGAAATCCAAGTACCTTAACCGTATGGATGAGGCCCATGGATCCATATGCATGTGCATCTCTCCAGAGTTGCAGTTTCATCTATCTGTCTGCAATACTCCCAATGAGATTTTGGAAAAGGTTGAAGATCTCTACGAGAAACAGGATGAGATGAAAGGACATCTGCTCGAAGTGGCGCTGCTGTCATTGGATCCACAAAACTATTACAGAATTCAAGACTTCTTTACCAAATATAATGATCTATTGCTGCAACTCAAGGGTTGTGGAATTGACAAATCCACGGAGGGTAGTCGCCAAGTTCTCTCTATTATGTCAAAGTTCAGACCAGAATACTTCGTCTTTGTGTCTACATTTCATTTAGTAAGGCTCGCAACAAATAAATCCTACAGTATGCCTTCTCTCAAAGAATTTATGGAGTCCCTTATTTTTGAGCAAGATAAACTCATTGGCATGGGGAAAATCAAACCTCCAAAAGCGCATGCACTTGCTATGCATGATGGCAGCCACAGTAAAAATCATAAATCTGATTCAAATCAGAAAAATTTACAGCAAAAAGACAATGGAAAAGCGCATTTCCATCCAAAGAAGGAAGGGTACACCAAGCCCTTCAATGACTCCTCCGGCTCGAGAAATGAGAAATGGAAGAAAGGAAACAGATGCACCTACTGTCAAAGATGATTCCATCCAGAATCTTCTTGCATGAAGAAACAAACTGACCAAATGGCAGAAATCCTTTAGAAGCACAACATTGGGGACCACATCCCTCAGGGCGCTAAGATGAAAACTGAGGAGCCGCCACACGGGAAAGGTAACAATTTTCATGCTTTAGTTGCAATTAATTCTTCTCCTGATGCATGGATTACAGATTCTGGTGCATCACATCATATGGATGCTACAAAGAAAGTCTATTCCTCTTTGGATGCATGCAAAGGACCTCCCATCCTCATGGGAGATGACTCACCTATTAAGGTCACTAGAAAAGGTAGAGTGGAACTTTTACACGGAAGCTTTGAAGATGTGCTTCATGTTCCAAAACTTTCGATAAACCTGCTTTCAGTTTATTAGATCACTCATTCCGGCACCGGAAAGAGAGTGGAATTCACTCCAGATGTAGTGAACATATATGACCTACATAGCAGCTCCAAAATTGCAACTGATGAGGTAAACAATGGAGCTAGACTGTATACATTTTCTGAATTTATTGAATCTGAATCCTCCTTATTACATACACATGTTGATGATAGTAGTAGGCTTTGGCATGAGAGGTTTGGTCACTTAAATTATAGGTATATGCAGCAGCTAAGCAAGAATGAGATGGTGGAAGGCTTGCCAAATATTAGTTCCTCCAAAGGAGTTTGTGAAGGGTGTGTCGTTGGAAAACATCCCAGAGAAAAGTTTGACACTGGTAAGACTCATAGAGCATCCTCTCCACTAGATCTGATCCATAGTGATCTCATGGGGCCTTTTCCTCATCCTTCCATCAACAAAGCAAGGTATGTGATTACATTTATTGATGATTTCTCACGGTATACTTGAGTGTATCTTCTCAGGGCCAAATCTGAAATTTTTGCATACTTTGAAGATTTCAAAGCACTCGTTGAGACACAGTTAGAGAGAAAGATCAAAGCCCTCTATACAGACAATGGGGGGGAATATGTTAACACAGCACTTCGGAACCTTTTCCTTCAGTCCAGCATACAGTTGCAGTACACAGTTTCATACACTCAGCAGCAGAACGAAGTTGCTGAGAGAAAGAACCGATCTCTCAAAGAGATTGCTTCCTGCATGTTGCATGCTAAGTCACTGCCTCATAAGCTATGGGCTGAAGCACTTAATTGTGCTAACTACATCTAGAACAGATCTCCTCATAGGTCTATCAAGGATCAGAGCCCCTTTGAGGCTTGGAGCGGCACTAAACTAGAGGTCACCCACTTCTGTGTTTTCGACTCCCGAGCATGGGCTAGGATCCCCTCTAAAAAGAGGAAAGATCTTGATCCACAGAGCATTGAGTGCATCTTTGTTGGATACCCTGATGGTATGAAGGGATACTGACTCCTGATTCCCTCTACAGACAAGCTCATCATTGAGCGATGTGTCAAATTTGAGGAAAGTATCTCGCATGCACCTCAATCGCTGCATGCAGACACTTTTTATCTACCTCATGTCTGAGATGATGACTCAGTACACTCAGATGTAGATTCAAAGCATGCAAATGCCGAGGTAGAGCATGCAGATGCAGAGACAGAGTCTTCAGATGAAAATCTAGTACATGCATATGATGATCCACATCGAAGCCTAGATCGGGCTTCCAGCAGTGAATATTCCCCTGTCATAAATCAAAGAACAAGGAGCTTATGTGAGATATATGCACAAGACCACCCAGCTGCTAGAAATGGTCTTGTGGGGGATAATTCTGATCTGCAGAGGACTAGCTCAAAGTTTATTGAGCCTCCTCTTGTCCTCACTGCCATTGAACCATCGCCATCCTAGCATTGTCATTTGGTTTAGTCTATTGATCCACATCCTTATGTTGAGGTTGCTGGGCATCCATCTTGGGAGTCCACCATGGAGGAGGAGTATAACTCTCTCCTCAAGAACCAAACCTAGGATCTGGTCCCCCTTCCTTAAGGAAGGAAACTTGTCCGATGCAAATGGGTCTACAAGACCAAGAGTGCTGCAAATGGGAAAATCACCAGACGGAAAGCAAAGCTAGTATCCAAAGGCTTCCAACAAGTGCATGGAATTGATTATGATGAGACCTTTTCTCCAGTAGCAAAGATGGATTCCATATGCCTTACACTTGCCATTGCAGCTGCATAGGGGTGGGAAGTACATCAGATGGATGTCAAGAATGCCTTTCTTCACGAAGACTTATCTAAAGAGATCTACATGGAGCAACCACATGGTTTCATTTAAGATTCATCTTTGGTTTGCAGACTGAAGAAATCTCTCTCAGGCCCCGAGAGCTTGGTATGCGAAGACATATTCTTTTCTCTTATCACAGAACTTTGAAAGATGTAAGTCTGATTTGAATATTTACATGCTTAGGACACATGATTCTCTTCTTATCTTAGTTTTGCATGTGGATGATCTCCTAATCACTAGCAGCTTGGCTTCAGCCATTGCTACATTCAAGAGGGCCTTGCATGATAGGTTCTTGATGACGAACATGGGTCCATTACACTTCTTTCTTGGTCTTGAGATCAGCCAGGATACCACAAGCATCAAACTCTCTCAGGCTAAGTATGCATGGGATCTCCTCGAGAGATTTTGCATGATTGACTGCAAGCCAGCACCTACTCCTTTTCTGTTTGGGGTCCGCCTTGAGGATGGAGGTGACACTCAATTAGTTGACAACACTCTTTACCAACAGCTAGTGCGGAGCTTATTGTACCTCACCCACTCCAGACCGGATCTCCCATATGCAGTAGGGGCAGCTTCTAGATACATGCAGGAGCTGCATGAGCTACACTGGAATGCTGCCAAGCGCATCCTTCGATATGTGCAGGGCACCATCACCTTCAGGATTCACTATGCAGTAGGCACTGCATTGAATATCCTTGGCTTCACAGATTCTGATTGGGTGGGAGACAACATTGGTCGCAAGTCCACCTTCAGATATTCACTCAGTCTAGGATCTGGCCCTATCTGATGATCGAGCAAGAAGCAGGCTGCTATTGCTCTCTCTTCAGCTGAGGCCGCGTATAGAGGAGTAGTCAACATCACCATTCAGGTTCTATGGCTACAACACTTCCTCACTAAGTTGGGCATCCAGTTCTAGTAGCCCATTGTCATCTGGTGTGACAACCAGAGCACTCTCAAATTTTGCAGGGATCCAGTACAGCGGCAGCGGACGAAGCACATAGAGATACATATGCACTACATCAGAGACTTAGTACATCATCTGGTCATTGATTTGCAGTTTTGTCCCTCAGCAGAACAGACTACAAACATCTTCACCAAGACATTCACTGAGCAGAATTTTCGCTCTTTGCGCGATCATCTTGGAGTGAAGGACACAGTTGCTTAGATATTTTCTTTTCTTCCTCTTTTCTTTTGATTACATTTTATTTTGACGGGGGTTTTTTCCCATGAGGTTTTCCCTCTTTCCTCAATTTTAGTACAAGTTGCACTGTATTTTGGGTGACCTTTGGCCTTAGTTCCCAAGGCCCATTTTCTATTTTTCCCCATAGTGGTGTTCACGGGGGTGTTGGAACTACTACACACCTACATGCAGACTCTTAGTTAGAGCATGGAACTACATGCAAGATTCCTTTTGCATGATTTACTCCTTGATTTTCTCCTTCTTTAACTTTGCAACTGGTTAGTTCTTCTACATGATTTACTCCCTGATTTTCTCCTTCTTTCACTCCGCAGCTAGCTAGTTATCTGTGGAACTTGTTGTAGGTGTTGAGTCTTCTCATTAATTACCACTATGGTTCATTACCTTGGGATCTTCTTCCAGTAATGCTATATCAAGAGCATTATAACCTATTTTAAATGAATTATTCTTTTGTTCTTTCAATTTTCTTTTAGTGTTTTTGCTCTGCAAAGCTGTTTGTTCAACCTTTACTAGCTAGATTCATCTGTGCAGGTTTTCTAACACATTTACATTTTCTTAGATCCCTCTATGGAAGGGTATTTTTTTTCTTTGTTGCCAACTTTATCCTCCATCGCACGCCTCCAATTTTGTGGTAAAGCATGTGAAAGAAAACAATAGTTAGGATTTTACTCCATCCCTACATTGAGCAAGCGTTGCTTCTTAAACAATACCCATAAATCATGGGTCTACATCAAACCAAACTGGTGTGCGTTCAATCGAAATCAAATATAAAAATGCTACATTTTTAACAATGAATGGGGAATAAAAGTATTACCAAGGATAACGACCATCACATCAAGTGCTCAGTCACAAGGGCACAACAATAATTCAATAATCACACGTCTTCAATTTCTGTTGATTTCAACTCTTAACTCTCACATAATATTTTCTCGCTTGGTGAATTAAACACCACTTCACATAATAAACGAAGATCAAGCTGAGGCCTGGATGAATCCCACTTCATTCTCATCTAAACACACAATTGTATATACGTCAAAGTTATTACAATAGCTTCTGACCCTGAACACCTCGAGGTTTTGTTTATATGCGGCTACCTTTTATGGTTACTATTGAACGTGTGATTGGCAATAGTAATGGTGTCTTAGAGATTTCAACTTTCCTCCAATTCCCTCACTTCATTCTAACACAAATACTTGTTCAATACCTTGGTTGTCTTTCAAAACTAGCAGGCAACGTCATCTCTGATATTTCACAATGGTTTTAATTCCACTACAATCACAACTTTCATTTACATAAACTTCACGTTTTCGCACGAGCGACGACTATTCCAAGGTGAAATATCACTTGATGGTTTCGATGTTGTTGACCCATCATCACTAACTAACGGATATGCCCATTATAATTCTTACCCAATCCCATGTCCCCACATGCATATTTCCCTACACACAACTCAATTTTTATCTCAACGTGTTTATTGTATATCCCATAAATTAATCAGTATATACACTACTATATCAAAATTATCCAATCTTAAAGGTAGGCCTTAGGAAAGGAGTTCATTAACTTGATAGAATACTGAGGTAAGGTTGGTTTAAGTTCTTCGCAACTTCTTTAAAATTAACCGATTACTAAATTTTTGACACTGTATGGTTGTTTTCAAGATATGACCTCGATAAAGTAGCCTTTAAGGGGTTCTTTGAAATTACACCCACCATGACATAGAACCAAACCATTAATTTTAAATGCTTTAAAACAATAACATGTTATATCTAGTGGAACGTTATGGATAAAACGTGTTAATAATTGGATGCATCATCAAAGAATCCTAGTTTCCTTTGGAGGCAAGAAATCGATATGATATTCACACGCTATAAATTTTAAGATTTAACTTTCACCCTTTATAAATTTGGGTTACCTTTCATGCCACTTCTTATTTTGTTCTCATACTTTGTCATACCCTACAAAGCTGGATTGGCCCATAGGCCGAAAGGTTTGAATCAAGCTCTGATACCATTTGTAACATACCTCTTGAGCTTATCTAGAGAATTGAGCTTATCTAGAGACTTAACTACTAAGCTCCATTCCTTAACTTTGGTTAAGTTGAAATTGAGATTCAACAATCTTCACAAGAATAATTATTCCCTCATCACATGAATTATTGTTATTTATGCAACTATCTCCACTACTCTTAACAATTTAATTACATTAGGAGTTAGTAATTTATGAATAATAAATATTTCAATTAAATGTTGAATAAATGTTTAATACCTAATTTTATAAATATCAAAATTTTCATGGTGTTTATTTGTCATTATGTGTGTATAAGTGTGGAGGAATGTTTTTTTATTTATATTTATTTTCATAAAAATATTGAAAATCAAAATTATTATGCGTAGTTTTTTTTTTTTCCAAAAAAAAAATGAACTTTTTATAATTATGATAAAAAGTTACATATCATATGCCGAAGCATTCCTTTGACTATGTGATGGATCATCATAAAGATCTCTATGAAGACTATTTTACCTTCCTTGAGCAAAAGAGAGGTGGAGCATACTGAGCATAACAAGAGCCTCCTCTCCAGAGGAAAACAACTCCCTTCCTTAGCACCATCAAAAAGTATCAACATTTTTCCATATATTTAGCATCCATGGTAATAAAAAACAGCAGCAAGCATCTTTCCCCGAGTCTCCTCTATCGAGGAAAACAACCCAAGTTGACAAACAATGTCCAAGTCTAGATTTTCAAAAAAGAAACTCTCAGATGTATACAAAAAGAAACTATATAAACCAGCTGCTAAGTCTTCAGAAGCATGCATCTATACATAAGGAGGCTGGTCCGAGAGATGGATTTCTACATTGTTTTCCTCCACTATTCTCCAACCGCCCATAGCTTGTTGTAGACCTTCTTTAGAAAGCATGTCTGCTGAATCGTTGCGCTCCCTGCTAATGTGATGAATAGAGAGAACATTAAAAGATAATTTTAAATACTGAATTTCTTCTAATAAAGGATACAAGATATAATTTTGACATCTGCTTTGATCATTTTCCCATTTGATAACATTTAATGAATCCCCAAAAATCTGAACTGTGAAGATGTTCCTATGTATAAGCCAACATAGGAGTAGCTTTAGAGCAGATAATTCTACAAAATTATTTGATGTTAGATGATCCAAAAATAATTTATTATCATAGGTTATAAAATTGAAATAAAATAATTATTAATTTAAGAAATTAAATTAATAATTATTATTCTAGAATGATTAATTAATGGATACAATTAGAAATTAGTATATTGTTGTAACAAGATATGACTCTCCAAATGTGTCGTATCTTAGGCTCTATTTTAGGAGATTAGTTAGCTAGTTGGTTTGAATAGCATTTAATGTAAATGGACACTTGTTATTTAATAAGTGATCCATAATTAGAGGTAGTTAGGACATGGAGCTTATAAATAGCTCATTGCAAGAGTGTTTGGTTGTTCGGGTGTAAACTCTTGCAAATCAATTATGTAATTGTTTTTTTCTGATTAATAAAATTACGTGTCTGAGGACACTTCTGCCATTATTTTGGTATCAGAGCTCCAGTAATGTTGCAGTTGATTTGAGGAAGAGATTCCAGCAGTTGATTTGAGGAGGAGATTCCAACTCTATCAGATCGTGGAAAAACTCAACTCCGTTGAAGTGATCAGCAAATCATTGCCTCTTCCGAAAAGTAGCGGCCATCACCAGAGACAACAATTCTGGAACCTTTTATTTTCTCCACTGGCAGTGCATCGAAAGTTGCTGTGACCTTCTTCCTGAGGCCAGAGGTTCCTGGTTTTTGTCCATCGTAAGGAGAGGTTTCCTTCTTATTTACGCTAAAAAGCACCATTTTTTTAGCTTCGCCCCCGGAATTTGCAAGCGAAAAGCAGGAGAGAGTTAAGAAACTTGAAAAAGCTCGGGATTTACCAGAAGTTTACTGAAATCCATCAAACTATGCCCTGCTCGACCATTTGGTTCAAAGCGGATAGAAAGGTGTCCTCGCTTGTCTGCTGAAACTAGACATACCATTTATTTATTTCACAATAACTTCGTTCCAGAAAGAGTGTTACCTGCAAGTGAGATGGAAACACTGTCGCCCCTCAGTATGCTGTTGGCCGTGGGAATCCCTCCGGACAGCGGCCGCTAAAGGATTACGATGAAAATATGTTAGTCGAGAAACACAGATCGTGGTTGATGCAGGCCGAGATACAGGCTGCTGCCGCTGTTGAGACATAGAGAGTTAGGATATTGCTGAATCTTTATAAATAATAGCCCCATGGCCATCTGCTCCGATCTGGTTAGTAGTAGAAGATGATCAGTGGGAATTTTAATACTATCGGCCAAGCATCGATTCTCAGGTTCGATTTTTAGCGCAGGTTCTACCCAATATGGATAGATTCTCAGGTTCGATTTTCAGCACAGGTTCCACCTGATATGAAGCCCTGGCTGCCTCCCTGCTATAATTTTTTTTCCCCTTTTCTAAGCTGTAATGGAAGGTGTAAGTATAATTCTTACAAATTTCCGCTCCCGCTGCTGCTCTTTTAATTCTTACAAATTTCCACTGTAATTCTTACAAATTTCCGCTCCCGCTGCTGCTCTTTTATAGATATATAACAATATATATATTCGATTTTGAACTTATCGACATGGGACATCCATAATAAAAATTGCGAAGGCCTTCATTATGAGCTACAATTGTATGGAAGAAAACTTAGAATACAACTGTACAACTTGATTAATGCCAAAAACTGAATGTTTAGCAGACAATGTTGTTAAGAGAGCAGAGCTGATCATTCCTCCGCACAGTAAGATGTACTCATATGTTTTTTGAAGCTGTTGTCTTCTCATCCACAGTGACAAACGGATATGGAGTGCCAGAGAATGTTGGGGTTGCCTGAGAAGAGCATAACAGTTGCTTGCCATCGTTGTTAGCCTCAGCAGAAGCAGAAATCTGCATGCAATTTCAGCGTTTGCCCTGCTGTAGAAGCCTACATTGAAAGCAGTGGCGCTTCCTAGAACTTTTTTTTCGATGTAATCATTTATGGTTGATGGAGCAATAAGGGTGATGTTTTGGAATTTTTTGGAGTAATAAGGCGTTTTATTTGTAATTTTTAAATTGGGGCGATAAGGTGTGTTGGGTAATTTGTTTTTAAGAAGTTTTTTGGGATCATCACATTGTAACTCAAAGTATTTTTTACTTTGAGGGGGGGTAATTTCTTTTTTACCATATTGTGCAAAAGAACCATTGTAAAAAGTCAAATTTTGAAAGTTGCCTTGTAAAATTTGAGAAATTGACTAGAGCCAAGTGCAAAGCTCAGTCAATTGTCTCCTGTTTTGACGACTATTCAAGGGTCAAGGCCAAGCCCCGATAGATTGTGTTTTTTGCGAGGTGTGTTGTGTTGACTATCTTGTCCTTTTTGTTCTGATTCTTGGTGCGACGCTTCAACGCTAAAATGTCTAAGTTGATTAATTTGTTTTCTGATTCCTACAAACTAGAAGGCACCAAATCTTATAAAACATGGCATCATCTCATCGAAAGCACACTCATTTACAATGAATTATGGCAGGGAATATGTGATGGAGATGTTAAGCCGAATAAACCCACAGATGCAGATGCACTGGCAAAATGGGAAATCAAGAATGCTAAAGCCCTAGCTCTTATTAAATCGTCTGTGAATGATGAAATGTATGTCCACATAGAAAATGCTTTAGATGCATGGACTGCCTTGAAAACTTTTAGAGACCTCTTTGATACGCAGCCTGAATCAAAGAAGGTTGATCTACAGTTAAAATTGTTGCAACAAAAATTAACTGAAGATGGTGATATTCTTGAATATCTCTCCAGACTTAAGAATATTAGGCAGGAAATTATTAATGCTGGTTTTCCCGCAATTGATGATAGCTTTATGGTCACAATTGTAATTGTTGGAATTCCTTCTTCCTAGACGCATTTTTTAGAGACTCTACAAGTAACTGGGAAATTAGAGAAACTAAAGTTTGATGAGCTTTGTGAAATGTTGAGTCAACATGATAAAACTTTTGGGAAGAAGAAGAAAGTTGGTGAAGATGTTTTTCTCACAGAAGCCAGCACTAGTAAGTCATCAGCAGATAGTTCTCGAGGAAGAGGCAGATGGAATCAGAATCAAGTAGCACATAATCGAGGCCGAAGCCAAAGCAGAGGCACCAATTTTAACAGAGGAGGAAGAAATAATTTTCAAGGTAGAGGAAACAACCAAGGAAGAGGCAATTTTCAAGGACAAGGATATAATAGTCAAGGTAGAGGACAATCTCAAAATAGAGGTCAAAGCAGAGGCAGAGGACAATCTTCAGGACGAGGAAGAGACTTAAGTCAAATTGTGTGTCGAAGATGTAACAAAGTTGGCCATTATGCTGAAGATTGTCGAACTTCACTTAATAAAATTCCCAAGTTTCAGCAGCATTCAACACAATTTGCAAATGATCAAGATGAAGATAACTCAGAATATGTTTTTACTTCCTCACCAACATCACAACTTTCATCCCATCTTAGAAGTGACTATGAAGATGCCTGGATCTTGGATTCCGGGGCAACTCAACACATGATTTGTCGACGTGATTTTTTCTGGCATTTTCAAGAATGCAAACTTAATTCCATTTTTCTTGCTGATGATACAAAACATACTCCTTATGGAAAAGGAGTAGTAAAAGTTTTTCTCCCTGACATTGGAGAAAAAATGATTTCCAATGTATGGTATGTACCCAGTTTCAAAAAAAATTTGCTCTCTTTAGTCACGATTCGACAAGCAGGACATCAGGTGATTATGGAAGATGGTTTAGTGAAGATTAATTCAGTGAAATAGAACTTGAAAACAATCATGACAGGTTATGAAGATGGAAAACTGTTACGGATGAAAGGGACAGTTATTCCAAGGCATTCTGATTTTGCAGGGGCAGTGACTACAGGTATTTCACCTATAAGACTATGGCATGTAAGATATGGACATTTGAATTTTGAGAGTCTTTCTCAATTGTAGAAACAAGGAATGGTTAAAGGCCTTCCCACATTCAAAAGGGAAAATGCAAAATGTGAAGCTTGCATTTATGGCAAACAAAATCGAGAAAGTTTTCCAACAAGTTCATGGCATGCAAACAGGCGGCTACAACTAGTTCACAGTGATGTTTGTGGTCCACTACAAACTTCATTTGGTGGTTGCAAATATTTCTTATTATTCATTGATGATTTCAGTAGAATGACTTGGGTTTACTTCTTGAAGAACAAGTCAGAAGCATTTGATAAGTTTAAAATTTTTTGCCAACTTGTTGAAAATGAAGTCAGAGAAAAGATAGGTACTCTCCAGACGGATAATGGGGGAGAATTCACTTCAAATGAATTCAAAACTTATTGCAGTGAAAATGGCATAAGACGACATCTCACTAATGTTTACACTCCACAGCAAAATGGAGTAGTCGAAAGAATGAATCGCACTTTGTTAGGCATGGCGAGATCCATGTTAACTTTCAAAAGGCTAAGTCCAACATATTGGGCAGAAGCAATCCATACAGCTGTCTACTTAAGAAACAGATCTCCAACTGCTTCTTTAGACGGAATCACACCTTATGAAGCTTGGTTTGGTTTCAAACCTCGATTTAAACATCTTAGAGTTTTTGGGTCAGTGTGTTATGCCTTAGTTCCGAAAGAAAAATGAACTAAGCTTGACCCAAGAAGTTTAAAATGCACAATGATTGGCTATTCTGATGAGAAGAAAGGGTATCGTCTTTTGACCAATGGAAAATTCATTGTGAGCAGGGATGTCATTTTTGATGAAACAGAGAGTAAGAGTGCTGAAGAAATTGAAAATCTTCTTCATAAATTAGAAACTAAGGGAAGTAAAAGAAATGGAAAAATGCAAAGTCAACCAACTTCACCAAATTGGTATGAACTTGATTTTCCTTCCTCTGAAGATGAGTCATCCAGTCCGTCTACATCAACAGCATCATCTGGGTCTTCTAGCAGTTCATCCGCATCTCCAAGCAGCAACAGTTCTTCTGACAGTGATTCTCCACATTCTTCACCTGAACGACGAAGATCAGTTTATATTAATCCTCTTTACTATGATGGGGACTTTACAGAAGCACCAACTTCCGAAATGGGCAGTTCAACTTTTGAAAGATGTCAAGCCTGATGAACAGAATAAAACTGGCACCAGAAGGGCACATAGAAGTGAAGGCAATTTTGCCTTGATAGCAAATGATTTTACTGAACCTTCCACATACAAAGAGGCAGTAAAACATAAAGAATGGCAACAAGCTATGGTTGAAGAATATCAAGCAGTAATTGATAACAACACTTGGAAACTTGTTGATTGTCCAGCAAATGTTAAACCCATAGGCTGTAAATGGGTTTACAGAATTAAGTATAATCAGAAGGGTGAACTTGAAAAGTATAAAGCACGACTTGTCGCAAAGGGTTTTGCGCAGCAGGAAGGCATTGATTATGAAGAAACTTTTGCTCCTACAGCTAAATGGAACACCATCCAATTAACACTTGCATTGGTCGCTCAAAAGGGATGGAAATTTCATCAAATGGATGTGAAAAGTTCTTTTCTCAACGGGGATTTATAGGAGGAAGTGTATATGACCCAACCACCAGGTTTTGAAGTTGAAGGAGAAGAACATAAAGTCTACAAATTGATCAAGGCTTTATATGGATTAAAACAAGCTCCACGAGCTTGGTATGCAAAGATGGATGAATACCTTAAGAAAGTTGGTTTTCAAAGAAGTGAATCTGATGATACTTTGTATGTGCGCCAACAGGGCAAATATCTGGTAATTCTTGTTATGTATGTAGATGATTTGATCATCATTGGCAATCATGATGATCATATTGCACAGGTAAAAAAGGAGTTACATGCAGGTTTTAAGATGACAGATTTGGGATTACTTCACTACTCTCTTGGAGTTGAAGTCTTCCAATGTCCACATCATATTTTCATTTCTCAGAGTAAGTATGAAGCAGAGGTTCTTCAGCGTTTTGGCATGCAAGATTGCAAGCCCGTTCTCACCCCCATGGAGCAAAACTTGAAACTTTCAAAATTTGAAGGGGGGGAAAGGTGGACAGTACAACTTACAGACAATTGATTGGCAGCTTGATTTATTTGACAAATACTCATCCTGATCTATCTTATGCAGTCAGTATTCTTTCACTTTTATGCAGGAACCATGAGACAACCACTGGAATGCAGCCAAAAGAGTTCTTCGATATATCCAAGGAACAAAAGATTTTGGTCTTCTTTACACAAAGACTAAAAATTTTCTACTTGGTGGATATTTTGATGCCGACTTTGCTAGGAGTATTGATGATCGAGCATCAACATCAGGTTATTTAATGAATATGGGGTCAACAGCAGTATCTTGGAGTTGCAAAAAACAAGCTATAGTGGCCACTTCTTCAGCAGAAGCAGAGTACATTTCAGCATGGGAAGCAGCATGTGAAATTGTTTGGTTGCGCCGAATTTTGCAGGACTTGGGCATTTCTCAGGCAGAAGCTACATCATTGTTCATTGACAGCCAGTCAACCATCAAACTTGCCAAGAACCCAGTTTTTCATTCAAAGACAAAGCATGTGGACACCAAGTATCATCATATCATATCTCTCATTGCCAAAGATGTCCTCAAGCCAGTTTATTGTCCTTCCGAAGATCATATCTCTGACATTTTCACGAAACCGCTTGGCAGAATAAAATTTACTAAGTTCAGGGATGAACTTGGTATCTGTTATAATGTATCTTTGGATCATAGGGGGGAATGTTAGATGATCCAAAAATAATTTATTATCATAGGTTATAAAATTGAAATAAAATAATTATTAATTTAAGAAATTAAATTAATAATTATTATTCTAGAATGATTAATTAATGGAGACAATTAGAAATTAGTATATTGTTGTAACAAGATATGACTCTCCAAATGTGTCGTATCTTAGGCTCTATTTTAGGAGATTAGTTAGCTAGTTGGTTTGAATAGCATTTAATGTAAATGGACACTTGTTATTTAATAAGTGATCCATAATTAGAGGTAGTTAGGACATGGAGCTTATAAATAGCTCATTGCAAGAGTGTTTGGTTGTTCGGGTGTAAACTCTTGCAAATAAATTATGTAAATGTTTTTTTCTGATTAATAAAATTACGTGTTTGAGGACACTTCTGCCATTATTTGAGTCACTGCCTAAGCCCACGGAAGCTTTTAGAGACTGTCTTTCATTTATATGGATGATTAATCCTGCTCCAACTTTGTTATTTTGAGACGCTCCATCAAAATAAGCCCATGGCACTCCTTCCTTGATTTGTTCTTCTCTAACTTGTTTGGGCATCCTTTCTTCCTCTGAATCAGGTATGCTTGAGTAAATGATGATTGATTCAACAGGGGTTTCCTTGTCTATAAATATGGTTCTGTTTCTTGCAATCCAGATACCCCAAGAGATAATAGGAGGAAATTTATGAAAAGTTTTAACAAAATTCAACGGACATGAGAATTTTTGTGACATGAACATGCGAGGGAAAGTTTCTCTATCTGTATATATATATTAAGTTTTGTTTATTGGAAAATAAAAAAATATTGATTTTTATTATATGATATTTTTATCATTATTTCGAAAAGAAAATATGAACATAAGAAAACATTGTAAAACTCATGGTATGAAGTTAAAAATAGAAAAAGAAAAGATGCATTTTAATAATGTTGTGAAAACTTATATAAAAATGATTTTTTATAAATTAGGTATAGTCCATAATAAGCATCAAAACACTTTATTACACATTAAAATTAAACATATATCATCATCATCGTCATCAAACAGAAAACTGTGTAATTTCATCAAAATTACATATACCATAATTAATGAAAAGAATAAACAATTTCATCTCGACAATTTTCATTGATTTATGTAGTATTCTACCAAAAAAAAAAAGTTTCTATATTATCCCATTTGTAAACCATCCATAATTGGCCAACCAAAAAAATTATTAATTTAATTGCATAGCGTCGAAACAAATTTTTATTAACCTTTACAATGCTCGTTCTCCTCCTAAAGGCCCAACCACGTCTAAATAAATGGAACTTGATAAGGTCCAACACCCAATGATTGGCACTCTGACTCAGATCCTCAACTCTGGTCTGACCTTTCTCTTCCGCCATATGTAAATTAATTGTTTGAGAGGATAGTACAAATAAGTATAACGGACTAATAATGTCCAATATACCACAATACTCTAAATTAATCATATAAGAATTCATTAATTATAAAAACAATTAATAAATAAGTTTATATATATATATATATATATATATATTTAGGGAAATACGTAACTAGTTTTTTTACAATAAAGATTCACTTCTATATTAGTATGGATATTTTTAATGCTTAAATAGAGTTTTTTATAATATCATGTATCAATACCATGACTTAACAATACCACATGCTCAAAAAATAATATCTCTTTTCACATGACACTTGTTCATATCACATTTTTTTAAATTAATCAATTTCATTAAATAAAAAAAGAGGCATAGATCATTCGAAGAAATATATTAATCTTTGATTTGTGAATAGTAACAAGAATATTCTATAATATTACATGAATATTAAATCCCTACCGTCCACCTAATAATAGACATGCCTATATGCTTAATAAAAACTTGAAAAATGTATTAGAATTTAGGAATCAAAATGCTATGTGAAACCAAATTCCTTGTCCAACAACATGTAAAATGTAATGAGTGTTCATGAAAAATTTATTAGACTTTAGGAATCAAAATGTTATGTGAAACCAAGTTCCTTGTCAAACAGACAACGAGATCGTGCATAAACCAAATTGATGTCTTATGTGGTCGTCACTATAACATTATATTGTTATTATTATTTTTAATTATTATATTATCTAAGTTGATATTAGTCAATCAAAGAATAGTAACAATAAAGTATAATTTCATTGAAATAATACCTTTGAAATTAAGACAATATTTTATGTAATTGATTTTAATTACACAAACTCCTCGAAGAAAGTATGGGGTAACTCACAAGCTCTATTTTTTAAAGTGAATCAAGTTAGTATATAAATTCTATAATCAATGATGTAAAATTTGTGTAGGGAAACATGTTGAATATACAAATGGGAATATGTATATGGGTGTGGGGGGCATCGAAAGGTGAATGTATAACATCTTTAATATAAAAATCGCCCACCATTATTTGACTTTCAACTACTCATGGTGCCACCTATTTTAGCATTGTGGCACTGTCTACCTCCATATCCATGGGGCCTTCTAATTGTTGCAATCCTTTGTTGCTAGAGCATATCTTACTTTTTGAGGATGAAATAATATGAGACTTTTCCAAAGCTATATGTGAAGGTGGTCCTTCACCATCATATCTTCCATAACATCAATCATTACTTCCTCCTCTAACTACACTTGTTTCCTATTTTTTATGTGTAGACAAGGAACTCCTAGATTATATTAGTGTTAAATAAGATTTCACATTAGTGGAATTCCTGTCTCTTTTTATATTGTTGCTTTGGTAATATGAATTTGTACTATCTATTGTAATTTGGTCATCATTATATACATTCTTTCGCTTTCCCTTACGTTTTGGTGGTTCCATTTTATTCTTTCCCATTTCCTATAAAATCACAGTAAAGAAGTTCCAACAATTCTTTGATGAAAATAGTTCAAAAAACAACCCTGCAGGGTGAAATCCAAGGATGGGTTCATCAATTCCCTCAAATTAAATTTCTTAAGTGTCTTAGATGCCTTGGCTAAATTTTAGGAATTCCTTATAACAATGTTTATTTTCTTGAAGGATAGTGAGATAAATTGTCATTTCCTTTTCCTATTATCTATAAAAAATAAACATATGAAGCAATAAGCGACATCCTAAACATCCATAGAGTGATATATATTTGTGAATCTCTTCTTATAAGTGAACCCATTTTCCTTTGAAGAATTTTTTGACTTCTTGAGCTAACCTTTCGATTCAACACATGTTCATATTTGTTTGAATTCCTTAACACAATTATCTCACAGGAAGAAGAAATGAAAAGGTTTCTTATGTATCGAGAGAATAAAGTACCACAGCTAAACTAATTTGACCTGATAACTCAAATTATTCCTCAAAGGAATACTGGTGAATAAATTACTATAGGCTATTACTAATTTGATATAATCCTTTGTGGAAAATATTTGTCTCTTTTAATAATTCACCAATTTGGAATGAAATTTCATTGGAAATCTTTTTTGTGTAGTCTCTCACACACACACATATTAATGAGACGTATAGAATTTAAAGGACTAGCCTGGGTAAATGAGACATTTATCTCATACCATTATTTGTGGAAGTAACAAAGGAAGTATCAATAAGTCTATGCTAATAGTAAGGTATCAACGGGTGAAATATTTTTTGGCATGTGTGCTAATTAAGCCATCAATCCCTTGAGAAAATTTACAACCCTACCTCGATAGTTAAAGAATGAATTTTCGTTAGACAACTTGAGTTTCCTATTTAGGTCATCAGGTCTCATAATTCTTTTGAAAACCTTGGGATTTGAGACTACTTGATTCTCTACCTAGAGATTGATCGAATCATTTTGGTCTTGGATTCAAAAAGATGAGCACACTAGGAAAAGAACTCTTTGAAATCAATGACTTCAAGAACAAAACTAGTATTCACTATGATAGTGGCCTATATTTTATTCGTCAAATTTTAGTTATGTTTGAAATTCAAATACCACCATTACACCATCCACCGATGGAATTTCTTATATTGGCAGGAAAGATATTTAGCAATATCTCCATAATTTACCTCTTTCTTACTTTTACTCACCAACTTCCTTTATTCCAATAGTGCACATTGATATATGTGACAATTTCATTATTGCATTATTGATCTCTTAGTTTTCAAAATGCTCATTTCATTAGTGGAATTTACCAAAACATCGCTATTTCAAGTATCATGTCCATAGGGACATGCCAAAAGCATGATTGGTTGTTTATTGACAAAGCAATTTCCTTTACGAAAATATGAAGGATTTGACTCACATAACAACATATTTCAACTTGTTCCCTTGAATACTGGAATTACTTAATTGTGCATTGAATTTCTCTTGAATGAAGCAATAGGGCTACTTGCATGGATTTCACTATGGCTTAGAAAGGAATAAGTCGTTATTTATACAAATAATTGATACTATGGTGTAGAATATACATGTGTAGACATGTGACAGTGTGAAGGTATGAAAAGTGTTATATTCGAGCATGTAGAGAAATGGTTATGAAAAGGAAAGGGTGTGTGATTTCTTATGCACATGAATATAAAATAAACTAGTTGTAGATATTAGTGCAAATATAATAACATTCAATAGTATGTCTCATAAACTATGTGGGGTGTGAAGGGTTTGATCAAAGCTATGAGTTCCTATTTGAAGTTTCAAAATTTAAATATGGAATTCTCAAGAGAAAGGGAAGGGTTTGATATAGTAAAGGATTAATGGAGAATGAATATGGATAAGACCTTTGTAGGGTGATACCACAAAATGGATGAAGAAGCATATTTACCAAATACCTTAGATATGTGGTATTTTTCTCTCAAGATTCTCATCATATGAGATTCCCATGACATTTAGATGAGCATGATTAGTACCCAAATATTTGGGGAAGGATGGTGGTGGGATTTTTCATGAAAGTAAATTTCAGTATGAGGCTTCTTCGTAAAGTCCTACCACTATAAATTATAATCATGTTTCCTAGTGATTAACACATCCAAGATGGGTATTCTCTTGTTTTCATTAAATTATGCAGTAAACTTGATGCTCTTATCTATTCTATTGAGGTTTCTAAAAATCTTGTTCATCTCATCAATCCCACGTGGCACTTCACATTGGACTCATAAACGTTTTCCTTCCATCTTGTTGACTCTAGGGGAGTAAGAGGCTAGGATATCTTCTTGAACTTTTCCATGAAGAAGTTGGCAACTATGGGTGAGAGAAGGTATTATGTTATCACACAAATAATCTTTTTTATAATTGACTCATTGAAAAAATAATATCACTTCTAACGTGACATTTGGAAATATATTTAATTTGATAGATTAATTTTATCCCTCATATGAGGGGAAATTAGGATAAGCTAATTCACAATAAAATATTTAACATGTGTGACCTCTATATAGTAATTAATTTTAGTGTTGCACTTATGGCCAAGAAAGAGCAACTTAAGGAATTAAATTTCTAAAAAAATTACCCATAAATAAATTTAGGTTAGTAGACAATTAATATTTATGCACTTATTACACTACACATGGACTAGCATTGAAAAATTTCAAGGGTCATTTAGGTGCCATACATTTAGATGGTTTAAGCCGCCACAACCTCTATTCTCTTATTCATTCTATCTTGTTTCTAGTAGATATTTTCATAAGAGAGATCATCCATTTTAATATGTTGGTTTAAATTCAATGAGTAATGCTTGGAGCCAATTTAAAAGAAAATAGCTTTCTCAAGTATCAGTGACAAAATTCATTCTTATTGCATTGCGAGCTGAATAGAATTATTGATCTTAAAAATATAATCTAAGTCCTAAATTTTAAGAATATATTCAAGCCTTAATACATCCAAATGGGTCAAATTGTATGGTCAAATCGAACGCCTTATTTTCATATTCATTGAATTTGTGAGTAGATTTCTAGCTCTAGGTATAAAGAGGTTGACATGACATCCTCTTATGTGAATAATGGGGGCTGACATGCCCCCATAGTTTTTACTTCAAAGAAGGCTTGGATACCACCACTCAAGCTAGAAAATTAATTTTGGGTAAACAAATTTACATAAAGAATAAGATACAAATATTTTTTAACACAATAGAGTAGACTCTTATTTCTAGATGAAACAAAAATCCTTTAGACATTATATGATCCCAAGACTAGATGGATAGAACTGGAATCATGCTCTCTTTTTACAAAAGTAACATATTACATCCTTCAACAAATTGATGGAAACGGAGGCCAAATGAACAAAAATTTATCCCTAGACATATTTCTTTAATTTAGGGAACAAACAACACTCCTATGCCATTTGAAGTAAAAGGGTGCATAGCCTACTAGTTGTAAAGCATGACCTTGAATTTGTCCTAAAAGTAGACAATTCTCCCTTTCCTTGGATGTTAATTTTAATACACAAACCAATGCTTTTAAGATGGAGATTTCATGTTGGAGTTGATCAACCTACGTTGATACAACACTCAAGATTTGATACTAATTGTAAATAGGGAGAAAAGAAATACTAATTATGACATAATTATCAACACTTGAAAAAATATACAACTAAATACAAGAATGAGCTATGGCTAAAGAAATAATATGTCTACTTGAATATGTCTACTTGAATATGATTGTTCATTTACTCACTACTCAAAGACAAAAATTAATGCAAGAACATCCTGGCAAAAAAATGAATCATTTTACTCGTAAGAATAATTTCCTTTTTGTAATTACTACAAATCGTGATATTTGGCTAGGAGACACTGTGTTAGTATGGAGTTTATTTTAAGGTTTCATTATTAGATAGATGTAAATATTCTATTAGATGAGTGGCATTTATCTTCTAGAGTAGGGAAAACTAGATAAATACTAAAGGGCTATTAGTTATATCCTCCTTTTTCCCTAAGTGATATTTTTTTCTAAGCAAGGAAGATCAGAGTCAAGGAGAGTGACGAAAAGATATTCAATGTGTCTTTTGTAGCTGTGTGACTATGTGTAGTAGAATTATTGAATCATACGTAAAAAGAAAAAATTGTGTAATATAATTTCAGTTTGATTTGCCTTTGTTCACTATGTTTGATCATTGTAGCATTGTGTTAGAATTTCGAGGAGACAATTATTGATTTGTTGTAGGATTTATATTAGAGAGAAAGTGATTTTGAAGCTATTTAGCTTTCATCATTTGTAGGTTGTATTCTCATTTTGTTTTGAGTCGTTATTTCTAGCTCCGTAATAATTAACATGAAGTCCAAGCCTCTGCAAAAATTCAACTAGAGTATTGACTCTCATCTCTTAGCTTAGTGCCCTGTTCCATTCCTTAGAACTAGAACTGAAATCCCCAACACAAGGTTATAAGAAACTAGAGTTTTTTCCACAAGGGGATTCCATAGCATTAAGCGAGAACGAGAGAGTGGGACCAACAATAAATCATAGTTTTTCATGTACTATAACATCTTTTCAAGATGGTTTTCACATGAACCAATAAACATTAAACCTCAATAGGCTTTAGGGCCTTGTGGGCTATAGATCTTGGAGATACCACAATCATTCTAGTAGAATGTGACGAAACATTAATGAGAAAACAATATAGTCTCAGGAGGCACCACGATTCCACTAGACCATAGATCATTCATGCTCATGATTGAGCCATTGAAACTTAGTGGTTCATTAAACATAGGTTGTGCATAATAAAAAACTAGATCATGTTGCAAAAGGGACTAGTAAACATGGAAATTTAAGGGTACAATATTAAGGACCAATTTGACATCATGTTTTGGTATAAGAGCATAGTTGATCTTCAACATGGTATAAAGGCATGGAGGAGTAGCTCCAGGAGTAGGTGTAAGGATAATTGTAGGAAGAGGAATGTACGTAGTGAATGCAGCCTTAGCAAAACACATGAGGTGCATTTAAGGGAGTTTGGTGGGAAGGTGTACTCCCTGGAAGTAAGGAACTAATGCTAGAGATGAGAGTGATCCTAATGAAGAATGTTCTAGTGAAGAAAGAGGAGAATAAATAGAGGAGAAAATGTCAGGATGATAGCCAAATTGGGTGTTAGGCTAAGGATTGAAGTACTTGCATCTGAAGGTAATTTGAATGTTGATGAGTTAATGGATTGGATAAATGCCATGGACAAGTACTATTATCATGAAGAATTGAATGAGGAAAATAAAGTCAATTCTCTTATCACAAGGTTGAAAGGACATGTAGTTGTATGGTGGAATAAAGTTCAGGCCATAAGAAAAAGAAAAGGCAAACCTAAGACCAAAACTTGGGACAAAATTGTGGAAAATATCAAGAATCGTTTCTTATCCAAGGATTACTATTCAAATCTATTAAGGATGTTGCAAAATCTTAGACAATGGTCCATGATAGTGAAAGAATATATTGAATAGTTTTATAAACAAAATATTAGAGTTAGAAACATTGAAAAGGATGTTGAAAAGGTTTCTAGGTACCTTACTCATTTGAGGTATCATATTTAGGAAAGTATTGGTATATTGACTCTAAAAATAGTTAAATATGCTTAACAAGCTATTTTGGAATATTTGGAAAATATTTCCAGAAAATAGAGTCAAAATACAAAGGAAATAGTTATGAAAAGGAAAAGGATAGTTGAGTAGCATAGAAATATTTCAGCCTCCAAAGGTAGAAGGTTAGAATCAAAGTAAGTATACTTTAAGTGGAGGAGATTTAAGAGGAAGATATTTCTCCATAGATAGAGGTAAAGGTATAGAATACTAGCCTAGATCTATAGATGTGGAATGTTATTCCATATGTAATGGGAATTACCATATAATACTCCAACAGGACAAAAGAGTGTAAAACTGGCAGAAGCTCGAATGGGGAATGCAAGTATAGTCAAAACTGAAGAAACTGCTTAAGGAGGCAAATCCTTGTTATTGAAGCGAGTTCTAATTAACATAGAAAAGGAAACTAAATAAGCAAGCCAAAAGAGAAGTTTGTTTAGGACAATGTGCAAGTTAAGGGGTAAGTGTTGTAAGGTTGTACTGGATGGTGGTAGTAGAGATACTATTATTTCAACAGAGATGGTAGGGAGACTATATTTATAAAACAAAGACACATCCTACTCATTAGAACATTTCATGGTTTTGAAAAGGGTCATCAAATATTAGTCAATGAAGAATTTAAGGTAGATTTCCATATTGGAAGGTGCAAGGATGAAATATTGAGTGAAGTAATGCCTATGGATGTTTCCTATATTTTTTTGTGAAGGCCATCACAATTTGATGGGATATATATCCATGATGGTAGAAGGAATGCATACACACTTGAGAAGGATGGCCATAGGTATACATTGGTACATTTACAAGATTAAATAGCTAAATAAGAAGCCAATCCTAGTGTGTTAATGATGAATGGAACGGAGTTATTGTAAGAGGTCAAAAAGAAGGAATTCCATTTTTCCTTAACTGGAAAACCTAAAGAAATTCTTACCAACAAAATTTTAGATGACTTTATTAAGGAAATCAAGGATATTTTGGATGATATTTCTGATATAGTTTTTGATGAATTACTAAATAAACTACCCAATGTTTAAAGTATTCACCATCATATAGATTTGGTTGTTGGAGAAAATATTCTAAACAAGGAAACCTACATAATGACTCTTCAAGAAAATGAATAAGCAAGGAAACATGTGCAAGAGATGTTAGAAAAAAGTATTATTAGAGAAATTTTAAGTTTGTGTGTTGTTCCAAGTATCCTTATCCCACGTAAGGATGGTGGATGGAGGTTGTGCATTTATTTGAGAGCCATCAACAAAAACACAATTAGATATAGCTTTCCTCTTCCATCGCATTAATGATTTAATTGATTGTTTGAGTAGTGCTATAGTTTTTTCTAACATTGACTTGGAGAGTGGTTACAACCAAATTTAAATGAGATAAGAGTGCAAGTAGAAACAAACCTCTAAGATCAATGATGAACTATATGAGTGGTTACCAATGCCTTTTGGTCTTAAAACACATCCAACACTTTCATGACACTAATGAATGAAGTCTTGAAGGTGTTTATAGGTAACGCTGTCATTGTTTATTTGGATGACATTCTAGTATATAACCAAACAAAGGAAGAGTATCTAAGACATCTTAGGTTAGTTGTTAAGACCTTGCAGCAACAAAAGTTATTGATTAATCTGAATAAATGTACCTTTTGGAAAGGGAATTAGTATATTGATACTTAGTGATTTCTAAATATAGTTTTAAGATGGACCTTGAAAAATTTAGAGCAATAATTGATTTTCCTACACCATAAAATGGGTTGAATGTTAGAAATTTTCATTGTATTGCAATTTCCTATGGAAAATTTGTGAAAAAAATAGTATAATTTGTGTACCTATTGTAGAAACTACCAAAGAAATAATTACCATTAAAGTGGACTATAGTAGTAGATATAAACATTATAGTCACCAAGCATCCTATTTTTTCTCTACCAACTTACATAAGTATTTCTATTTTGAATCAAATGCAAGTGGAGTTTCTATTAGAGGAGTACTGAGCTAGGAAGTATGGTCAATAACTTATTTCAATGAGAACATAAATGAATAAAAATAGGGGTATTCTTCTTATGAAATGGAATTTTATGCTATAGTTCATGCTTTAAAGAAATGAAGACACTACCTTGTGCCAAACAAAGTTGTTTTATACAATGATAACCATGTTATGTAGTTCATTAAAAACCAACAAAATTTAATCAAAGGCATGTAAAATGGGTTGAATTTCAGTAGAAACTTTATTTTGTGATTTAGCATAAGAGTGGTTAATAAAATAGCCCTATGGGGGAAACTCAATTAGTTAATAAAATACTATAATTTGTGTACCTATTGTAGAAACTACCAAAGAAATAATTATCCATTAAAGTGGACAATAGTGGTAGATAGAAACTTTAGGTTACTTAAGAAATTTTTCACTACACATCCTATTTTTTCTCTACCAACTTCCTTAAGTATTTCTATTTTGAATCAAATGCAAGTGGAGTTTCTATTAGAGGAGTATTGAGTCAGGAAGGATGGTCAATCACTTATTTCAATGAGAACATAAATGAATAAAAATAGGGGTATTCTTCTTATGAAATAGAATTTTATGCTATAGTTTAGGCTTTAAATAAATGAAGACACTACCTTGTTCTAAATGAAGTTGTTTTCTACATTGATAAATATGTTACGTAGTTCATTAAAAACCAACAAAATTTGAACCAAAGGCATGTAAAATTGGTTGAATATCAATAGAAGTTTTATTTTATGATTTAGCATAAGAGTGGTTAATAAAATAGCCCTATGGGGGAAACTCAATTGGTTAATAAAATACTATAATTTTTGTACCTATTGTAGAAACTACCAAAGAAATAATTAGCCATTAAAGTGGACTATAGTAGTAGATAGAAACTTTAAGATACCTAAAAAAATTGTCACCAAGCGTCCTATTTTTTCTCTACCAACTTCCATAAGTATTTCTACTTTGAATCAAATGTATGTGGAGTTTCTATTAGAGGAGTATTCAGTGAGAAAGGGTGGTCAATCGCTTATTTCAATGGGAACATAAATGAATAAAAATAGGGGTATTATTCTTATGAAATAGAATTTTATGCTATAGTTCAGGGCTTAAAGAAATGAATACACTACCCTGTGCGAAACGAAGTTGTTTTCTACATTGATAGCCATGTTATGTAGTTCATTAAAAACCAACAAAAGTTGAATCAAAGGCATGTAAAATGGGTTGAATTTCAATAGAAATTTCCTTTTGTGATTTAGCATAGGAGTGGTTAATAAAATATCCCTATGAGGGGAACTCAATTGGTGATGTCCATGAAAATGAAGTTTTATGTGCGAGGAGGTATGAGGTTCAAATCCCCTAGAATCACTTGTGACTGCGCAAGGGGTATATGGAGGCATTGAGTGTTATAGTCATGATAGCTTAAATTAATCCCATGTAATGTGAGTACAAGACCTTCTCAAGTTTAAATTCCTCTCAGTACAAAAAAAAAAAGAGTAGTTCAACAAACAAGGTAGTTCATGTCTTAAGCATAATCAAGTTGGTGTTGCAATAATTCCAAGCTTATGTTTTAGGAATTGTTAAACTAAGAAAAACATACATGGATGATCCAAAATTTTAAAAAGCATATGTAGCTTATGAAAACCGATCCAGCATGAATAAAATAAAATACTCAATCTATATAATCTAGGATGCTTTATTATTCAAAGGAAACCAATTTTGCATACCAAATCGTTCAATGGGAGATAAATTTATAAAGGGAAACACAATGGAGGATTTTCATCACGCTTGTGAATAAAAAAACTTGATCCTTGTTAAATTATTTTTATTATTATGCAGACATGCAAGTTGAAGTGAATAAATATATGGAAAAGTTCAAAATGTGTTAGTATTCTAACGGAAGAAGGAAAAATATAGTATTTTACCAACCATTATCCATTCTAAGATTACCTTGGGATTCTATTAGCATGGATTCTTTTGGGCATTACCTTTGAACAAAAAGACATAATGATTATATTTTTATAGTTGTGGATTTTTTTACTAAAATAGATTACTTTACCTTGCACAAAAACCATTGACGCAACCAATGTCACAAATTTATTTTTCAAATAAGTTGGGAGATTATGGTTTTCCTAGAATCATTATTTCAGATCGAAAAATGAGGTTTGTAGGTCATTTCTAGAGGACCTTACCGAAGAAACTAAACATGAATTTAAATTTCAGTTAGTCTTACCATCCAAAAATAGATGGACAACTGAGGTGGTGTAGAAGTTTGTGAAACATCTGAAAAGGTTTGGAATTTAAAACACCCTACACAATGGGACCAAGGGATTTCTCAAGCTATATTTTCTTATAATGAATATCCCAACAGAGATCTAGAATGAGTCCATTATAGATAATATATGGAATGCACCCAAAAGAAATATGTGGGTTAAGGAACTTGGGCAGATAAGAAATCAAGAGTGTTGAAGGTGAAGAATTTGCACCAAAAATGTAGGAGCTACAAGGGGGAGTGTGGATATTAGGGAGTGTGGATCTAAATGCGTTAGAAAACCTGCATAGATGAATCTAGCTAGTAAAGATTGAACACACAACTTTGTAGAGCAAAAAACACTAAAAGAAAATTAAAAGAAGAAAAGAATGGTTTATTAGAAAATAGGTTACAATGCTCATGATATAGAATTACTGGGTGAAGATCCCAAAGTAATGCACTATAGTGGTGATCAATGAGAAGACTCAACACCTACAACAAGTTTCGGAGAGAACTAGCCAGTTGTGGAGTGAAAGAAGGAGAAAATCAAGGAGTAAATCATGCAAAAGGAATCTTGCATGTAGTTCCATGCTCTAATTCAGAGTTTGCATGTAGGTGCATAGTACTTCCAACACCCTCCCTGAACACCACTATGGGGAAAAATAGAAAATGGGCCCTAGAAACTAAGGCCAAAGGTCACCCAAAATACAATGCAACTTGTATTAAAATTGAGGAAAGAGGGAAAACCTCGTGGGAAAAACCCCCCTCAAAATACAATGTAATCAAAAGAAAAGAGGAAGAAAAGATAGTTGCTAAGCAACTATGTCCTTCACTCCAAGACAATCACGTAGAGAGCAAAAATTCTGCTCAATGAATGTCTTGGTGAAGATTTCTGTAGTCTATTCTGCTGAGGGACAAAACTGCAAATCAATGACCCGATCACGTACTAAGTCTATGATTTAGTGCATATGGATCTCTATGTGCTTTGTCCGCTACCGTTGTACTAGATCCCTACAAAATTTGAGATTGCTCTGGTTGTCACACTAGATGATAATGGGCTGGTGGAACTAGATGCCCAACTCAGTGAGGAAGTGTTGTAGCCACAGAGCCTGAATGGTGATGTTGACTACTCCTCTGTACTTGGCCTCAACTGAAGAGAGAGCAGTAGCAACCTGCTTCTTGCTCGACCAACAGATAGGGCCAGACCCTAGACTGAGTGAATATCCGGAGGTGGACTTGCGATCAATGTTGTCTCCCACCGAATCAGAATCTGTGAAGCCAAGGAGATTCAATGCAGTCCCTACTGCATAGTGAATCCTGAAGGTGATGGTGCCCTGCACATATCGGAGGATGCCTTGGCAGCATTCCAGTGTAGCTCATGCGGCTCCTACATCTATCTGGAAACTGCCCCTACTGCATATGAGAGATCTGGTCTAGAGTGGGTGAGGTACAATAAGCTCCCCACTAGCTGTCAGTAGAGAGTGCTGTCAACTAATGGAGTGTCACCTCCATCCTTAAGGCAGACCCCAGACAGAAAAGGAGTCGGTGCTGGCTTGCAGTCAGTCATGCGAAATCTCTCGAGGAGATCACGTGCATACTTAGCCTGGGAGTGTTTGATGCCTGTGGCATCTTGGCTGATTTGAAGACCAAGAAAGAAGTGTAATGGACCCATGTCCATCATCAAGAACCTATCATGCAAGGCCCTCTTGACTGTAGCAATGGTTGAAGCCAAGCTGCCATTGAGTAGGAGATCATCCACATACAAAACTAAGCTAAGAAGAGAATCATGTACCCTGAGCATGTAAACATTCGGATCAGACTTACATCTTTCAAAGTTTTGTGATAAGAGAAAAGAATCCATCTTCACATACCAAGCTCTCGGGGCCTGCTTAAGGCCGTAGAGAGATTTCTTCAGTCTGCAGACCAAATATGAATCTTGAATGAAACCATGGGGCTGCTCCATGTAGATCTCCTTAGATAGGTCTCCGTGAAGAAAGGCATTCTTCACATCCATCTGGTGTACTTCCCACCCCTAGGCAGTTGTAATGGCAAGTGTAAGGTGTATGGAATCCATATTTGCTACTGGAGCAAAGGTCTCGTCATAATCAATGCCATGCACTTGTTGGAAGCCTTTGGCTACTAGCCTTGCTTTTCATCTGTTGATATGCCCATCTATAGCACACTTCGTCCTGTAGACCCATTTGCATCAGAAAAGTTTCCTTCCTGAAGGAAGGGGGACCAGATCCCAAGTCTGGTTCTCGAGGAGGGAGTTATACTCCTCCTCCATGGCGGACTCCCAAGCTGGATGCCCAGTAGCCTCAACATAAGATTGTGGATCAGAAGACTGAACCAAACGACAATGCCAGGATGGCGATGGTTCAGTGGCAATGAGGACAAGAGGAGGCTCAATAAACTCCAAGCTAGTCCTCTACAGAACAGAATTATCCCCCACAAGACCATTTCTAGCAGCTGGGTGGTCTTGTGCATATATCTCACGTAAGCTCCTTGTTCTCTGATTTATGACAGGGGAATATGATTCACTGTTGGAAGCCTGATGTGGACATGGATGTGGACCATCATTTGCATGCTCTGTATCTGCATCTGAGTGTATTGAGTCATCATCTCGGACATGAGGTAGATAAAAGGTGTCTGCATGTGGCGATTGAGGTGCATGCGAGAGACTTTCCTCAAATTTGACACTTCGCTCAATGATGAGCTTGTCTGTATAGGGATCAGGATTCGGTATCCCTTTAGACCATCAGGGTATCCAACAAAGATGCACTCAATGCTCTGTGGATCTCGATCTTTCCTCTTTTTAGAGGGGATCCTGGCCCATGCTTAGGAGCTGAAAACACGGAAGTGAGTGAACTCTGGTTTAGTGCTGCTCAAAGCCTCAGAGGGGGTCTGATCCTCGACAGACCTATGAGGAGATCTTTTCTGGATGTAGTTAGCACAATTAAGTGCTTTGGCCCATAGCTTATGAGGCAGTGACTTAGCATGCAACATGCAGGAAGCCATCTCTTTGAGAGATCGGTTCTTTCTCTCAGCAACTCCGTTCTGTTGCAGAGTGTATGGAACTGTGTACTGCAACTGTATGCCAGACTAAAGGCAAAGGTTCTGAAGTGCTGCGTTAACATATTCCCCCCCATTGTCTGTACGAAGGGCTTTGATCTTTCTCTCTCACTGTGTCTCAACTAGTTCTTTGAAACCTTCAAAGTGCGCAAAAACTTCAGATATGGCCTTGAGAAGATACACCCAAGTATACCGTGAGAAATCACCAATAAATGTAAGCACATACCTTGCTTTGTTGATGGAAGGATGAGGAAAAGGCCCCATGAGATCACTATGGATCAGATCTAGAGGAGAGGATGCTCTGTGAGTCTTGCCGGTGTCAAACTTTTCTCTGGGATGTTTGCCAAGGACACACCCTTCACAAACTCCTTTGGAGAAACTGATATTTGGAAAGCCTTCCACCATCTCATTCTTGCTTAGCTGCTACATATACCTGTAATTTAAGTGACCAAACCTTTCATGCCAAAGCCTACTACTATCAGCAACATGGGTAAGCAATAAGGAGGATTCAAATTCAATAAATTCAGAAAATGTATACAGTCTGGCTCCATTGTTTACCTCACCAATTGCAATTTTGGAGCTGCTATGTAGCTCATATATGTTCACTGCATTTGGAGGGAATTCCACTCTCTTTCCGGTGCCGGAATGAGTGATCTGATAAACTGAAAGCAGTTTTATCGAAAGTTTTGGAACATGAAGCACATCTTCAAAGCTTCCATGTAAAAGCTCCACTCTACCTTTTCCGGTGACTTCAATAGGTGAGTCATCTCCCACGAGGATGGGAGGTCCTTTGCATGCACCCAAAGAGGAATAGACTTCCTTTGTAGCAACCATATGATGTGATGCACCAGAATCTATAATCCATGCATCAGGAGAAGAATTAATTGCAACTAAAGCATGAAAATTGTTACCTTTCCCGTGTGGCGGATCCTCAGTTTTCTTCTTAGCGCCCTGAGGGATGTGGTCCCCAAGGTTGTGCTTCTGAACGATTTCTGCCATTTGGTCAATTTGTTTCTTCATGTAAGAGGATTTTGGATGGAATCCTCTTTGACAGTAGGTGCATCTGTTTCCTTTCTTCCCTTTCTCATTTCTCGAGCCAGAGGAGTCATTGAAGGGCTTGGTGTACCCTTCCTTCTTTGGATGGGAATGCACTTTTCCCTTGTCTTTTTGCTGTTGATTTTTCTGACTTGAATCAGATCTATGATTTTTATTGTGGTTGCCATCATGCACAGCAAGTGCATGTGCTTTTGGAGGTTTGATTTTCCCCATGCCAATGAGTTTATCTTGCTCAAAAATAAGGGACTCCACAAATTCTTTGAGAGAAGGCATAGTGTAGGATTTACCTGTTGCGAGCCTTATTGAATGAAATGTAGACACAGAGATGGAGTATTCCGGTCTGAGCTTTGACATAAGAGAGAGAACTTGGCGACTCTCCTCCTTGGATTTGTTAATTCCACAACCCTTGAGTTGCAACAATAGATCATTATATTTGGTGAAAAAGTATTGAATTATGTCATAGTTTTGTGGATCCAATGACAGCAGCTCCACTTCGAGCAGATGTCCTTTCATCTCATCCTATTTCCCGTAGAGATCTTCAACCTTTTTCCAAATCTCATTGGGAGTATCGCAGGCAGATAGATCAAACTGCAACTCTGGAGAGATGCACATGCATATGGATCCGTGGGCCTCATCCATACGGTTGAAGTACTTGGATTTCTCTATGGCTGAATTGGGTTCCACTTCTATAGCCATGGTAATCCTATACAACCCTTTGTGACGAAGGTATTGAGCCATTTGGTCCTTCCATTCGTGATAGTTGTACGGTGTTAGGATCGATGCTTTGGGAAACTCCATTTTTCTATCGATCTTCGATCTCCAAGCTGTAATACCTACAAAATAAGGTACTGGTGCGCCTTTTATCTAGCAACCTGTGGGCTCTAATACCATGTAAATGTGTTAGAAAACCTGCACAGATGAATCTAGCTAGTAAAGGTTGAACACACAACTTTGCAGAGCAAAAAACACTAAAAGAAAATTGAAAGAAGAAAAGAATGGTTTATTAGAAAATAGGTTACAATGCTCATGATATAGCATTATTGGGTGAAGATCCAAGGTAATGCACTATAGTGGTGATCAATGAGAAGACTCAACACCTACAACAAGTTTCGGAGAGAACTAGCCAGTTGCAGAGTGAAAGGAGCAAATGAGGGAGTAAATCATGCAAAAGAACTAACCAGTTGCAAAGTTAAGGAAGGAGCAAATCAAGGATATAATCATGCAAAATGAATCTTGCATGTAGTCCAAATCAGGGAGTAAATCATGCAGAAGAACTAACGAGTCGCGGAGTTAAAGAAAGAGCAAGTCAAGGAGTAAATCATGCAAAAGGAATCTTACATGTAGTCTCATGCTCTAACTCAAAGTTCGCATGTAGATGTGTAGTACTTCCAATAGTGGATATTAAAATGTTTTAATTATAAGTATTAAACGTTTTTATTCTATTCCATTGTTTTATAAGTAGTACTTCCAACCGTGGATATTAAAATGTTTTAGTTATAAGTATTAAACGTTTTTATTCTATTCAATTGTTTTATAAAAAATATGTATTACTTATTTTGATTACATTATAAAAATTTGACACACGGGATGTGAAATATATCATAATAAAATTTAGATAAAACATATTAAAAATATTAGTATTTACCACTTAAAAATCACAAAGCTTGCATAAACCGCTTTTCATCGTTTAGTGTTCTCCGAGTGAAGCCCAGTAGGCCGTTCTGTTGTGGTTTGCCGGACACATACTCAAACGATGTGAAGAAAGCATGCGAGTGCTTGTCAATCGGTGCTTTGATTACGAGAGGTGCAACATGTTTTGATTACGAGTCAGGTGGGCATCTGGATGAGACTAAAGATGAGAAAATGAAAAAGGCGTATCAATTATATGCCCTTGAGAGTGGGCGCACGAAGCATCGAATCACACCTTATTTTCTATCAACGAGGTCTACTAGTCGATTCTATTCCATTGGTTTGCGCGTGATCTATGTATAAATATCCCTCTTCCCTTTCTTTCGTTCCAAATTGAGACGAATTCTATTCCTCTGGCCGCATTCATGAGCCGTTCGATCTTTGTGAAGAAATTTGTGTAGGCTCTGGCATGTAGAGACAGAGAGTGTTACTCAGCCAAGAATGACTTGCCCGCATACAGTTGAGAATTATTGTTCATCATACGCATTACAGTCTTGTGGGCAAGCTGTTCTTGGCAAAGCGTCGCTCTCTTCCTTTCATGCCAGGACCTGCACGATAACGCAGTCGCATTGACGGATCGGAGGTGTTCATAATTTATTGAAAAGTAGCTCTCCATATTGTTGGTCTCTCACGATCATTCGCAGATGTTTCTCAGCGCCAGGAAATTTGTTGAGTTCTGTTCACAGATCCCTGTAATTGCATGGATTTATAAGGATTAGAAGTATCTTCCAATATTTGAATATGAATATGTGCAAATGCCCATTATATCGTCGGACAGTATAGTCCAGAAAATGCTTCATTTGAATCAAAGGCTTTAAAGCTTATCTTTTATCTTCTTCTATCACAGCATGCTTGTACAGTTACATACTGCATATTTCATTTCTGCATATTTTCTCAATGCACTTTTCAATCTATCCATATCAACACCCATTTAGTTTCCATATTTATATAGTTTGTGAGATACTACATATTCCATTTCTGCATATTTTCTGTTTGCACTTTTCAATCTATCCATATCAACACTCATTTAGTTTCCATATTTATGTTAGGTAACCAAATTCGAATTCGAATTTGAATACGAATTTGAATTCGATTCGATACGGAAAAATTTCGACTACTTAAAATTCAATACGGAAAAAATTCGGAAATATAGATCTTATAAATTTTAATTATTTAAAAAAATAAATTTATATTTTTTCTTTCTATCTCCCTGAACTAATTATTTATAAACTAAAACAATTGAAAATACTATAAATATATTTAATATTATATAATTCTATAAAAAAAAACCATAAACCTATATTATTTTTAGAAAAGAGTAATTACCTCAAATCATACATTTTAATATCTCTTTTAAAAATGAAAAATAATTTCATTATTAATCAATAATTAAAATCTAAATTCATGCTCATAGATTTAGCGGTTCCAAGTGGATCTAGTTGAAAGCACACTTTCAAAAGTTGATTTTGTTTTTGGAAAAAATTCCAAATTATATATCTTACAAATATTTATAAATAAGAAATTATTAATCTTTGTTGTAATTTATTATTTTAGTAAATGTAAACTTACTATTTTCTACCATATTTCAATATGACACTGATTGTTTTTCGAAAATGCAAATTTTCTAATATACAATTTACTATTTATATACCTTTTAATATAGAAATTTCCATTTTATATAGCAATTATATATCTTACAAATATTTATAAATAAGAATTTAATGACCTTTGTTACATGAATTTATTAGTTTAGTAACTATAAACCTACTATTTTTTACCATACTTCAAGATGACACTAATGGTTTTTCACAACTGCAAATTTTCTAATATGCAATTCACTGTTCATATACGTTTTAATATAGAAATTTCCATTTTATACAGAAATTATATATCTTACAGAAATTTATATATAGGAATTTAATAATCTTTGTTACATCAATTTTATTATTTTAGTAATTACAAACTTACCATTTTCTCCCATATTTTAATATGAAACTGATTCTTTTTTATAAATACAATTTTTCTACTATACAATTTATTCTTTATATACTTTTTAATATAAAAGTTTCAATTTTTTAAATATTAAATTTTTATTGACAAAAACCTTTACAAAATTAAACCACAATTATAATTTTTAATATAAAACTTTATTTTTAAATATTATATTTTATATTTACTATTATTTTTTATCAAATTTCATAATTTTTCATATGCAATTAACCAATTATAACCTTTTTTAAATATATCACATTTATTTTTTTTATACCAAAAATAACATTATTAAATTTATTATTCACGTGGCCCCGTACCGAATTCGAATTAACGAATTTTCGCTCGAACCGAACTGAATGGCCGTATTTCCGAATTTTCCAGGCCGATACGGCCGAACTTGGTAACTATGACCTGTATGCCTGTAACTAGCACAGTAACAATGGGGAATGTCAGTGGTTAAATTTGACTGCGAATGGTAGTGGTTAAATTTGACAGATATTTCTGGTATTTCTTTTTTTTTAACCATTATTTATGGGCTTTTTTTATGAGAACTTTTTTTTTAATTATTTTCTTAAAATGTCAATTTGAAGAATATATATAAAAAACATTAAATATTAAAATATTAAAAAAAAAAATTAAGCATGTTATTCATATATATATTTTTAAATATATATATATATATATAAAAGATAATTTGAACTGTAAAATCAGCCTTATATTATAATTTTTTCAAAATAAAATATAAAGCATAGATGAACTGGTCACCTTATATATAAAGTCAGATTCCTTTGACATCTAAATTATGTAAAATTTATCTTCCCTCCTTTCGCATCTAAATCTTTTTTAGATTCCCTGTTTTATATTAGGATCCTGTTTGCCCTTAGATTTCTGTATTTGTCATTGTAATTATTGGTGCGAGAGAACTAGTCCGTAAATTTACGGCGACGAATATCGGCATATGTGGTGTCACCGATGGATTTTCTTCTGAAGCATGTTGCACAGTGGTGCTGAACTAATTGCAGCGTATGGAATATGTTCTTATAACTGTTGCAGACTCATTTTGTGCAGAAAGGGGCATGTTTCTAATAATAAGTGATGTAGAGTGATTGCTCACTATTCATCAACAGGATTTGATTATGGTTAGCCATTAAATTTAATATGTTAGTTTAAACCAGATAATTTCATTTTTTATGAATATTAAACAATAATTATCAGTTTAATAGTCTCAATATGTATAATCATAATTTTTTTATTTAAAAGTAACCTCATAGATATGCGACCATCTTCGATCCCCTTAAGAGTAATCAAAGATCATTAATAACCATAATAGAACTCATAGATCATTATTTGAGGTCTAAATAAAACATATTAAAAGCTTCAAAACTTGTTCTGCTCAAATATAAACCTAAATCTTCATCAAATGAACGAAAATGAAGTTCATGAATCATCATTTAAACAACAGGCTAAAATTTCACATACATTTTCACAATCCCATCTTAGGTATTATAAATTTAAACAATATTTGCATGATATTCACAATAATTGATCGTTTGAAAAATGTCTCATCAAAATCATCCTCAACCCTAAAATTCCTTGACGGAGCCTTTAAACGAGAAGAAAGACAGAACAATTCGTATTTAACAAAAAAAAAATGACCATTCCTTAATAAAAAAGGAGTTGTGTATAATGGGATTTTTTGGAGATTCCGGTGACGGAATCCAGTGGAAGAAATTGAGGTTAAATCTTGATTCGTTGCAGTTAAAATGGTTTTTTAACTTTATATTTGGATTCAGCACCCTGGAAAACCTCTGGGACGCTTTCATTGTACAGAAACTAGCTATCAAACTTGCGATTCCAATAAATTCCTGCCGGATTTCGACTGGAAAAACCCGCCGAAAAGACTTTCAAAAAGTCGCGTTATAGACAACTGCAATAAAAAAATTCAGACTCCACCCAGAATTAAATCCAAACGAAAATGAAAAAAAAGGCAACAGGTGAGGGAAATAAATTCATGGAAAATATCCATCTTACCTACAAAACCAATGCACACATAAAGATACGAGAGCAATGTCGGGTTTCCCTTTTCAACAGATCGCAACGGGGAGGAATTGCTGGGACGGTTAAAAGTGGTCGGAAACTAGGCAAAAAAATTTCAAAAAATCTTGTAGAAATAGTGTTTGAATCGTGTTTTGATGGTGGAAATGGATTTAGGACCATCAAAAACATCTAAAACACTTAAAATTTTGAAGTTTAACAACTGTAACTTGGATTTACAAAAATACTTGCCGGATTTTCTCTAAATATAACCAGAATTTCTATAACTTTCAAGGCACCTTCTCGGCCTGTAGAGGCAGATAGTAACAACCCAGTGATAATGATGATTTTGTCAGTTGTTTCTCTTTGTATGACACGTACAATGTCCAAATATGCGTGTCGAAAAGATAATGGAGCGTTGATTTCTCCATTTTGGGACGCGAAAGCCATGTGTTGGATTTCGCAGATAATTTTAGGGTAATGATTTTTTTTAATAGGGACACGTGGGAATGTTGAACTTAAAAAGATGGACTTGTAAATGATATGAAGAGTGCTCTAATGTTGACAGCGTAGGATGGATTTGTAAAATGAGATAAAGAGTCGTTTATTTTTAGTTGAAAAGATAAAAGGAACGTTAGGAATTTTTTTATTTGAATTAAGTGACTGCTTTAGAGATTTTAGTCATTTTTAATTATTATTTGGAATTATTTTATTATTATTATTTGTATTTATTAGGTTTTGTTCTAAAGGAGTAATTTTTTAGTTGATTTGGTATAAAATATGATTAGAAATTGAGAAAATTGTAATTTAAGTTGTTGACTTTGTACAATTTAAGTATTGATTTGTAATTGAGAAGAATGTAACTTAAGTTGTTGAATTTACAAAATTGATTGTAAGCATGGATCAAGACTAAATGGGAAAAGAAACCATTAAATTTATCTATCTACAAAAAAATAGTTAACATGATTCTTTCGTAGCAACTAGCCATTTAGTTATATTTTTTAAATATGAAAATGAAACTTTAACATATATATATATATATGTCAACCATATGTAAACCTTGTGAATCTCAAGTAAATATGTATTCATTTTCAATCAAAGAAAAAGTTTATAATATTCAAAACTAATTGCATAATCTCATAAAATCCTTGTAAACCTAAACTTTATTACTTATTTTTAATTATATTTTTTCCTTTCTATAACTACACTATAATCTTTTTCCCTCATAGACCCATATGTTTCCCACCATCCTTTTAATTGGATTATGTCCATCCAATACATTTGACAACCATGGATTCACTCTATGTCCATGCACAACATGGGACAATAGCCTTGTCAGTTTGTTTATATGATAATCCCATTTATTCTTTGTTTATATGTTATTACACATATTATTTGGCGTTGAGTTGTCAATTTAGGTTTATGGAGGTTTTTTGTTATTTGAAATGTCAGCAATTGATGTAGAAGTTCAAGAATGTGGCATGAAATGGACATGGTTTCAAAGCCTCAACTTCTTCATTCCATACAGTTAAAAATAGCTTAAATTTGTGTAGTGTCTATGAGTAATTTAATTCTTTGTATTCTTAACTATATGGTATATGACCTTTGTCAACCATAGACAACCATGGTCCAACATCGCATTGTGGAAAAGACTATCTTGATATGAAAATCAACCATGGTCAACCATATCAAAAATCAACCTTTGTCTCAATATCAAAATCAACCTTTGTCAACCATAAACAACCATGGTCCAATATCGCATTGTGGAAAAGACTATCTTGATATGAAAATCAACCATGGTCAATCATGGTCCAACATCACATTGTCACAAATATTGTCTCAATATAAAAATCAACCATGGTCAACCATTATCAACCATCATCAACCATGGTCAATCATGGTTAGCCATGGTCTAATGTTACATTGTGACAAAGATTGTCTCAATATGAAAATTAGCCATGGTTAACCATGCCCTAACATCACATTGTCACAACGATTATCTCAATATGAAAATATCCCATGGTAAACCATGGCCAACCATGTTTATTTTAGGGTTTATAGTATTTATATTAGGGCTTATATACCTAGGGTTTATAATATTAATCCCTTGGGTTTAATATTATTCCCTTGAGTTTATAATACCTTTGGTTTTTAGTATTAATGTATTGGGTTTATTATTCCCTTCATCAATTTGTTGAGTTTATTAATCTAAGAGTTCATATTCCTAGGGTGTAATATTATTCATAGGATTGATAACTTTAATCCTTGCGTTTAATATAAATACCTTTGGTTTATCATCACGGTCAACCTTGGTCAACCATGGTCCAATGTCACATTGTGACAAATATTTTCTCAATATAAAATCAACCATGGTCCACCGTCACATTATGACAAAGATTTTCTCAAAATGAAAATTAGTTATGTTCAGGCATTGTCTATCATGGTGCAATGAGAGAGATTGTGACAAATATAGTATCAATGTGAAAATGAATCATGGTCAACCATGCTTATTTTAGGGTTTATAATATTTATCTTAGGGTTTGGTATATTTTTTTGCTTGGGTTTATAATATCAATCCCTTGGGTTTATAATGATGGTCAACCATGGTAAAACATTGCATTGTGACAAAGATTCCCTCAAAATGAAAATGAACCATGGTCAACCATGTTCAACCTTGCTCCAACGTCCCACTGTGACAAATATTATCTCGAAATGAAGATCAACCATGGTCAACCATGGTCCAACACCGCATTCTGACAAAGATTATCTCAATATGAAAATCAACCATGGTAAACCATGGTCAATCATGTTTACTTTAGGGTTTTCTTATGTATCTTAGGGTTTATATGCCTTGGGTTTATAATTTTAATACCTTATCTTAATTTTAATCCCCTGGGTTTTTAGTATTAATCTATTTGGTTTATAATATCATATCCTTGGGTTTATTAGTATAAGGGTTCATATTCCTAGGTTTAATATTATTCTTAGGATTTACAATATTAATTCAATGGTTTAATATAAATCCATTGGGTTTATAATCATGGTAATCCATGGTCCAATATCACATTGTGACAAAGATTGTATAAATATGAAAATCAACCATTGTCAACCATGGTCAACCATGGATCAACATTGCATTGTGGCAAAGATTGCCTCAATATGAAAATCAACCATGGTTAGCCATGGTCAACCATGGGCCAACATCACATTGTCACAAACATTGTTTCAATATAAAAATCAATCATGGTCAACCATTTTCAAGCATCGTCAACCATGGTCAATCACGGTCAACCATGGTCCAATATCACATTATGACAAATATTGTCTCAAATATGAAAATAAACCATTCTCCAACATCACATTGTGACAAATATTGTCTCAATATGAAAATTGACAATGGTAAACCATGGTCGACCATGTTTATTTTAGATTTTATCGTATTTACCTTAGGGTTTATATACCTAGGGTTTATAGTGTTAATCCCTTTGGTTTTTAGTATTAATCCCATGGGTTTATTATTCCCTTTGGTTTATAATATCAATTGGCTAGGTTTGTTAATCAAAGGGTTCATATTCCTATGGTCAAATATTATTCATATGGTTGATAATATTAATGATTGGGTCAAAAATTAATCCCTTGGGTTTATAATCATGGTCAACCATCGTCCAACATGACATTGTGACAAGAATCGTCTCAAATGAAAATTAATTCTGCTGAACCATGGTTAGTCACAGTGCAATGTTGCATTGTGACAAAGATTGCCTCAATATGAAAATGAACAATGGATAACCATGGCCAACCATGTTTATTTTAAGGTTTATAATATTTATCTTAGGGTTTCTATACCTTGGTTTTATAATGTTAATCACTTGGGTTTATTGCTCCCTTGGCTTCCTAATATCAATCCCTTTGGTTGATTAATCTAAGGATTCATATTCCTGGGGTATAGTACTATTCATAAGGTTTATAATATTAAACCTACAGTTTAATATAAATCCCTTGTGTATATAATCATGATCAACCATGGTCAACCATGGCCCAATGCCACATTGTGTTAAAGATTGTCTCAATATGAAAATCAACCACTGTCAACCACCATCCAACATTGCATTATGACAACTATTCTCTCAATATGAATATCCATGATGGTAAACCATAGTTACCCATGTTTATTTTAGGGTTTATACTATTTAGCTTAGTGTTTGTAATATTAATTCCTTAGGTTTCATATTATTCACTTGGAATTTTAGTATTAATTGCTTTGGTCTATTATATCAATCTGTGAGATTTATTAATCTAATAGTTCATATCACTAGGATGTAATATTATTCCTAGTGTTTATAATATAAATCCCTTGGGTGTGTAATCATGGTCAACCATGGTCTAGCGTCACATTGTCACAAAGATTTTCTCAATACGAAAATTAAGCATGGTCCAATGTTGCATTGTGACAAAGATTGTCTCAATATGAAAGTGAACCATGGTCAACCCTATTTATTTTATGATTTATAATATTTATCTTAGGGTCTATATAACTTGGGTTTATAATATTGATCCCTTGGGTTTAATATTATTCCCTTAGGTTTAAAATACCTTGGGGTTTTAGAATTAATCCCTTGGCTTTATAATATCAATGCCTTGGGTTTATTAATTTAAGAGTTCATATTCCTAGGGTATAATATTACTATTAGGGTTTAACATATTAATCATAGGGTTTAGTATAAATCCCTTAGGTTTATAATCATGGTAAAAAATGGTGAACCAATGCATAATGTCACATTGGGACAAAGGTTGTATCAATATGAAAATCCATGCTCAACCATGGTCTATCATGGTCGAATGTTCCAATGTGACAAAGATTGTCTCAATATGAAAATAAACCATGGTAAACCATGGTTAGCCATGTGTATTTTAGGGCTTATAATATCAATCCCTTGGGTTTATAATTCCGTAGGTTTTTAGTATAATCCATTGGGTTTATTATTCCCCTATGTTTATTAATCTAAGGCTTTATATTCCTACGATATAATATTATTCATATGCTTTAGAATACTAATCCTTGGGTTTAATATAAATCACTTGGGTTTATAATCATGGTAAACCATGGTTCAATGTCACATTGTGAAACACATTTTCTCACTATGAAAATCAACCATGGTCCAATGTCGCATTGTGACAAAAATTGTCCCCATATGAAAATGAATCACGGTGAGGCATTGTCCAATGTCGCAATGTGACAAAGATTTTCTTAGTATGAAAATCAATTATGGTAACCCATGGTCAACGATTATTATTTTAGTGTTTATAATATTTATCTTGGTGTTTATATATCTAGATTTTATAATATTAATCCCTTGGTTTTATAATATTAATCCCTTGGGTTTAATATTATTCCCATTGGTTTATAATCCCTTAGGTTTTTACTATTAATCCCTTCGATTTATTATTCGCTTGGGTTTATAGTATCCCTCTGTTGGGCTTAGTAATCTAAAAATTCATATTCCTAAGGTATAATATCATTCACACGGTCTATAATATTGATTTTTGTTCAATATAAATCCCTTACGTTTATAATCATGGATGACCATGGTCTAGTGTCACATTGTGACAAATAGTTTCTCAATATCAATTAATTAATTATTATATTAATTAACAATAGTTAATATAATTGATCAATTAATTAATATAACCTAATATAATTAATTAATAAAAAAAATTTCAAGTTGTCTCTGATCTTCCAGGCTTGACCTGTGGCTTGAGGAGCTACGACCCAGGGGCATATAATCCATCAAAGCCATCTAGGGACTGCACTTGATCTGGGCCACACCATCCCTAAGTTGATTGCATTTTTTAGCATGTCTCCTCCCCCTAGCTTTTATGCAATGAGCTAACAAAAATATAGATGAACGACTAAAATTATCCTCTTGGAGCAGGAAACCTACTTTAACATAAATGAAAATTTTCTTAGGTCCCTATACTATAGTGCAACCCATTATTGTTATTAGTGCAACCCCCTTATTATATTGTTATGCCCATGTAGTCCCCATATTGTTATTATTGTGCCTCATAGAAGCCCACTATTGTTATTTTTGTGCTCTTACATTATTATTGTTATGTTGGCTCTGATTATATTATGACCCCTTAGACTCCTATATATAGAAAGGAGGCATGGTCATTTCTATCATCCAGGAATTGTTCATTTGTGTAATGTAAAGGAGGTTTCCCCCTCGAAGAGGCTGATTTTTAAGTCATTGTTCTATCTTTTCTATCTCTTTGTGAGATGATATCATAACATTTGGTATCAGAGGTTTGGATTCTAGTGTTTCGCTGCTCCAAATAAGTCATCATGGCATATTCACGATAAATTTTTCTCTACGAAGTTTGAAAGGAAAAAAAATAAACACATTTGAGTGAAAATCATTCTAAACCTTGGGTGTAAATTTTAGATCTTGTCTCACTATAGTTTTGGAAATATGATCTAAGGAAATTAGGGTTTTTGGAAGCTCCATAATTCCATCTCAAATTGGTCATCATGGCACTTGCACTATAATGTTTTTTCTACGAAGGTTTAGACTCTGAAATTAAAGCCCATATGAGCCAAAATCTTGGTGAAGCTCGGGCCCAAATTTCAGATCTTGTTTTTCTATATGTTTGGAGATACGGTCCAGGACATTTATGGTTTTTGTAGAGTCCCGAATTACATTCCAAATAGGTGACCTTAGGAAAATCATCATAAATTTCTCTTTTACCATCATATTGAAATTTCATAAGAAGTTACAGAAGGACGACGGATTGTACATTTCTACATATTTATTTTAGGTCTAAAGGTTGAAATAGTGACATGTGGCAGGTCGTACAAGTTCCCTCTACTGAAGTAGTCTATAATCAAGTCATCCTAGGAGATCTGGCATAGCTCATTATTGAAGAATATAATATTGATCAGACTGGTGGGGTTAGAAAGAGGACTCAGAGGGCTACCGCAATCGAAAATTTCAGAACTTGAAGATCTAAAATTGCGGAGTTACAATCGTTTATATATTGAGCTCCTAAAGGGAAGAAAAATAATGACTCGAATCAAGAAAATAGAAACACCTAGTAAGCGAAATTGGATGGATGATTTGAAGAATATGATCGAAGCTTAGATAAATAGTTTTATATGTGCCATGGAAGCTAATATCGATGGTATGGAAGAAAATTTGAAGAAAGGCGTGGAAGATTTGAAGAAACACATGGAAGGTTTGAAGGAAGGTGTGACAAAGATTCTACAAGAAAGGCCTGCTAATGATGGAAAGGTAGTAGAGGAAACTCATGATGAGAAAAAAATAAATGTTAATCATGATTTCATAGAATCTAACATTGGATTGAAGAGCCACCATATTCAAAATATTTATATGAGGAAGTTTCATGGCAAGGATCCCATAACAAGGATACTACAGATGCATAAATATTTTGATCTACATGATCTGAAACTATTACAAAAGGCACATATTGCATCTCTATATTTATAACCGAATCAATTTTTATGGTATAAAGGGATTTGTTCTCGTAAACCATTTTTCACTTGTTTCATTTTCACGGAGGAAATGATAGCATATTATGAAGATACAAAGAGAAACACATTCTTTAGCAAATTGATAAATCTCAAACAAAAGGGTTCAATGGCAAAGCACATTGAGGACTTCCAAAAATTGAATATAAAGGTAAATGATATTCTAGAGAGGCAGAGGATTTATGTCTTCGTAGGGACTTTAAAATATAGCATTCAACATGGGGTTCGTTTTTGGGAACCTCATTCAATGGAGAAGGCATTTAGGCCGCAAAGAAAAATTGAAAGAAAAATTATGGCAACAAGAAATCCTACCACTCACAGTTATAAAGATGGAAGTGTAGTTGCTCCTAGCCTTCCACAATCTACAAGGTTGACACCACAACAATTGGAATAAAAAGGGGAAAAGGGCCTTTGTTACAGTTGTAATAGAAAATACACTAAAGGTCATAAGTGTGCTGAGAAGAAATTATTTTACATTGATTGTGAAGAGGAGGAAGAAAAGGATCAAGAAACATCAAAAGAAGATTATATACATTAGGAACCAACCCAAGAGAAAGAGGAAATGAATCCGACCATATCTTGTAATGAATTGGGAGGAATTACCACTCCTCAAACTCTCAAGATAGAAGGACATATCAAGAAGAAAAAATATAACCTCACTTTCACACAGAATCGAATGAAACAACCGGCATATCAACATCGTAGTGAAAGAAGTTTTGATATAGGAATTGTGTAATTTCACGAATATAACCATACAAACAGATGTCCCTAAAGCAAGATAAGAATGATAATAGATTATCACCAAACTACGATGGTCCTTACAAGGTGTTGCGAAAGATTGGTAATATGGCATACAAATTGGAGCTTCCTGCATCTTCCAGAGTTCCCCTAGTTTTCCATGTTTCATGCTTAAAGAAGGTTATAGGTGACAAGATCGTAGTTCAAACAATATTGTCAGAACTTGATGGGGAAGGAAAAATCATATTGGAACCTGAAGTAGTCACGAAAACAACAACACGACAACTACCAAATCGATCAATTTCAAAGTATCTCATCAAGTGGAAGAACTTACCCACTAAAGATTCCACATGGGAGGACTAGAATATCATACAAAAGCATCTAGAACTACTCAAGCACAGAGGAAAACACTTTTTGAAGGAGAGGGGCATGTTAGGTCCTTATGCTACTAATGTAACCCCTTATTGTTATTAGTGCAACCCCTTATTATATTGTTGTGCCTTTACAATATTATTGTTATGTCAGTTCTGATTATATTATGACCCCTTAGACTCCTATATAGAAAGGAGGCATGGTCATTTGTATCATCTAGTGTTCATTTGTGTAATGTAAAGGAGGTTCCCCCTTGAAGAGGCTGATTTTCAAATCGTTGATCTATCTTTTCTATCCTTTTGTGAGCTGGTTTCATAACACAATTCTTGGATGATACAAATGTCAAGACCTCCTTTATATATATAGGAGTTTAAGGGGTCAAAATATAATAAGAGCCTACATAAAAATAATAATGTAAGGGCACAACAATAATAATAGTGGGATTTTATGGGTCACGACAATATGAAAATAAACTATGATCAATCATAGCCCAACGTCGAATTGTGAAAAAGATTTTCTCTATATGAAAGTCGACCATGTTTAACCATGATCAACCATGTTTATTTTAGGGTTTAAAGTGTTTATCTTAGGGCTTATATACCTTGGGTTTATAATATTAATCCCTTGGATTTAATATTATTCCCTTGGGTTGATAATCCCTTGAGTTTTTAGTATTAGTCACTTGGATTTATCATATAAATTCCTTGGGTTTATTAGTCTATGGGTTAATATTCCTTGGGTATATATTATATTTAGCTATTATAATATTAATCCTATGGTTTAATGAAAATCCCTTGGGTTTATAATCATGGTCATCCATGGTCAACCATAGTCCAATGTCACATTGTGACAAAATTGTCTCAGTATGAAAATCAACCTTTGTCAACCATGATCAACCATGGTCCAACATCGCATTGTGGAAAAGTCTATCTTGATATGGAAATCAACCATGTTCAGTCATGATCCAACATCACATTGTCACAAATACTATCTCAATATAAAAATCAACCATGGTCAACCATTATCAGCCATCATCAACCATGGTCAATCATGGTCAATCATGGTCTAATGTTACATTGTGACAAAGATTGTCTCAATACAAAAATCAACCATGGTCAACCATGCCCTAATGTTATAGACATTTTTGTGCCTTACAGCATGAAGCATGAAATGTCCATAATCTAAGGGATCCAAAGTCCCTAAACATGTTGTTCCTACCCCTAGAGGAACAAGGTCAGCAAACCACAGCACTGAATAACAGTTCTCCACCTAAAAACACTCAAAAACAAGCAAATTCTGGATCATGTCAACTGCTCCACTGAGCATCTGCGCTGAATGTCAAGTGCTCCACTATGTACCTGCGCTGAATGTCAACTGCAAAGAAGGCCACCTGCGCTGAGCGTACTTGGACAAGTGGCACAGTCATTCCTCAAGGTGTCAACGCCCATGAAGCTTCCAAAATGACACTTGGATCAAGGAATTCGACTGGTGATGAGTAAGAGGGTCTAGATCTCCAAGTGGAAGCAAGAACCTCCAAGTGGACTCAAGAACTGAAGAATAACTGAAGTGAGAGAGGACACTAGTCAGCTCTCAAGCTGACTCATCCTTTCTCCAAAAACTCCTATATATAGAGCTCTCTCATGAGGTCTAGGGAGGCTGGAATCTTGTGAATGTAAGGAAGTGCTGTTGGTTTGAGTTTAGAACTATTGGGTGATTTGCTTTGAAGGAGGTGAAGAGGAGATTTCTTTCTGCTCGGAAGGTGATGCTGGATTGGGCCTCTTATGGTTGTATCACTTCCTGAACTTTACTTCTTCCATTAATAAAGCATTTGAGGTTCTTCTATATGCATGTGTCTCAATGATGTATTGTCATACTTGTGTATTTGATTTATTCTAATCCTTGAATCAATTATGAATGTATGCTTCTTATAGTTTCCCTCTCTTGCCATTTTGCAGGATCTTGGTGTAGCTGGGCCAGCGAAAGAGAAAAGAGTTGGGAGCAAGCAGCAAGGAGAGAAGATTGGATCAACCATTAGCAAAAGACATCGGTTAGTGGATCTCTTTCTCCTCTATTTTACTTTCATAAAGAAGAAATCTTAGATAGCTTTGCTTCGATTGTTGCTGAGGTACTATCACCCTTAGAGTGGGATAGGGTCATTCCGTATTGGATACTTTTCCCAACAACACCTAACATCACATTATGGCAAATATTATCTCAATATGAAAATATCCCATGGTAAACCATGGCCAACCATGTTTATTTTAGGGCTTATAGTATTTATATTAGGGATTATATACCTAGGGTTTATAACATTATTCCCTTGGGTTTAATATTATTCCCTTGGGTTTTTAGTATTAATCTATTAGGTTTATTATTACTTTTGGTTATAATATCAATTTGTTGAGTTTATTAATCTAAGAGTTCATATTACTAGGGTGTAATATTATTCATAGGATTGATAACATTAATCCTCGCATTTAATATAAATCCCTTTTCTTTATAATCATGGTCGACCTTGGTCAACCATCGTCTAATGCCATATTGTGACAAATATTTTCTCAATATAAAAATCTACCATGGTCCACCGTCACATTGTGACAAAGATTTTCTCGATATGAAAATCAATTATGTTCAAGCATCGTCTATCATGGTGCATTGAGAGATTGTGAAAAATATTGTATCAATGTGAAAATGAATCATGGTCAACCATGGTCAACCATGCTCCAGCATCCCATTGTGACAAATATTGTCTCAAAATGAAGATCAACCATGGTCCACCATGGTCCAACACTGCATTGTGACAAAGATTATCTCAATATGAAAATCAACCATGGTAAACCATGTCCAATCATGTTTATTTTAGGTTTTTCTTATGTATCTTAGGGTTTATATGCCTTGGGTTTATAATATTAATACCTTTACCTTAATTTTAATCCCTTGGGTTTTTAGTATTAATATATTGGGTTTATAATATCATTTACTTGGGTTTATTAATATAAGGGTTCATATTCCTAGGGTTTAATATTATTCGTAGTATTTGCAATATTAATCCAATGGTTTAATATAAATTCATTGGTTTATAATCATGGTAATCCATGGTCAATATCACATTATGACAAAGATTGTATAAATATAAAAATCAATCATTGTCAACCATGGTCAACCATGGTTCAACATCGCATTGTGGCAAAGATTGCCTCAATATGAAAATCAACCATGGATAGCCATGGTCAACCATGGGCCAATGTCAGATTGTCACAAACATTGTTTCAATATGAAAATCAATCATGGTCAGCCTTTTTCAAGCATCGTCAACCATGGTCAATCACGGTCAACCATTGTCCAATGTCGCATTATGACAAATATTTTCTCAATATGAAAGTAAGCCATTCTCCAACATCGCATTGTGATAAATATTGCCTCAATATGAAAATTGACCATGGTAAACCATGGTCGACCATGTTTATTTTAGATTTTATCGTAGTTACCTTAGGGTTTATATACCTAGGTTTAATAGTATTAATCCCTTTGGCTTTTAGTATTAATCCCATTGGTTTATTATTCCCTTTTGGTTTATAATATCAATTGGTTGGGTTTATTAATCAAAGGGTTCATATTCCTATGGTCAAATACTATTCATATGGTTGATAATATTAATGATTGCGTTAAATATTAATCCCTTGGGTTTATAATCATGGTCAACCATGGTCCAACATCACATTGTGACAAGGATTATCTCAAATGAAAATTAATTCTACTTAAGCATGGTCAATCATGGTGCAACATTGCATTGTGACAAAGATTGCCTCAAGATTGTGACATTGGTTTTACAATGTTAATCCCTTGAATTTATTGCTCCCTTGGCTTTCTAATATCAATCCCTCTGGTTGATTAATCTAAGGGTTCATATTCATGGGGTATAGTACTATTCATAAGGTTTATAATATTAAACATACGATTTAATATAAATCCCTTGGGTTTGTAATCTTGATCAACCATGACCAACCATGGTCCACTGTCACATTGTGACAAATATTCTCTCAATATGAAAATCAACCATTCTCAACCACCATCCAACATTGCATTATCACAAATATTCTCTCAATATGAATATCAATGATGGTAAACCATGGTTACCCATGTTTATTTCAGGGTTTATAGTATTTATCTTAGGGTTTGTAATATTAATTCCTTGGGTTTAATATTATTCACTTGGAATTTTAGTATTAATCCCTTGGGTTTATAATATCAATTTGTCAGTTTTATTAATCTAATAGTTCATATCACTAGGATATAATAGTGTTTATAATATAAATCCCTTGGGTGTATATCATGGTCAACCATGGTCCAACGTCACATTGTCACAAATATTTTCTTAATATGAAAATCAACCATGGTCCAATGTTGCATTGTGAAAAGACTTTCTCAATATGAAAGTGAACCATGTTCAACCCTATTTATTTTATGATTTATAATATTTATCTTAGGGTCTATGTAACTTGGTTTTATAATATTGATCCCTTGGGCTTAATATTATTCCCTTACGTTTAAAATACCTTGGGGTTTTATAATTAATCCCTTGGGTTTATTATTCGCTTGGCTTTATAATATCAATGCCTTGGGTTTATTGATTTAAGGGTTCATATTCCTAGGGTATAATATTACTAATAGAGTTTAACATATTAATCATAGGGTTTAGTATAAATCCCTTAGGTTTATAATCATGGTAAAGAATGGTCAACGAATGTGTAATGCAACATTGGGACAAAGATTGTATCAATATGAAAATCAACCATGCTCAACCATGTTCTATCATGGTCGAACATCCCAATGGGACGAAGATTGTCTCAATATGAAAATCAACCATGGTAAGCCATATTTATTTTAGGGTTTATAATATCAATCTCCTTGGTTTATAATCCCTTAGGTTCTTAGTATAATTCATTGGGTTTATTATTCCCTTGGATTTATTAATCTAAGTGTTTATATTCGTAGGATATAATATTATTCATATGCTTCAGAATACTGATCCTTGGGTTTAATATAAATCACTTGGGTTTATAATCATGGTCAACCTTGGTTCAATGTCACATTGTGAAACACATTTTCTCAATATGAAAATCAACCATGGTCAAATGTCACATTGTGACAAAAATTGTCCCCATTTGAAAATGAATCGCAGTGAGGCATTGTCCAATGTCACAATGTGACAAAGATTGTATTAGTATGAAAATCAACTATGGTAACCCATGGTCAACGATGATTATTTTAGTGTTTATAATATTTATCTTGGGGTTTATATACCTAGCTTTTATAATATTAATCCCCTTGGTTGAATATTAATCCCTTGGGTTTATAATATTAATCCTTTGGGTTTAATATTATTCCCATCAGTTTATAATCCCTTAGGTTTTTACTATTAATCCCTTGGGTTTATTATTCTCTTAGGTTAATAGTATCAATCTGTTGGGTTTACTAATCTAAAGGTTCATATTCCTAAGGTATAATATTATTCAGAGTGTTTATAATATTGATTTTTTTGTTCAATATAAATCCCTTAGGTTTATAATCATGGATGACCATGGTCGAGTGTCACATTGTGATAAATAGTTTCTCAATATCAATTAATTAATTATTATATTAACTATCAATAGTTAATATAATTGATCAATTAATTAATATAGCCTAATATTATTAATTATTAAAAAAATTTCAAGTTGTCTCTGATCCTCCAGGCTTGACCTATGGCTTGAGGAGCTGCGACCCAGGGGCATATAATCCATCAGAGCCATCTGGGGATCGCACTTGATCTGGGCCACACCATCCCTAAGTTGATTGCATTTTTTAGCATGTCTCCTCCCCCTAGATTTTATGTAATGAGCTAATAAAAATATAGATGAATGACTAAAAAGTATCCTCTTCAAGGGGGAAACATACTTTACATTACATAAATGAACAATTTGTTAGGTCCCTATACTACTAGTGTAACCCCTTATTATTATTAGTGCAACACCCTTATTGTATTGTTGTGCCCATGTAGTCCCATATTGTTATTATTGTGCCCCATAGAATCCCACTATTGTTATTGTTGTGCCCTTACATTATTATTGTTATGATGGATCTGATTATATTATGACCCCTTAGACTCCTATATATAGAAAGGAGGCATGATCATTTGTATCTGTTGGACACCTAATCCTCAATGGGTTAGTGTGGAAGTCGAATAGACAAAAGGAGTCTAAGAGACCTTGGGATGTGGAACCCAATAGTCACAACATGTACTATAAATGTTTATCAGTTGTTAATAAAAATATATTCTCATGTTTTATCTTTCAGATTATGTTGTTGCCCATGTGTGTCTAACATGGTATCAAAGCAGGTGTATTCCTGCCTTGCATAATTACTTTGAGCCATTTGTTTTATGGACTTTATGTGCAGATCATTTCTGCCATCAATTGAAAATTTCATGAATATTTTCTCAGTGAAATCTTCACTGCAACCTGTCATTTCTCAACGCCATTTTTATTCACTTGCATATAAAAGCACTGCTCCTACTTTACTCTAACATATAATACCTTGCTGGTATGCTGCCCATAATGCTGCTAGTATCTGCTCTTCTCTGGCCGGTTTTTTATAATCACCTGCATGTAACACTGTGCTACCCTAACATATAATCCTAATACATATAACGCTGCGCTACCCTGACATGGTATAATCTGTTGTTCATTACTATTCATGTATTTTTTGAGTGATCCAGCGCTACCTCCTAAGGATTGTTAGTTGATCTTCGACGTGGTCAGTTCGAATGCTACCTTGAATGCCTCTCCTCCCAGGCTGCGCTGCTCACCTCTGCCATATGTTGTCATACCTATCATATGTGTTTAATACATTTTTATGCTGATTTTAGAGCATTTGTCAAAACAGAGCATTGTATGCATAACACATCAACATTCCCTTCATCGTAAGTTACTCCTCTCTGCCTCAGAAATGCCCATCGGGTACTTGATTATGTTGTAAGGGTTGTTCATATTCTTCTCTGACTGCAATGTATTCTTGACTACGACCTCTCCACATTCTTGAATTTGAATGTTCTCTGTGTCCTTGGAATCTATTCGTTTCCTTTGTCAAAATACGTCAAGTCTGTAACCATTGTTCGAGCCTTTGAAGTTTGGAATTCAAGATTACTACGAAATGCATGAAAGTTGTGGAAGAATGTTAAGAAATGTGTTGAAGCAGTAAGTTATTTACAAGTTGACTGCATTGTATTGTTCGTGCATTTAATGTATTGAACACTGTGAAGGTCAGTCCCTTTGCGTTGAAAGCACTCTCTATGAATTATATTTTCCTTATGATGGTCGTTCCAATCATACGTATGTGGGTTGAATGTGAGTTGAATGCCATGCATGGTCATATACAAGCTTCCTTGGTGCCTTCCTAACGGTGTGCGAGCCACTCAAACTATGGCACAGGCCATGTGGTGCCACCTAAATTTGATGACCCTGCTTACTTTGCAAAATGCTTGCTAACTGCTGCCTGTTCCATATTTCTTAAAGGAAAACGAAATAGAGTTCCTGAATAGGAATTCTTCATATCACTGTCAAAAGCACAATATGGGGAGAATTGATCTTTGTAGAGGGAAATAGCTGCAGAATTGACATATTCAATACGCTTCCCTGGGTTTGCCGCAGAGACATTTGGTAGATATTTTCCCTGTGGATCAAAGAAAACTACATACTTGCCACTTACAAATGACGGTAAGTCTGTTAGGTGATAGACAGAATTGAAGCCAACCTCGAAGCGGCTGGTTTTCCAAGGTTGAACTCTCTTCTGACTATTGCCAATCCTTGAAATGCTGACAAAATGCTCTCTTAGAATTTGGTAGAAGGTAACTTGACTCCAGAGCTTGGAATCGTTGTTGTTGTATTGAATGGATATAACTCTTAGAGCATGGAATTCACATTTGAATTAGAACTCATTTTATTAATAGATGAGTGTTAAAAGAAAAGAAATAACTAATCTCCATTATTGTGTCAAGATTTCAATTATAAGAATTTTATGGCCATAAAATATTCCTTGCTTGAGGAGGATTGTTTTAAGCTACCTCCAAATGCTTATTACATGGCTTTTCTGAACATGGTCACTATTTCAAAAGAGGATGTGTTGGTTATACTGAGTTGCAGATATATGTTGAAGAGGTAGCCAAAAATCCACCAGTAACTTACTCAAATTTGGTATCTCCAATGCTGAAGCGAACCGTGAGTTAATGCCATCATAGACAGTGCATATATATATCAGATTTTGTTTGTGTACTAGCTCTCCCCTTTATCTATTAAAATAGTTAAATGGCTGCTAGCATCTACAACATCATTGTGTAAATTCTGAACATGTATTTCAGTGAAGAGTGAAGAAGTTTGTGGTTGCTACACTTGTTATTAGTATTATTTATGCTTGCTGGGTCTAAAGTTGATATTAAATTAATATTTTGAAGTTCTTCCACAAGTATTTGTCCCAGCATATTATGTATTTACATGAGCCAACAACAAGGAATGCACCTACAACATTTGATACACAAACTATTTGTTAAAATACTACAGTGGACCAAACCATACAAACTTAGGACTCTTTGTGGTTTTCTCTTAGTTATTCTGGTTGGGTTTCTTACAGTGGACTATTGTTTTCTTTGAAGAAAGTGGCAAGATCAGAGAATATTGATTCATACCCTAGTCAAAGTATTTATATATGAGCATTCAAGTCCTGTCCATGACATGGTGCTATAGTTGTTGAAGTTTTGATAGCCATCATTTCTGCTTTGAAAGTGAAGGAGTATTTGAAGGATCCAAGCAAGTTTGCAGTTGTTGTTGCCCCAGTTGTGGCATTGTATTTAAAACTCACTATAGTTTTTGTCTACATATATATGCATTGATTCCTTGATTTGATTGTTGCATAAGAGTTTGGTGGGTTGTATAAAGGCAATGATTGTTTTCACAAATAAAAGTAATCTTTTATGGAGAAATGTTTAGTCAGTTGTATTGTCAGAACATAGTGCTGGTCATGAGTAAACTCTTATTTTTATAAGGATTATAATTGGTGCTTGCTGGTTACACACTGATAATTTGCTGCACATTTATAAAGGATATTACTGTGTACTGTGAGTGGGTATTACCTTTATGCATTGAGCAGTAGTTGTGATCAATCTTTAAGGTCGAATCTCAGCCACAGCAAGAAGAATTAAAATAGAGGAGTCATCATTCTAAACCTGTTTCTGTTCAGAACAATGAAATAGACTCCCATAAACAGCAAGACAATAATGTTGAAGTTCATTCAGATCCAGTGCCCAATAAGGAAACAATTGTACATGTAGATGTAGAAACTCAGTCTGCACTTCCCAAGCCCATCATCAGACCTTGGGAATAGCTTGTCCACAACAAACAAAGAACCGGTCTTGGATATGAGAAGGACTTTTCCTTTCATATTCCAGACTACTCAAAGCCCATTTAGTTTCAGAGTGCTGGATTCCTTCATGGCAGTTCACCTCCAGCTGTTCCAGATTCTGCCCCTCTTCCAGAGCAACATCAACAACAACAGATTGTGAAATGCCAACACCATGACCAAGTTGGCCATTTGAAAGATCATTGTTATGATCTTCATCCATGTAAGCATTGTCATAAAACCACCCATTCTTCACACAGATGCTTCAGAAACAAACGTCCTGCAAGAACAAAGATTCATCTTGGATGGATCGCTTCTTGGCAATGGGCATCAATAGCCAAGAAGATATTCCAATCACATGTTAGAACTTGTTCCATAGTATTGAATAGTCTTGCAGTTGATGTTTCTCGATCATCTCACCTTGTATTTGACAAGGGGGAAATGATGGTCATCAATAAGCTTCAAAGGCACATCAAGCGAGCCTGAGCCACAACCTGTCACACCAGTTCAGAGTTGTAACCAGAGACAAATATGCCCCTGAGCATGCCTTCGGTTGGTAATCTGGGACACTTCCTCTAGCAGAAGACTTCACCTTCTTGCTAGTTTCGGAAGAATTCCAGAAATAGAATTGGGAACACTTCCTCTAGCAGAAGACTTTGGCTTCTTTCCAGTTTTGGAAGAGTTCCAGGAATTGTATTAAGCATTCCAGAGTTGTTGGTCATCCTTAAACCATCACAGGTTGAGATTTCCCTTTTCAGGTTGAAGTTCTACCTTTTATGCGGGCTGAGACCTCCCTTTCATGGTTGAACATTTCCCTCTTCAAAACAATAGGAGCACTTCCTCTAGCAAAAGACTTCAGCTTCTTGCTAGTTTTGGAAGAGTTCTAGGAACTGCACTAAGCATTCCAGTGTTGGTGGTCATCCTTAAAACACCACCCTTTATACCAACATTTCACAGAGCACATTCAGCCTAGTGCTGCCATGCATTTTTTGCACATTTTGTATTACAACTCTCTTCTTGGACTCATAAATAACCCTTCAGATTAAGTGGGGCAATGTTGGACACCTAATCCTCAATGGGTTAGTGTGGAAGCCGAATAGACAAAAGGAGTCCAAGAGACCTTGGGATGTGGAACCCAATAATCACAACATGTACTATAAATGTATATCATTTGTTAATAAAAATATATTCTCATGTTTTATCTTTTATATTATGTTGCTGCCCATGTGTGTCTAATAGTATCATCTAGGAATTGCTCATTTGTGTAATGTAAAGGAGGTTCCCTCCTTGAAGAGGCTAATTTTTAAGTCATTGTTCTATCTTTTCTATCTCTTTGTGAGATGGTTTCATAACATTTGGTATCAGAGGTTTGGATTCTAGTGTTTCGCTGCTCCAAATAGGTCATCATGTCATGTTTGCTATAACTTTTTCTCTACGAAGTTTCAAAAGAAAACAAAAAAATACATTTGAGAGAAAATCATTCTAAACCTTGAGTCTAAAGTTCAGATCTTGTCTCACTATAGTTTCAGAGATATGATCTGAGGAAATTAGGGTTTTGGAAGCTCCAAAATTCCATCTCAAATAGGTCATGATGGAATTTTCACTATAATTTTTTTTTACGAAGGTTCAAATAGTGAAACTAAAGCCCATTAGAGCCAAAATATTGGTGAAACTTGGACCCGAATTTTAGATTTTTTTTTGCTATATGTTCGGAGATACAATCCAGGAAATTTACGAATTTTGTAGACTCCAGACTTCCATTCCAAATAGGTGACCTTGGGAAAATCATCATAAATTTCTCTTTGAGCATCAAATTAAAATTTCATAAGAAGTTACAGAAGGAGGATAGATTGTACATTTCTATGTATTTCTTTTAGGTCTGAAGGTCGAAACAGTGACATGTGGCAGGTCGTACAAGTTCCCTCTACTAAAGTAGTCTATAATCAGGTCATCGTAGGAGATTTGGCATAACTCATTATTGAAGAATACAATATTGATTAGACTGGTGGGGTTAGAAAGAGGACTCAGAGGGCTACCACAAGCCAAAATTTTAGAACTTGAAGATCTAAAATTATAGAGTTGCAGTCGTTTAAATATTGAGCTCCTAAAAGGAAGAAAAATAATGACTCGAATCAAGAAAATAGAAACACCTAGTAAGCAAAATTGGATGGATGATTTAAAGAATATGATAGAAGCTAAGATAAATAGTTTTATATGTGCCATAGAAGCTAATATCTATGGTATGGAAGAAAATTTGAAGAAAGACATGGAAGATTTGAAGAAATACATGGAAGGTTTGAAGGAAGGCGGGACAAAGATTGTACAAGGAAGGCCTCCTAATGATGAAAAGGTAGTAGAGGAAACTCATGATGAGAAAAAAATAAATGCTAATCATGATTTCATAGAATCTAACATTGGATTGAAGACCCACCATATTCCAAATATCAATATGTGGAAGTTTCATGGCAAGGATCCCATAACAAGGATACTACAGATGGAGAAATATTTTGATCTACATGATGTGCAACTGTTAAAAAAGGTACATATTGCATCTTTATATTTAGAACCGAATCAATTTTTATGGTATAAAGGGATTTGTTCTCATAAACCATTTTTCATTTGTTTCATTTTCACAGAGTAAATGTTAGCACATTATGAATATACAAAGAGAAATACCTTCTTTAGCCAATTGATAAATCTCAAACAAAAGGGTTCAATGGCAGAGCACATTGAGGACTTCCAAAAATTTAATATAAGGGTAAATGATATTCTAAAGAAGCAGAGGATTTATATCTTCATAATGACTTTAAAAGATAACATTCAACATGGGGTTCGTCTTTGGGAACCTCATTCATTGGAGAAGGCATTCAGGCTAGAAATAAAAATTGAAAGCAAAATTATGGCAACAGAAATCCTACCACTCACAATTATAAATATGGAAGTGTTATTGCTCCTAGCCTTCCACAATCTACAAGGTTAACACCACAACAATTGGAAGAAAAAGGGGAAAGGGTCTTTGTTATAATTGTGATAGAAAATACACTAAAGGTCATAAGTGTGCTGAGAAGAAATTATTTTACATTGATTGTGAAGAGGAGGAAGAAAAGGATCAAGAAGCATCAAAAGAAGAGGATATACATCAGGAACCAACCCTAGAGAAAGAAGAAATGAATCCGACCATATCTTGTAATTCATTGGGAGGAATTGCTGCTCCTCAAACTCTCAATATAGAAGGACATATCAAGAAGAAAAAAGATAACTTCACTTTCATGCATAATCGAATGAAACAACCAGCATATCAACATCATAGTGAAAGAAGTTTTGATATAGGCGACTAGGTATTTTTATGAATACAACCATACAGACAGATGTCCCTCAAGAAAGCTAAGAAGGATAATAAATTATCACCAAAGTATGATGGTCCTTACAAGGTGTTGCAAAAGATTCATAATATGGCATACAAATTGGAGCTTCTTGCATCTTCCTGAGTTCCCCTAGCTTTCCACGTTTCATGCTTAAAGAAGCTTATATGTGACAAGGTCCTAGTTCAAACAATATTGTCAAAACTTGATGAGGAAGGAAAAATCATATTGTAACCTGAAACAGTCATGAAAACAAGAACATGCCAGCTACCAAATCGACTAATTTCAGAGTATCTCATCAAGTAGAAAAACTTACCCACTGAAGATTCCACATGGGAGGACTAGAATTTTATATAGAAGCATCTAGAACTACTCAAGCATTGAGGAAAACACTTTTTGAAGGATAGGGGCATGTTAGGTCCCTATATTACTAGTGTAACCCCTTACTGTTATTAGTGCAACCCCCTTATTATATTGTTGTGCCCATGTAGTCCCCATATTGTTATTATTGTGCCCCATATAAGCCCAATATTGTTATTTTTGTGCCCTTACATTATTATTGTTATGTCAGTTATTATTATATTATGACCCCTTAGGCTCCTATATATAGAAAGGAGTTCTTGTCATTTGTATCATCTAGGAATTGTTCATTTGTGTAATGTAAAGGAGGTTACCCCTTGAAAAGGCTAATTTTTAAGTCATTGATCTATCTTTTCTATCCTTTTGTGAGTTGGTTTCATAACACACTTTTTGGATGATACAAATGACATGACCTCCTTTGTATACATAGGAGTCTAAGTGGTCAAAATATAATAAGAGCCTACATAAAAATAATAATGTAAGGGCACAATAATAATAATAGTGGTATTTAATGGGGCGTGACAATAACAATATGGGGGCTACATGGAAAAAACAATAACAATAATGTGGCTACACTAACAATAACAATAAGGGGGCTACACTAGTATTATAAGGATCTAACATCCCCCTCTCCTTTAAAAAAGTGTTGTCCTCAACGCTTCATTAGTTCTAGATGCTTCTATATAAAATTCGAAGCCTCCCATTTGGAATCTTCAATGGGTAAGTTCTTCTAGTTAATGAGATACTTAGAAATTAATCGATTCCATACTTGTAGAGTTCTTGTTTCAATGACCGCTTGGAATGAATATGCAAGACCTTTTGCAGATATGGGGAAATAGATGATTTTGATGCTTGAACCTTTAATGAGAATAATTGTGCAATTATGCCCAGTTGTTATTTATTAAGAATCTTTTTCATGCCATTGGAGTTTATTATCTTTCCTATTTTCCCTTCGATACCCCTTAATTCAACTTCCTTTCCTTCCCAAAAAAATTAAGAAAAGTTCTTGAAAATTGAAAGTTATCATCCCCAAATATTGTAACCATTGGGCTCCTAGTACAACATCAACACCACCCATTGGAAAGGAAAACATTGGATTATTCAATACATATTCCACCATGGTTAGCTTGATATTACGGAAATTTCCATAGAAATTTATAGTTTCTCTATTTTCAACCAGTACTTGACAATCTGGTGCTGGATATAGGAAAAAATTCAATTACTTGGTTATCTTAAAATGAATAAAATTATGGGTACTACCCGAATAAATCAACATTATTACCTTTTTCTTCTTGATATATCCTTTTATATTGAGACTTTAAGGAGTGGCAATTCTTGCCAATGCATTACAAGATATGGTCAGATTCATTTCTTCTTTCTCTGGTGTTGGTTCTCAGTTTATATCCTCCTCTTTTGATGTTTCTTCTTCCTTTTCTTCCTCCTCTTGAAAATCTATGTAGAATAATTTATTCTCAGAACACTTATGACCTTTAGTGTATTTCTTATCACAACTATAACCAAGACCTTTTTCTTTTTTTTCCTCCAATTATTTTTTTGTCAAACTTGTAGGTTGTGGAAGACTAGGAGTAGTAAAACTTCCATATTTATAGTTGTAAGTAGTATACTTCCTTGTTGGCATAATTTTGATTTCAATTTTTCTTGCCACCTTGAATGCCTTCTCCAGTGAATCAGATTCCCAAAGGAAAACCTCATGTTGGATGTTATCCTTTAAAGTCCCTATGAAGAAATCAATCATATTCTCTGATAGAATATCGGTTACCCTAATATTCAATTTTGGAAGTCTTCAGTGTGCTCTGCCATTGAACCATTTTGTTTGAAATTTATCAATTAGATAAAGAAGGTGTTTCTATTTGTATATTCATAATGTACTATTCTTTCCTGCATAAAAATTGACTAGGTGAAAAGTGGTTTACGAGAAAAAAAACCGTTTATACCATAAAAATTGTTTGGGTTCTAATATGGGGATGAAATACATACCTTTTGTGAGGGTTTCACATCATGTATATCAAAATATTCCTCCATTTGTAGTATCCATGTTACCACATCCTTGCCATCAAACTTCCTCATATATATGTTTGGAAGGTGGTGCTTATTAAACCCTACATTAGATTCTATAAAATCATAATTCATATTCATTTTGTCCTCATCATGATTTTCATGGATTAGCTTGTCACCACCTGAAATCCTTTCTTCCAACAACTTTGTCAATCCCTGCATCTTAACATTCATCATTGCTTCCATGTTTGCTTTTAAACCATCCACGTTGCCTTTTATTTCTATTTTTAAACAATCCATGTCACCCTTTAATCCATCCATGTCACCCTTTTAATCCATCCATGTTATCTTTGATTTCTCTTTGTGGGAGCCAAATTTGTTGCACTTGGTCCCGCAATTTTGATATATCATGTTGTAATTCTTCTGCTTCATACGCCATTGTAGATATTTTTGAGGGCTTACTAAGTCTAGAATTATTTCTTTTGGAGGAATTTTAGAACCAAATACTGATATCTATGCTTGAATATTCCCTTTGAATCACTTCAAACTAATTTTTCGAACAAAAGTTATGCAAAATTTAAATAAATGCACACCTTTTCCTTGCTTTTTAGAAGCTTGATATTGAAATTATTGTATCTATGTAATTTCAGAATTTCAAGGTATGAAATTCGGCTGTATTGTAGGAACATGAATCTTCTTTCAAATTCCATAATTTAGACCAATATTAGATTCTTCAATATAGAGTTATGTACAATATCCTAAGATGGCTTTATTATGGGATAGTTCAACAGACTGCAGTTGTATGGGATGCCACATGTCACTATTTCAACCTTCAGACCTGAAATTACTAAACACAAGACTACAGTCTGTGCACTTTTAGAAACTTTTCATAGGATTCAAATTTGATACCTAAAACAAATGTTATGACGATTTTCTCTAGGTCACCTATTTGAGAATTAATTCTGGAGCCTGCAAAAAACCTAACTTCTTCAGACCATATCTCAGAAAATATAGTAAGCCAAGATCTGAAATTTCGGAAACAAGTTCACCAAGATTTTAGCTCCACGTGGTCTCAATTTTAGCATCTGAAGCTTCGTAGAAAAAAAAGTTATAGCTAAAATTACACGATGACCATTTTGAAGCAGCGAAACCCTAGAATCAAAATGTATGATACCACATGGTATGCAACCATCTAACAAAAAGATCGATCAATGACTTAAGAAGTATCCTCTTCGAGGGAAAAGCCTCCTTTACATTACATAAATAAACAATACTTGGGTGATACAAATGGAAATACCTCCTTTGTAAATATAGGAGTCTAAGGGTAACAATATAATCAGAGCCTACATAACACTAATAATGTAAGGGCACAACAATAACAATAAGGGGGCTACAGTAGTATTATAGGGACTTAACACTATCAGAAGGGAAAACCACCCCATGAAGTTTGATCTTGGGTCACTTTTCTAACGAGGCCCATCCTCAACAGGGCGTGCTAGTTAAACTTGACAATTAATATTAATTAGCTAATATAATATAATTAATATATATTAATTAATTAATTAATATTAATGTTAACATATTATTCTAATATATCATATTATAATAATATATACAGATATAATATAATTAATATTAATTAATATTAATAAAAATTAATACTTATTATTAATTACAATTATAATACTATTATTATTATTATTATTATTACTAGATCTATATCATTAATCCCCATGACATTTTTCAACCACTTTTACTAATTTGGTTGTGCTAGCATATATTAAGTTGACACTTAAAACGTATATGAACCACATTTATTAATGTGGTTGTGCTAGTATTAGATTTAAATTTTTATGCATGTATAAATTATTATTTTTTTACATATAAGAAAAGATATAAGATCCTTGAAAAGAGTATAGTGTGATGCCAAGAACATTTTATTTACAAGATTCAGATAAATATGATTCATCCTCGATAAGGGTGTGCTTCATAGAAAATTTGTACAAGAAATGTTAATCCTTTTAAATGTTAATTTTTATTTTATTTTATTTTATAATATTTCTTATTTTATTTATTAAAAAATATCGTATTAAATAATTTATATGCTTTTTTATTTGTAATCTCATATATTACATTTAATTATTGTTGAATTGAATTTACGTAGTGTAGCAAGCTTCCCAAATTGCCGCCTGCCAATTAGAAATCACATTAACAACAAAGATAGAGGCTTGAGCACCTGATCTATCAAAACTATCAAAATATTCATAAGAGGTCTGCCAAAACAAAACCAAAGTTTAGTCTACTATACTCTATAGACTAACTTAATAAGAAAATAAAATACTAGAGTTGAGACAAGATGATATAAATAGCTTCAACATCAGAAACTATGCAAGTAAATAGACCTTGATAATCAGATCTTCTTTACTGTAGCAGCAGGGTAGGAGAGTTTTGCACTCTTGCAGAAATATTTGATCAATACGTTGAAGGTGTTGTTGGTTCATAATTTCATTGGGAAGATGTTACTACTCATCTCAATTGGCATTTCATCGAACATGACTCTCTCCAACATCTCTTTCAACCTCCAATATAATAGCTCTATAGTGAGAATATGTTAGTTACGCCTTCCCCTCCCAACACCCAATTCAAGTATCCATGTAACTTATGGATCCAAGAACTTCAGAATATGAATAATCCACTTTTCAATATCCTCAATATCTTGTTGCATGGCCGATGGAGTTTGCTTCCTATAATTCTCTACAAATTTATGTGTGTGAGCATAAGGTTGTGCATTGTTGAGGTTGTCACAATCTCCTCCACCTTTGCAAGATCAAGCATGTTGATGTGGACTTTTTTTCCAAGAGGGGGAATACACCATGTGGAAATCGAGTGTAGTGAATGGATCAAATGGATGGTGACAGAAGTGATAGGCATGAAATACAACACACTGACTAGTTGAACACTTTTAAAAATAGAGGAGGGGAAGTCCCAAAATTTAAGTAACCCACACCTTACAAAAGCTCCCAACAACCTCACCTCCCATCAAGAAAATAATAGTGAGAGAAAGATAGGCTTGCAATTACAACCATGACTAAAAGCAATGGTGAAAGACGAAGGAAGGTGCTAGGGCAAGAGGGCCCAGTCGTTCCACCAACTTGGAAATGGTAACCATAAGAAAAATTTCCCATCAAACCAAGAGTGTTCCAACTACTTCTCAGGTTGAATCTCCACTGTAAAATATCGAAATAGGAAATAATCCATTACTATTCACATATCCCATTATGTTTATTTTTGAATTTTGATGCATGTATAGTTCATTATTTTTTATATATAAGAAAATACGTAAGCTACCTAAGAAGAGTACAGTGTGATGCGAAGACAAAAATATTTAGAACATTCAAATAAATGTAATTCATTGTTGATGGCTATGTACTTGATTGAAATTCTACACAATAAATGATAATATTTTTAAATGTTAATTTTTTTATAATAATTTTTATTTTATTTATTAAAAAATGTACTATTAATACATTATATATGTTTGTTTATTTGTAATATCATATATTACATTTAATTATTGTTGAATTGAATTTACATAGTGTAACAAGCTTCCCAAATTGTTGCATGCCAATTATAAACCACATCAAGAACAAAGATAGTGGCTTGAGCAGCTGAAATATCAAAACTATCAAAATATTTGTAAGTGGTCTCCCAAAAGAAAACCAAAGTTTAGTCGATGTTTACAAATAGAAAGATTCTTGGACTAGGACGAATGAGAGGAGGGTGAACAATGGAGGACAAATAGAAATCAACGCAGAGAGAGGCAGACAGAGAGCCCTATGAAGGGTGGTAGAGGAGGGGGCTCCAATCCCTCTTATAAGGAGGTCGTGGCCAGCAGAGGCAAGATGCCTCTAGAAAATGCCAGGGGAACAAGGGTGGAAGGAAAAAGAATTACAGAAGAGGAAATAGAAGAACCCATAGATAAGGATCAATATGGCACAAAAGACAAAGAGGTAGAAAACAAAAAACAGGGAACTGAAGACAAGAAAAGCAAGGGACCTTGCAAACCCAAAGAATAAATAACTCCCAGGGTTATTTTAAATAATCCAGAGCTGCAGGTGCACAGGGAGCACATGGGGACGTATGCCATCATCTGTAAGTTCATGGGACTATGGCCCATTGAAAAAGCTTTACAGTCATGGATTAAATACCACTAGAAACCTAAAGGGAGCATAGACCTTCATCTCAGGTCTAAGGGATTCTTTACAGTGGTGTTCACAAATATTGAAGACAAGGATAGATTATTTGAAGGAGGGCCTTACTTCTATGTTGCTGTGGGGCTCTACATGAGACCATGGATGATGAACTTTGTTCCATAAAGGGAAACGTTTACTTCAGTACCCGTCTGGGTAAGTCTCTATTCTCTACCTCTTAATTACTAGCAAAATGAATCGTTAGCAACCATAGGCAATAAACTAGGCCGCTCTATTAAAGCCTCTGAAGCCACTAGAAGGGGGAAATATACTTCCTTTGCTAGGATATGTGTGGAAATGGATCTATCAGGAGCTCTACCGAATGAGGTGATCTTGGAAGTTTTTGATGAAGAATGGGTGCAAACAGTAGATTATGAGCACATTCCATTCAGATGTCGCAAATGCCATGAACATGGACATATTTTCAGAGACTGTCCGCTCAACGAAGAAATAAACGAAAGAAAAATCAACACAACGAAAGAATCAGATAGCTTCCAGAAAGAGGTTAATCATAGTAAAGGAGATAAAGGAGGACCGAAAAATCAGCAGCACGAAGGACAACAGCTCAGGCAGAACAGTTTCCAGGTGCTTCAGGAAGAGGAAGAGATTACTAAAGAAGATCAAGCAATGGAAGGGAGTACTGTAGAAAAGGAGAAGGAAGAAAACCTGGAACAAACACAAAATATTGAGTACCAAAAAGAAGCCACTATGAGCGATGTTGAACAAGAAATGGATCAGGAAATGACCTAGAATGATACGAACCCAGAGGACCATGAACTACTAGAAATTCTTGACAAAGAAAACCTAGACCTAGAAGGATTCTTGAGGCAGGGAACTACGGGGGGAGTGGATTCGCTACCTCAAGAAGAACTCAACAGAATACAACAATTGTTTCTATGGAAAATGCAAACTGAGGAGCTAGAGCGAGGGAACAACATAGATAAGCAGGACAACCGAGGAGTGAAAAAAATGAAAACTACTTTGGGACTAGCTACTAGAAACCTAGGCAAGAAAAGAGGTAGGAAAAAACAGAATGAACTCTTGATGGAGTGTGGAAAGCTGATGATTGATTCAGGTAAGATGAAAGATCTAGGCAGCTACTCCTTTATAAATCTTTTATAATGAAGTGGATATCTTGGAATATTAGAGATCTAGGGAGTAAGAGAAAGCAGAGAATGCTTAGTAATAGAATGAAACAAGAAATGTTGGATATAATGATCATCCAAGAAATGGAATGTTCCATTCAAAAGGTAAGACAAATTCACAGAAAATGGCTCAACAACTAGGAGTTTCTTGAAGTAAAAGCAGAGAATATAGCAGGGGGAATATTCACTGTATGGAATCCCCACAAAATAGGCATTCTATGTGCTGAGGCTTCTAGAAATTATTTATCAGTTGTTATTCAACCGGTTGGAGAAAGGGACGGCTTTCTGGTCACAAACGTTTATGGTCCATAGAGATTAGATGACAAACTTGGGTTTCTAGACACCCTGGTGGATCTCAGGGATAGACATGTAGGTATACCCTGGATCATGGGAGGGGATTTCAATATGATCAAATCTCTTTCAGAGAAAAAAGGAGGAACAAGATCTATAAGTAAAGACTCCATGGATTTCCAAACCTTTTCTAATAATATAAAGCTTGTTGACACTAATTGGAATATTGGCCTCTTTACTTGGAATAACAGGAGGGGAGGAGATTCCCTTGTTGCCTCAAAGCTAGATAGATTCTTCATCTCTGAAAATCTTATGTTGAATGGTAAAGAGGTAACAATGCGAGTTCTTCCCTTTTTAAGCTCAGACCACTGGCCAATTCAATTGGAAATCAAGGGTATAGGCACTCCTAGGAACAAACTTTTTAGATTTGAAAATATCTGGCTGTCACACCCAGACTTCACAAGCAACATTGAAAAATTGTGGTCAGAAGACTTGCAGATTTAGGGGACCAGAATGTATCTTCTTCACCAAATACTAAAGCACATCAAGCTCCAGCTTAAGGAATGGAACAAGAAGGATTTTGGTAATATTTTTAAAGAAAAGAGAGTAGTTGAAAACAAAATGTAGGTTCTCAACCAAACTCTAATCAAGGAAGGCTTTGATAAAGATATCAGTGATCAAGTGGATAAACATTATCAAGAATGGGAGAATCTATGTAAACAAGTGGAAATATTTTGGAGACAGAAGTCTGTTGAGCCCTGAAACTACATCTCTTCTACACACTTTCCTAGACTATTTCCCCACACCAGTGCCTCATAAGCTAACAAAGATCATTACATATTGATTCTGAGAGTGCATTTAAGTGGTTTTCTAACTATATTTTTGTGTTTGCTATTTGACTTAGATTTCTCTCATCAGCTGCGGAATGCAGCCACTTTCCACAGCTGACTTGAGATTCCACAACTGTTTTTGTTGATCTCTAGGTTATAGGTGTCAGCAAGCAAAATAAGGCATGTGGGCAATTCAGAAATGATCTGGACATGGACCAGGTCCTATTGGTTTAACTAGATTCATAGAGGAAAGCCTTGGTCAAACGGTGGTCAAACGAGGAGTTCTACGGCAAACAGGGCTCTATTTTCAACACGTGAAGGGTCTGACACCGTTCCTAGATACATGGATTCATTTTGACAGCTATAGACTGCCCCCACAATGCAAATCCAACAGCCACCTTTTGGTAGATTGAATGATCATGGTGACCAACATGCTAAGCTCATGGGTGCTATCTCTTTACGTGTCCTCTGATGAAGGTGTTCCATAGGAAAAACAATTATGTAATTTCCTTTATAAATAACGCATTTGCAAATGCATGTAGCTATTTTTTTTTTATGTAGTCTTGCTATTAGTTCATGTACTGTGCCGTGACATTGGTCCTGCTATTGTAACGAGAGGATCCTTCCTCTGTTTTTCAATATAACAAGACTCTTCTTTATATGACTGTGTGAGCGTAATTTCGGACTGATAGCGTGTTAACCAAGGCCGTACAAAGGGCCCCTACTGGATAAGGTTTCGTTTCTTTATTTCTGTAAAGTTTTTATATGTTGTTGTCTTATTTCCATTGTAGATATTTCATAGTTTGTTCACCTGTGTATATTTCATATTTTAGTTATGGTGTTAATGTTTCATTCCTGTACATGATTTTCCAATCATTGTATATTTTTGCTAACACTGATCAGTGTGTTTCAGGATAGGCTAGGCTCGGTCATTTTCATATAATTTTTGCGTCAAATAGTGACATGAGATTGGCCCTTTTGCTGAGTTTGTTTTCTTAGATTTTCAATTTCAGTTATGCTCTGATTTCAGTCTTAATCATTTGCTGTTGGTAGTTAGTTTAGATATCAAATTCTTCATGTCATTTAACGTCATCTCCAGAGACATGGATTAACCCCGAAAAGCTACTTGGCGAGCTATCGTATTATGAGTGAAGTGATTTGATGTTACTCTTATTTTTTTTTAATTAGATATCAGGTTCTTCATGTTATTGACGTTATCTCTAGAGCCATGGCTTAACCCCAAAAAGCTACTTGGCGAGCTATCAGACTATAGGTGAAGTGACTTGATTTTACTTTCATCTGCAATTAGGTAAATTAGATATCAATTCTTCATGTTATTGACATTATCTCCAGAGCCATGGCTTAACCCCGAAAAGCTACTTGGTGAGCTATCAGACTATAAGTGAAGTAAATTGATTTTTCTTTCATTAGTCTGCAATATTTGGTTTGTTTGAGTGCAATAGCTTAACTTTTATTTCTGTATTTAGATGAGCAGTAGAGATAGTGATTTCATGATCAATAGTTCATCATTTGTTTGATTTGAATAGTTGTACATTTACATTCTTGTTCAAGTACTAATTTCATCACTAGTATGTTTTGAGATCCTCTGAAGTGTTAAGCTCTAGAAGTCATCATAAAGGACATAATTTCCTTAAAATCTATATCCATACTTTCCTTCTAAAGTATTCTTAAAACTTAGGAATAGGATTTCCATTCACATTAGGAGACAAACAAAGATAAAATCCCAAAAAAAGAAAATAGAATTAAAAACAATAAAAAGTAAGAAAGAGGGTGTCTTGCACATATAGTGCGCCACACTTCATCAGTTTATGACTCCTGGATTGATAATTAATGTAGCAATTTAGGACATACTAAATTGACTAAAGAAAATCTAGAGTTCAATGGCTCAAAGAAGGAGAGCATAACACCAATTTTTTTCATAGAACCACCATGGCCAATAGAGCTCACAACAGAATCTCTTTGATTAAGAATGAAGCAGGGGAACTTCAGACCTCTCATGATGCTATCGAATCTATGTTAATCCACCACTTCTAAGGTATAACACAGGAGAATAATTCAGATAGAGAATAATCCATTAGGGAAGTTACTAGTAATGTACCAAAAATAGTGTCCAAAGAGGACAATTTCAACCTTAACAGACTGGTAACGAAAGGGGAGCTAAGTGAAGTCCTCAAAGACATGCAGAATGGAAAAGCACCAGGTCCGGATGGTTTCAATGTGGACTTTTTCAAAGCTTGCTGGAATATTGTTAAGCAGGACATTTTGAATGTTGTGGAGGACTCCAAGTCAAACAAAACCATTTTGAAAGTGCTTAATACATCCTTCATAGCCCTAATCCCCAAACAGGAGATTTCTCATACACCAGATAAATACAAACCCATAGCCCTATGCAACATAATCTATAAGATTATATCCAAGATTGTTGCTAACAGACTCAAGCCTTTGCTTCTGGTTCTTGTATCAGGGGAGAAATCAGGTTATGTGGAAGGCAGACAAATTCTTGATAACATCATTCAAGCGCAAGAAGTGGTACACTCTTTAACTAGCAAGAAGCAGGCGGGTATGATCATGCAATTAGATATTGCCAAATCTTATGACAAGGTAAATTGGGTCTACCTCAAGAAAATGCTAATTGCATTTGGATTTGATCATAACTGGGTTAGATGGGTAATGGCACTGGTGACCTCCTCCAGTTTTTCTATATTGGTTAATGGCTCTCCCTCAGAGATTTTTAGTCCCTCAAGAGACCTCAGATAGGGTGACCCGCTCCCCCCCTTTATTTTTATCATCATGATGGAAGGACTGGGTAGAGCTATAAAGCAAGTGAAATCATCAGGAAAGATCAAAGGTTTGTAGCTTATTGATAATGGTAAGGCCCTGACTCACCAACAATTTGTAGATGATACCATGTTACAGGGAATCCCCATAGTCCAAGAAGCTTCAAACTACAAAAGAATTCTGAATCTTTTTGCCACGGCTTCAAGTATGGAAGTTAATCTCTCTAAATCTAAAATCTTTTTCTTCAATACCAATATTGCTATTCATAAGAACATCTCCATAATTCTTGGCTTTCAAAGGGATTCCCTTCCTTCAAAATATTTGGGAGTCCATCTAACTGCAAAACCAATGCTCAAAAGTATATGGGAACCTTTCATCAACAAGTTGCAGGACAAAGTCAGTAAACAGACCATCAAATCTTTAAACCTTGCTGGTAGGTTAGTTCTTACAAAAGCAGTTCTTCAATAAATCCCTATTATCATGTTATCAACCCTCTCAGCTCCAAAAGGAGTCCTTCAGCAAATTAGAAATATTCAAAGAAACTTCCTTTGGGGCTGGGAGGAGACTAAGAGGAAATGGGCCTTGGTGTCTTGGGAAAAAAAAATTAAGCCCAAGAACCACAGAGGGCTAGGATTGGATAATCAGAAGATTCTCAGCAAGGTTCTAGGGGCCAAACTTTGGTGGCACTGGGTTCAACATCCAGAGACTCAATGGGCAAATATCTGAAAAGAAAAATATGCTAGTTCCTGGCAGAACCGTGATCTTATAAGAATGTCAGGAAATATAAAGGGTTCATATATTTGGAACAAAGCCTGGGAGAATAGAAGACTAGTACAAGAGAATAGCTTCTGGGAAATTAGAGAAGGAAATATTGCTCTTTTCTAGGAAGACAAGTGGCAACAAGAATCAATTCTATTAAAAGAAGACTTCCTTGATCTTAAACAGGAGTTAGATTCCCAAGGTTTAATAAAGGTTAAGGATTTCTGGAATCATTCTCATCTTACGGATAAGTGGAGAATCTAGAGAAACATAGATTGCAGAAATAACAATCTCCTAAAAATAAAAGTAGAGGAGCTCAGGAAAATAGTAGAGCAAAGGAAAATCTTAGTGGCAGAGGGACAAGACCAACTGAGATGGGGAAATAACAAAGAGGACACATTTAATCTTAAGGAAGAAAAAAGCATTCTCCTTGAGCTGGATCCCCTGGTTCCAGACAAAATCTGGCAAAACCTTTGGAGGCACCAAGGGTGGATGAAAATCAAACTCTTCATGTGGGTAGTTTACCACAAGAAAATTCTGACTTGGGATAACATAAGGAAGAGAGGTGTTCAGGGGCCTTCAAGATGCCTGCTCTATGAGGCTCAAGAAGAAACTTTGGAACATTTACTCAACAACTGCATTTTCACATCCTGGTTATAAGACTTATTTGCTACAATCTTTCAACAATTTGATAGAGATAGAGGAAGCATCATTCGTACCCTCATCAATTGGAGGAAATTTTTTTCAGATAATGAAATTTTAAACTCGACGTGGGCTCTTACACCAAGCTTCATTATATGGAACGTTTGGAAGGAGAGGAACAAAATAATTTTTAAGGAGGAAAAAAAGCCCCCACAACACCTGCTGGAGATAATCCTGAAATAGCTCAAGGAGACTGTGAGAACCACTATTCGCAACTTCCCTAAAAAACCTCCCTCTGATGTAGATTTAAATATTCTCAGGCATCTGGGGATGCAGGGTCTCACCCTCTTTGGCCCAGATAGGAAGGTGATTTCTTTGGATACGGAGAAGGAGTTTTGGCATCCTCCTCCGAATGGCTATTTAAAATACAACATTGATGGGGATTCAAAAGGGAACCCGGGAACAACAGGGTATGGAGGTGTCCTCAGAAATGCAGAGGGAAGTATTGTTTTTATCTTCCATTGCCACCTAGGTACAACCACCAACAACATGGATGAACTAATGGCTATGGAAAAATTCCTGGATTTACTGAAGTAGGACAATTGTCTCAATGTCATGATAGAGGCAGATTCAGAGTTAATTATCAACTCAGCGCAAAAAATACATAATGGAACAGCGCCGGATAAAGTCTCTAAGCATTGGAAATTAAATCTGGTCTTCCAAAGAATTCAAAGCCATATTCAGAACCTTCGCACTGTCAGTTTCCACCATGTTCGCAGAAAGGCAAATAAGCTGGCAGATCTTCTGGCCAACCAGAGAGTTAGTTGCATAGAGAATAATGTGTTGAGGAAGTAGCAGGAGTTGCGGCCAAGCTGACTGAGAGCTCTATGTTGTGAGCAAGCAGAAGAAGATAGGGAGGTGTATAGACTCAAAACTAGGGAGACTAGCTCGATTTTATTTTCCCCTGCATGTGTCTTCTTCTTTTGAGTTGCTGGTCTCTAAAGAGAGGAGATCCAAGTCTGGTTACCTAGACTCAAGGAGTAAGTGTGATGAAGAGCTCAGTTCATCATGGGCAACAGTTTGATTCCCATAAGTCTTTCCTCGATGGAAAGACTCTTACCCTGCAAGGAAGTTTAACTTTTGTAAGAGGATCCCAGTTATTCGGCAACTGGTGTTTTCAGATTTCAGGGTCTAGATCTGCAAAACCGCCTCCCAAGCGGTTTTAGACTATTCACGCTGCTCTCAAGTGGTAATGGTTTTGGCATTTTTGTAGCAATCCCTTTCATCCTACAACATGTGTCAAGGTGGGGGTTCCAAAAACCGCCCTCCATCGCTGACTAAAGTGGCTCCTTCTTGTCCAGTGTGAAATCATTCTCATCCATTGGATTCAGTTGTAGTGAATCAACGGTTGACCTGGATAGAGAAACTTGGTGGGGCAGGACTGTTAATCATCGGGCTCTTTAGCTTTGCATCTTTCTCCTCTGCCATCGATCTTCTTGATTTGATGGGATAGATCTATTGGTTTGGGTTTTCGCGGGCTTTCCAAGGGATAGACTTTAGTTTTTTTAGTTAATTCTTAGGCTTGAACTTTTAGATGTAAAGCTGTAAGGTTTAGCCCTGGGTGGCTTAAGATTTTATTTATTTTCTGTTTCTTTGACATTGAGTGGACGTTTGTATATACTGTACACTATTTTTTGACTCAATGATATAGAAGGATCCATACTTGCTTCAGCAAAAAAAAAAAGGAAACCAAAGTTTAGTCTACTCTACTCTACTCTATAGACTAACTTAACAAGAAAATAAAATGATAGATTTGAGACAAGATAATATAACTAACTAACATCAACATTAGAAACTATGCAAGTAAATATACCTAGATAATTAGATATGCTTTGTTGTAGGAGTAGAGTAGGAGAGGTTTGCACTCCTGCATAAATATTTGGTCAATATATTGAAGGTGCTAGTTCATATATTCATAGAGAAATTGTTACTCCTCATCTCAATTGGTGTTCCTTTATGAGCATGACTCTCTCCAACATCTCTTTAAACCTCCAATATAGGTCCATAGTGAGAAGATCCTAGTTACACCTTCCGCTCCTAGCACCCAATTCGGGTATCCATCTAGCATATGGCCCCAAGAACTTAAGAATTTGAATAATCCACTTTTCGATATCCTCAATATTTTGTTGAATGGTCGATGGAGTGTGATTCCTATAGATCTTTGCAACTTTATGTGTGTGAGCATAAGCTTATGTATTGTTGAGGCCATTACAATCTCTTGCACCTTTACAAGGTTGAGCATGTTTATGTGGTAGATTTTCCAAGAGGGAGAAGTCACTATGTTGAAACTGAGTGTAGTGAAGGGATCAAATGGAGGGTGACAAGAGAGATAAGCATGAAATAGAGCACACTGACTAGTTTAAAGGAGGTAAAGCCCCACAATTTAAGTAACCCACATCTTCCAAAATCTCCCTAGATCCTCACCTCCCTTGAATCAAATAATACACAGAGAAAATAGGATTGCAATCACAACCACGACTAGAAGAAATGGTGAAAGAGGAAGGAACGTGTCAAGGAAAGAGGGCCTAGTCATTCCACCAACTTAGAAATGGTAATCATAAGAAAAACTTCTCATCAAGCCAAGAGTATTCCAACTACATCCCAAGTTGAATCTCCACTGTAAAACATTGAAATGGGAAACATTCTCATATTATGAACACATCCTATTGTGTTTATTTTGGAAAGAGTAACAAGTTAAATGATGGTTGGAATTCAAGTGGAGAGCGTTAATGGGAAATCAAGGAAATGAGTCTCATTGCAGAGAAGGCCTCCCAAATTGATGTTTTTGATTGTGATTGGATGATTCATGTGTAGTCCACCTGTTATCCTGAAATGAGTCAACATGTAGGGGTCACTTGGTAGTTTATGGCCACCCATCCTTGTTACCATATTTGTCTCATCAGTCCTAAGATGTTGAGCCACATTAGCATTTAGTGGAAGAGTTAACACCACCATCAAGGATTAATTGTACTTAAGGATGAGAGCTTGATATTTTTTATACTAGTCATGTTTAAGACATCAAGGTGAAGGATGAGAAATAAAAGAGATTGAGTCCTATACATAGTTGATGTTGGAAATGAAATATATGACTTTATTAGTTGAGAATATCACATGTGATGTGAGAACCCTTGGGAATTTAATCAGAGAAATCTAAATGTGGTTGAGATAATTTTCAAAAATCAAACTAAGAATAATTCTCTTAATGTTTCCTCCATTCCATAAATGTTTGGATTTGGTGATCAGAAGCTTAGAGTTTCTTAAATAATTATCGATCTATATTGGATTATCGTATTATTTTTCATTTATCTCAATTTCCTCAATCACAGTTTGTGTGCAAAATTTATTCGACTCAAAATTTGACCTTCCTTTTTTCAACACCATAATTCAGTAGGATACCATTTTAGCCCCCATTATTCATGGAAAATGGTCTAGACATGTGATTATGATGAAGAAAAATATAGAAGAGTCCATATTGTAACTTTGGTTAAGAGTTGAGGTAGTCAAACCTAACCACTAGTATGCTATCGGGATGTGTTATAACTTGACCACTAGGAGGAAAATGGGTTTCATTCTTTCGAGTGCATTTGTTCCATATATGAGAAAAAATAAATGTGAGGGATAAGAGATAGAGAAAATAGACACTATTTTTTCATTATAGTAGTCCACAGGTCACAAACCATACTTCTTTGTACTCGCAACCATTTTCTATTCAGAGAAAGAGAGTAGAGCGACCTAACCTTCTAGCTGGGTTTTCTCCTGAAAGTGTTTATCAGGTCATATCTGTTATAGACATTTTTGTGCCTTGCAGCATGAAGCATGAAATGTCCATAATCTAAGGGATCCAAAGTCCCTAAACATGTTGTTCCTACCCCTAGAGGAACAAGGTCAGCAAACCACAGCACTGAAAATCAGTTCTCCACCTGAAAACACTCAAAAACAAGCAATTTCTGGATCATGTCAACTGCTCCACTGAGCATCTGCGCTGAATGTCAACTGCCCCTCTCTGTACCTGCGTTGAATGTCAAATCCAACAAAGGCTACCTACGCTGAGCGAGATTGGACAAGTGGCACAGTCATTCCTCAAGGTGTCAATGCCCAGGAAGCTTCCAAAATGACACTTGGATCAGGGAATTCGCCTAGTGATGAGTAAGAGGTTCTTAAACTCCAAGTGGAAGCAAGGATCTCCAAGTGGACTCAAGAACTGAAGTATAACTAAAGTGAGAGAGGACACTAGTCAGCTTGAAGCCAGCCTCAAGCTGACTCATCCTTTCTCCAAAACTCCTATATATAGAGCTCTCTCATGAGGTCTATAGAGGCTGGAATCTTGTGAATGTAAGGAAGTGTTGTTGGTTTGAGTATAGAACTATTGGGTGATTTGCTTTGAAGGAGGTGAAGAGGAGATTTCTTTCTGCTGGGAGGTGTTGCTGGATTGGGCCCCTTATGGTTGTAACACTTTCTGAACTTTACTTCTTCCATTAATAAAGCATTTGAGGTTCTTCTATATGCATGTGTCTCAATGGTGTATTGTTATACTTGTGTATTTGATTTATTCTAATCCTTGAATCAATTATGAATGTATGTTTCTTGTAGTTTCCCTCTCTTTCCTTTTTGCAGGATCTTTGTGTAGTTGGGCCGGTGAAAGAGCAAGGAGCTGGGAGCAATCAGCAAGGAGAGAAGATTGGATCAACCATTAGTGAAAGACATCGGTTAGTGGATCTCTTTCTCTCCTGTTTTACTTTCATAAAGAAGAAATCTTAGATAGCTTTGCTTCGGTTGTTGCTGAGGTACTATCACCCTTAGAGTGGGATAGGGTCATTCCGTATTGGATACTTTTCCCTACAACAAATTGGCGACTCCACTGGGGAACGTATCTTGTTGGTTGTTTGTGTTTTTTGCTATTCATTTCATAAACACAGGGAGTACCGAATCGAACTGCATTTGGATCTTTGAAATGCAAAGTAGAGGGCAGCTACTCTAGCTCAGTTTCTGGGCATGTTTATGATTTGAAGAGCTAATCCAGAAGGACTCTGAACAGCTCTTAGTGATAGCTTTTCATCCTCCTAATTACCCTTTAGTGTGTACTTGATTGATAGCTTCTGATTTGGCCAAAAACTGTGAATTTTTGAGCAATCTGTGACCTGGAAACCAAGAGAAATGAAAGTTTTGTTCTTCAGTGCAGGCACTGTGAAGGCAGTCTGCATTTCAGCGCAGTTCCCGAAGGGGCTACCTGCGCTGAATGTCAAACTGACAGTGTACTACCTGCGCTGAACCAGTCTTGCCTTGTGCTACTGGGGTTCCTGCTGTTTCTTGCCCTGTTTTCACCCTTGTTTTTGCAGCCTATTACTAGTCAATATACCTATCTGAAACCAACTTTCCTTGCCACTATTCTGCCTCGGTTGTATAAAGAAACTGTGTTTGTTCTTTGTGTATTTCTTACATCATTTACAGTTTCCAATAACGAAAAGCGAACTAGTCTTACTGTGGCCTCTTAGATCCAGAACTGTGATAAGTGTCGTAGTGATCTTAAGAGTTAGTTTGTTTGTTGTTCATAGCTGATTGAGCTTTTGCTTTCGTCATATGGTTTGAATTTATATATTTCTAGTGTCGAAACAAGTAAATCCTAAGGTGTCTTTTGATTTTGGACAAGATTGTTTGCTTTCACTTGAAATTGAATTCAAAATTATACAACAGCTTTCTTATTGTAATACATCAACATTAAGAAAGAGAAAAGAAATACCTGCATTGTGCATGTGCATTTTGACATTTGTATGTTGATTTAGGGAAAAGCGCATTAGTGTGTGCTCTATGATCTGTGTGAAAAGATGATGTCTTTCTTTTCCCTCAGTAGTTAAGATTTTCAAAGTTGAAAGATTGAAAAGCTTGCTTATCATCTTAGACTGCATTTAGGAAGTTGTATTATACATCTCGTGGTGATCCATAAAGGCAAACTGCTAAACAAGATCAACTTAAAATGAATTAAATTTACATAACAATGCTTTGAAACATAACGCAAACACATAGAGGTCTAAGCTAGAGACGTGTTCCGGCGTCGTTAAACGTGATATCTTAGCGTTGAGTGGTTGGGTGATTCCTCCACGGTGAAGCGATAAGTATCAATACGGACTTGTGCTCCCACGTACCGTCGCGTATATATTGGGAGACCCCTATAGGAACAAAGCCTTTATCCTTAGGAAGCCGTGTCGGCCGCCCTACTGATTGCGATGCAGTGAACACAGCATTCACGAAGATCGACCACCCGTACCGTAAAATGTATTCTGTGGTTTTGCGAAAAGTTTGGCACACCCTCTGCCTAGATCTCCAGAGCAGTTTCTTTTGGCCTTTTTCAAACTCTATAACTGAAAATGTCCATCCGAGCATTTGTCACTTCGGGCTCGTTAAAACATCGAAGGAGACTAGAGTCATCTTTAGCTTTTTTCTCGACTCTTAAAAAGCAAAAAAGCAAGTTGTGTCTAAAGCGTCGTTATAAAATTTATTTTAAACGGAACATAATCACCTCCTATTCCTGCGTTGGTCTTTAGGTTGAGAACATGGAACGCCCCAACCAAGGAATTCCTCATGATGGAAATCCTAGTCCTTTCTCCTCTTGGGGAGAAGTTGGTGTGCCCCACATGGCCACATTGTCGCTTCCAGGACTGACAATTGGCCTGCCAATTTGGCTATTCTCAACCAATGTAGTTCAGAACACCACGGTTCCTGAACAGTCAAGTCAACAGTTAGATTAGTCTAGAGCTACCCACCAGCCTTCTACTTCCTATAACTCTTCCTCCAATCCTTCATCTTCGCAAGGTAGAGCCGGCAAAAGCCAAGCTCCCATGGAGAAGAAGGAGAAGAAGAAGAGAGAGAAGAAGAAGAAGGAGCCTAAGGCGACTGGGGGCAAGCAAAAGACATCTGACAAAAATCCACACACAGCACAGACCGGGCCTAAATCGCCATGTGTCATATGTAGAGGAGACCACTTCCATAGAGATTGTCCCTGTATTCCCCGGATACTAAGGGACTGGTCCCCTCGTTTGCACAATTCGGGAGCATCAACCTCTGATAGCCATGTTGAATGCTTACCGTCAACCAGCGAAAGTGAAGGTTCAAGACAAAGAGGGGGAGTAAGATCTCCCTGCAGACTATGTGAAGGCGATCATGCCATCCACCGTTGTCCCTTCTTAGACGAAGCGAAAAGAGTTTTGGAAGATCGTCTGGTTTCACCGTTGAGACTTCCTCCTGGATACAAAAAACTCGTGCCAAGTCCTTCGTTGGTTGAAAATACAGCTGGCCCGCTCAAGTGGTCGGCTGAAGCATCAGTCACTGAAAATGAACCTACTGAATCCAGACCGGACGAAAGTCCAAAGGTCGAAACGGCAGTTGACCCGGTTCTCCCTTCAGAACTTTCATCTTCAGATGACACCGTCATTGAAGATTTATCTTCAAATGACACCCTCACTGAAGAGAATAAGGATGACACCATCCAGATTCTTTTCATCAACACAGACTCTGATGAGCATCAGGGCAATGCGCCCATTCCTTTATCGCAGGAAGGAACATCGTCAGGGTCATATCCGGCCGTATATTCGGTTCCACCACCAAGCAACCTGGTTGTATCCTTTGATTGGAATCAACTAGGCAGACCCCGGTTGCCAGCCAGTATACCATTCAGAGTCATAGTCCAAATATACAGAATGGTAATGGCTGGCACTATCATTGATGAAGGGGCATCTGTGAGTATCCTTTCCTCTATTGCTTGGAAAGTACTGGGTTCCCCGGCACTTTTGCCTGAGATAAGAAATCTCTCGGGTTTCGACAAAGGAACCAGTCGACCATTAGGGATCCTCCCCAATGTGCCTGTTACATTGAAAGGGAAGACCATTCAAATGAACGTGATGGTCGTTCAAGGACCCTTGGATTATAACCTACTCCTTGGACGAGACTATATATATTGCATGGGAGCAATAGTCTCCTCACTCTTTAGAGTAATGTGTTTTCCACACGAAGGAAGAATGGTCAAGCTCGTAGACCAACTTTCATTTCCGGGATCACGCATCGCAAATAGTCAAATACCAACCCTGAATGGTCTATTCAATCAAGAAATGTCTCCACCCCCAGTCCTTCTTCCTGATGAGTGCGAGTAATTCGGAAAAATAGGACTGGAACCCAGGGGGCATGCATCCTGGTCTGCTTCGTGCAGAGGAAACCTTGGGTATAAGGCAGAATTTCCACGAAAGAATATGACTAGTCCGTACCCCGTCCGTGGATGGAAGAGGGGTTGTTCTAGAATAGGATTCTTTTGTTAAGGTTACTTGTTTGACAAAGGTCATTCACCATTGTCTACTTCGGTAGACAGTGCCGAGGAGATGTTTTCGTTTGATGGTGTTAACAAAACAATCTTTGGGTAACCAGAAAGAGGCAAGCCTCACCCTTTAAAACAAATGTTTTGACGGATAAGTAGGGGCAGCCTTGAAATTTTACTTTATACCTGGGGGCATGCAAACCTTTTGGAGTGCAAGCAAGGGACGACTATTTATTTTTTTAAATTTTTAGGTCCTCCCTTTAAACCTGTAGGTCTAACCCTTTAAACTCGTAGGATTAGCCGTTTCCGAACTTGCATAAAGAAAGGATGAGAAGGAGCATAGCTTCGTGGGATAAAGCTCCATAAAAAATAGCTATCTCACAGGAGACATTCTTATCTTATGACTGGTATATCGAGCAGTTTTACCGCGGAATTTATGCTCGTTAAAAAATAGAAAAGCGAGATCCAAGCAGTTTTAGCACATAGTTCATGCTCGTTAAAAAATAAACATAAGATTGAGCAGTGTTTTGGCGCATTCGAGCTCTTTAAAAAATGAACCCAGTATCGGTAAATAACCATTGTGATCGTAAATTCATTAGCCATAAAAAGCCTTGGTCGGGTTTGCACCTATCACCTCCACCGTCATTTGGCCGATCGTTCACCTCCATATGATTGTTTACCCATTTTGAGGAACAGCTGCAAAGAGTGATTTCACCTAGCCATCCTTGTGACACTGCCGTGATTGGAAAATTCCAACCTGTACCTGGAATCTGCTGCTATCCCTGTTTATCACTCGTTCCTCAAAAGACGAGTCTTCTTTGAGCTCTTTTCATCTGACTCGTAAAATATGAAAAGTTTGCCGAGTTTTGGCCTTCCAGCTCGTTAAACGACCGGAAGAGTTATCCCTCCTCTAGATTTTAATCTTTTTTGGACCTGAGGGATTATTGCACAAAAAGATCGAGCGCTTGTTTTGTTCGGCTCGTTAAAAGTACCGAAAACTCATCCCTTCTGTATTGTTTTATACTTTTTCGGACTTAAGGGATTAGATGACGAAAAAGGAATTTTGGAGTTAACTTTCTGTACCTTTTCAGACTCTCTAAAAATGAAAAGGACTGAGTTTTCCTTGTCGTTAGACTTGTTAAAATGATTAAATAGCGACAAACTTGTCTTTAGACGAGAACGAGTTTCCCTATCGCTAGGCTTGTTAAAATATAGCGATAGGCTTGCCCGAAGGGCAGGTTATAGAAAAAGCATATGTTATCCTCCTCAAGCTTGACAAAAATAAAGAGGTACTGGTCAGAAATGACTGGGGAAAAATTGGGAGAACCTCAAAGCTTTAATGGTAGCAAGTCGCTCTTGAACATGACACTTTTCCTCCGTACCACATCGGGTTGGGTTGTTTCATTCACCGGTCTCATCACCATGGTCTTCGCCAAACCATCCACATTTGGGGTAATGCTACCGATCCATCGCATCAGTGTCGTTATATGTTCAAGAGATGTCGTTCAGAAAGAGTCAACCGTGTCCCATCCACTGCCATACATTATCCTTCATCCATCCATGATCGCCACCCTGAATCATATGTCACAGATTGTATTCACCTCCACTAAAATCATTAGCTCCGTTCCGTGTCACTGATGTGGGATTCATTAAGGCCCTCCTTTGACGGATCGCTTCTTGTCGACTTCAGCTCATTATCCAAGAAGTTGATCTAGGAACAACCCCCTCAGTACTTTGAAGCTTGCATGCCTCAATGGCAAGTTTCTCACTTCCAGCAACAGGTATACATCAATGACCTTCGACCAGAAGATTTTGCGTGGTGTTCGATGCCAAGTCCTTTATTCACACCACGTGAATTGTACTGCAGTACCTTGAGGATCATTATCATTATCGGTGATTCCTCTCGCGCTTGTTAACGGTTTACATCATTGACTGGTAATCAAGCGATGTCTTTCCATGTTCGACTTCAGCGCAATTCTCACATGGATCGACTTGTACTTAGAGTGAAGATCGAACGAGTTTGAAGACCCTGGATCTATCATCCATCCGGGCTGCGATATATATTCAGGAAATATAAAGACATTTGTCATGTACATCATTGCAGCAGATGATCATCCTACTCAAAGGATGATAATTTCAGCAGAGAATTATCAGTCTACCACCAGACGATCGTCTGTTCTATGTACCAAAATGAATTTATAAAGCTGAGCATGGGAATGCCCGCCTCAGATAGATCATGAAAGCAGAATGAAAAATAATGTATTGTATTGTATTTTATTACAGGTCACCTCTCAGCGATTGAATGAACTTCGGATCCTCCTGATAAAGCATTTCACCCGATAAACGACCTCATGCTTTAGGGGGCAACTGTTATAGACATTTTTGTGCCTTGCAGCATGAAGCATGAAATGTCCATAATCTAAGGGATCCAAAGTCCCTAAACATGTTGTTCCTACCCCTAGAGGAACAAGGTCAGCAAACCACAACACTGAAAATCAGTTCTCCACCTGAAAACACTCAAAAACAAGCAATTTCTGGATCATGTCAACTGCTCCACTGAGCATCTGCGCTGAATGTCAACTGCCCCTCTCTGTACCTGCGTTGAATTTCAAATCCAACAAAGGCTACCTGCGCTGAGCGAGATTGGACAAGTGGCACAGTCATTCCTCAAGGTGTCAATGCCCAGGAAGCTTCCAAAATGACACTTGGATCAGGGAATTCGCCTAGTGATGAGTAAGAGGTTCTTAAACTCCAAGTGGAAGCAAGGATCTCCAAGTGGACTCAAGAACTGAAGTATAACTGAAGTGAGAGAGGACACTAGTTAGCTTGAAGCCAGCCTCAAGCTGACTCATCCTTTCTCCAAAACTCCTATATATAGAGCTCTCTCATGAGGTCTATAGAGGCTGGAATCTTGTGAATGTAAGGAAGTGCTGTTGGTTTGAGTATAGAACTATTGGGTGATTTGCTTTGAAGGAGGTGAAGAGGAGATTTCTTTCTGCTGGGAGGTGTTGCTGGATTGGGCCTCTTATGGTTGTAACACTTTCTGAACTTTACTTCTTCCATTAATAAAGCATTTGAGGTTCTTCTATATGCATGTGTCTCAATGGTGTATTGTTATACTTGTGTATTTGATTTATTCTAATCCTTGAATCAATTATGAATGTATGCTTCTTGTAGTTTCCCTCTCTTGCCTTTTTGCAGGATCTTTGTGTAGCTGGGCCGGTGAAATAGCTGGGCCGGTGAAAGAGCAAGGAGCTGGGAGCAAGCAGCAAGGAGAGAAGATTGGATCAACCATTAGTGAAAGACATCGGTTAGTGGATCTCTTTCTCTCCTGTTTTACTTTCATAAAGAAGAAATCTTAGATAGCTTTGCTTCGGTTGTTGCTGAGGTACTATCACCCTTAGAGTGGGATAGGGTCATTCCGTATTGGATACTTTTCCCTACAACAATATCTTGTGTCAAATCATGGTCCATGATCTTTTATTTCATTGTTATTTATTTTTTACAGAATTTTAATTTTCATGTATACTCAATTAATTGTAATTTACACACCTAGAAATCTAAATAGAAATAAAACACTAATAGTGTAGATTTTAGATTTTTAATTATAGTTTTATTAGATATGTTCTAACGAATTGTCTAGTGGAATATCCATGGTAGTTTACAGATCATATTAGTAATATAGTAGGTTCATTTTGGTATATTGTGGATATTTGCAAGGGATCTATATCGGTTTGGCCAAAAGGTGTAAAACCCTAATCTTGGCTGATAAATTTGTGAATGACTCTTGTGGTCATATAAAGGAGAGGTTTTCACAGGTGGAAGCATAAGTTATAGATATAATCCATAATATGAATCTCCTCACCTCATCCATGACCAGTAATATCGAGGTATTTGGAGAATATGGGGTTTCTATTCCATTGTACATATCAAAGGGGAGATAAGGAGGTCAGAGAGAAATAGAGAACAAAGAAAAGAAGGGACCTAGAAAATATCAATCAAGTTAGAGTGTCATGAATCATTCACAATCCCTTTTCAAAATGGAAATTGAGGTCGATATCAAGTTGTATAATGGTGAGATTGGTGCTATGAAGCTAAATCACTAGTTGCAACAATTATAAGTGTATTTTCGTATCCATCATATTGAGGAAGAACATAATATTTCATTTTCATAGCTAAAATTAGAGGTGCATGTCTTGACATGATTGGAAAAATGCATGAAGACATTGAGGATAGAGGGATATCATCTAGTGACTAAGTTTGTGGACTTCAAAACCCTCATAAAGTCACAATTTTACCCTACTGGATATGTAGAGCACTACCGGATCTAGCGGCACTACTCTAGGAAGAAGTAGGGGTTGAGTGTACATGAGTACATGACAAAGTTTCAAAAGGTGGCCATAATTTTGGCTACCTCCCCAAAGAACCCAAATGTACTCCTCAAGTATATGGAGTTTCTACAAAACCATCTGTACAAATAAATGGTGTTGTTCAAGCCCAGATCGATGGACAATGTTGTTGTACAGGTACAATACCTGTAGAACATTGGCTAGAAGAAAGGGAAATCAAGAGCGTCCAAGCAGAAGGAGAAACATGATGCTTCTAAGGAGGGCAAGAAGAATTTGAAATGGGGAAAAGGTGAAATAATACAACCACAACATACCAGTGAAAATGTCCCAACAACCACAACAACATTGATGACCATGCAGAGGAAAAGTGTTGGAATTTGCATCCAAAGCTTAACCTTTATAAATAAAAAAAAATACAATAAGAAGAAGAAACTCATGGCCACTAATTCGAGTAACCAAGTTGAAAGTTTCTTAGATGTGAATAAGAATATCATCTTTATATTACTGTAGAAGGACGTGAATTTGAACAGCCTTCAAAAATAGGAACATGAAGAAATGACCAAAATATTCCAGATAAATATATAGGTCAAGAAGACAAATATTTATGCTTTTTTTGAGCCAAGATTGTAGGTGACTATCACAATAGTAGAGCTGGACAACAAATTGGAACTGGATGTTCATTATTGTTTGAGGCATTATCCATTCAGATTGGTAAATAAGGATTCATATTTAAAGGTAAAAAACTAGTGTAAAATTAGAATTTACATTAGTGATGATTGTATTGATAAAGTAGAACTAGATGAAGTTCCCCTTGATGTGTGAAAGTGTGTTTGGAATTCCCTAGATGTACATGTTGTAAAACCCTCCTCTTGCATTTACCTAAGTTAACCGGTCTGCTAGGGAAAACATTTGACAAGAGGCTACTATGATGTCATTCAACTCCCCATGTACAGTTAAGGAAGTGGAACCAACAAAATAAAACCAATATGACCTTCCATTAATGCTACAAAACCTTTAGGAGCTAATGAACCCTTCGATGTGACCAACCCCTGAGGAAAATTGACATTTCAATGATCTAGGCCCCCACATTCTCCCATGCAAAACCATGCATGCGATTGAGAGCTTCCAGTCACTCCCACAATAAGGGAATAAAAATGACTGTAGACTTTTTCACCTAGTTCTAAGACAAAAATCATAGATTTTGTGCCACTTTTTTAAGGCTAGGACTTAGGACACGACCAAGAATATTATGAAACTTCTAGAAATGATAAATGGCATTGGAAGAAAGGTACTAATGCAAACACTTGATCAGTGAATTGAATGGACCCCAACTAGCCATGAAAGCAATTTTGTCAAACATGTCACAAATATGTAATCTACAGTTCATAACATCGTATCTGAGCATAGGGGTCTCATACTTATGATATTTTGTAAATAAACATTGTTGCCATATAAAAATAGTTGGATTATTATCTATTAGGTCGTGTATTCATTGTACTTTAAATTACTAACCAAAACATGATGAGAGCCATATATCAATTTTTTCATAAAGCATACTCATAACCAACATATAAAAACAAAAAATAACAAGGATATAATAGCCATAAAATCAACATATAATCTAGTACATTTACACATGAAATACTAAGGAGAAGGAGCTCTTATTAATGAATTCAAACACCAACCCATTATGGGACTTGCATGAACCACCCAACCATAGATTGGATGAAACAAATATTTCTTTCGGCCAATCACCCTTGTGCCATATTCCACGCATGAATGTGGGGCTCAAAACAAAAAAAAAACTAGGTTTCCTCAGGCTTTACTGATATCTCCACTAGATCACTAGGCCATAAAAAAAGCATGGATGCCACTGGATTTCTCCACCTATGCAATGACGAATTTTCTTGTCTCCTAGTCTCTAGGATTTACTCTATATCCCGTTAGACAACACTCGAGGATTCACAGGCCTAATCAAGACTCAACCCATCAGGATTTACCATATATCCCACTATTTGTCAGTTAAGGATTCCTAGACCTGATCAAGGGCACACACTCTAGGATTTGCCGTATTTCCTGCCATTCACCAGTAAAGAATTTTGAGTCCCACTGAGGCACACAAAATTCGTATTTACTGCAATCCCAGTCTAGTCCATGGATTTCTAAGCCTTATATTATTTCTTTCAAAGACCACCTCACTCTGTTTAGAAACAATCTGGAAATCCAACTTAACCAAATAAAAGAGAACCCATCAAACCATGGCTATCTGGAAATGGAAAGGAAATGTTGAAGAATAATGTCAAACCTAGAAAAACCCATGCCAATGACATCAAGAGAACCAGATTCACACATGAATGTACCATGCATGCCAAATCTACCAAGGAAATCACACATGAAAATTGATACCTGCAAATAATCTCGTTGTAGCGACTAGATATTGTTCATCCTTGTTGGGCCTTTTCTTTCCTTGATCCAATTCTAGAGTGCTCCAAGAATGGTCTATGTGTCCAAGATTGAGAGAGAGAGAATAGAGAGAGATATTCCAAAACTGAACTGACAAAAATCTAACAACTGATCCTAAAAAGCCTTTTTATTAATGAGGCCTCTATTTTCTTCAAGTTTCTATTATTTTACTTAATTTTCCTCTTCGCATGCAACCGATGACCTTTCACCTTCCTTTTCTTCTAATTTCCATTATTTTTACAAATAAAATTTGAATTAATGCCTCATTCCTTTCCAAAGCCTTTTCCATTTCCTTTGTGAATTTCCTTAGCCATAATAAACGAAATGAACACCCACTAGAATTCTTTTCTAAACATTCATCTTGGAATACATGTCCCATTACCTTGGCTATTATTTTGCCTTTATTAACTTTATTACATGGAACTTTGACTAGGGTTGTTACAAAACCCTCCCCCTTGGGGGAACAACATCCTCGATGTTCAATGACACCTACAACCAACAAAACTACTGAAATCAAAACATACTTCCCATGGATCTTTATAACTTAGCTCAATGTAGTATTTACAATGCTCAACCCGCTGAGAAGAAAACTCGCATTACAACATAACAACATGACAACCATAATGACATGATACCCATGCCACTTATTTGAGCTTTATAATATAACTCATGGTGGTATTTACATCCATATACATATGTACATATACCAAAAATATCACACCAAAAAATATACTAAAAAGATTCACTCAACCAACGAATAAGGAAGGATACATAGCCCGCACCATTTGGCGTACAATAATCTCTATATGTTTATCACCAATTCATACCCCTTGGGATCGGTAAAAATTTTGAATTTGATTGACCAAATGAATCTGACTTTGTTCCTTAGTTATCCTAGCACTAATGAAGCCTGTACGATTTCTTGATTCCGGAGAATGAACATATTTCTATGCAATATACACTAAGGTTCTGGCTAGAATTCTCCATCTGGCTTCACCTAAAATACACAACATTCAATCACATGATCGACATATTTAACATACTTATCATGCAATTAGACATGGAAAACATCATGTAATTTCATTATCATAGGCAGGGAAAGTAGATAGCCTATTGATCCAATCCTTTCAAGAATCTTTAAAGGTCCACAAAACCGAGGTGCCAGCTTGTCACATGATCTAATCTGCTAGTATCTCTTCTTCAGTTTGATGCGCAAGTATGCCTGTTCCACAACCTGAAACCCCTTAAACAACTTGTCCTAATCTGCATAACTTCTCTAACTGTCGTATGTTGCCTTTAGATTCTTCTTGATTACCTACATTTCCTATTCCATATCTACCAACATGTCTGATCCAATTAACACCTCATTCACTAGATCACTCCAACTGATGGGAGTATTACAACTATTCCCATACAATGCTTCAAACGAACTCATCCTCAAAGATTCCTAGTACACATGTTGTAAGAAAACTTAATTAGTGAAAGCCACTCTTCTCACTTCCGTTTCTAACGCATCACATACATCCTCAACATGTCCTCCAATATCCTATTGACCCTCTCTATATGTCCATCTGCCCGTGGATGATAAGATGTGTTGAAGGCCAACTCTGTACCCCAACTTGCAAACAACTCCTTCAAAAACATGGATGTGAACTTAGCATCCCTGTCTGACACAATATTCCTTGGAAAACCATGTAGCCTTACTACATTTATGATGAATACCTATGTGTTACACAACCTTTTTTCACTGTCCTGTACTCCCCATACATGATCTTGGAGGACCTCTATAGTATACCCAACATGCTTTCCCATCATGAAGAAACCCCCAATATGTCCCTCTTCATGAGCATAATAATTCCCCTTTTCATCATTTCCTAAGAATCTTCCTTTTATCCTAGTTTACAAGACCGGCACTACTGACCAGTTTTCTCCTCACGCTGATTTACAGACACTAAAACTAGCTCTCATGCCGATCGGAGTGATTGAGCCCTTTTCTGGTAAAGTCGATCATCTTTAGGAAGGTTTTTTAAATTAGTCAAATCTTCCATGTCTAGAAGCTTTGTAATGGAAGTATGGTAGATGGTTGGGCGGGATAAAGCCAAGGGAATCAGTTTGGGATCCTTTCCCCTATTAGGATGGAACAACCTCAAGATATAAGAGCTTTTCCCATGATGAAAGGAAACATCTTCCATCCATCCAAGCTATATAAACCTCTATTTTTCCAAGAAAAAGCTAGTTGGAGTTTCGGAGCAAGCTTGAATAATCAGCAAGCCATCTATATCTTGTAGCTTTCTAGTGTATGTTTGAGGGAGAATAGTGTGATTTTGGTTTAATTTGAGACTAGAGGGAAAGATGCCTTAAAACTTCTATTGTTGGGGCTATCCATGAAGTGCTAGCAAAAGTGTGGGATCCCGGATACGTTGGAGGAGACCAGCAACATCGAGACATTGACTGTAATCTATTTCTGATTTATATAAATGAAACTATTGATTGATTTCATACATGAAGTGTCATTTTACATCTTTATGGCTTAATGTTCCTTGACCTATTAAGTAGGCTAAATTCAATATTGTATGCTATCATGTGTGTTGTTGTTGTTGTTTGCTTGTTTCAGGTATTCGAAGGAAGGAAACGAAAGATGGTCGGAGTGAGGAAGCGAGATCAACACCAAGCAGAATAGTGTTCTAAGAGGTAGGCCGTCTTACTTTATTCTATCTTAAGGATATTTTCCATAGATTGTTTGTTTTTGGCTAGACCCACTCTCTTAGGCTAGAGGAATTATTTGTGTCCGCACTGAGAATTACCTACACCACAAATTGGCGACTATATTGGGGATCTAATCCTTCTGTTTGATTGGTTGTCATTTTATGGTTTTGTGTGAACTTTTCTTGTATCACCATTTCCCTTTAGTGTTCTCTGCTTTGCCTGGTTTACTGCTCTGAGCCTGAAATTTACATTGGCAAGTCTGGCCTTAGCCTTTGATTTTTTATTTTATTTTTTCCTTGAATCCTCAGTTAGCACATTTATTTCGCTGACAGTCACGTTGATCAGTGCAATTTTCTCTAAAATAGTCGCACTGACCCCCATTCAGCACGTGTTTTTAGTTAGGCAATCACACCAATTCCTGTAGGTGAAGATCAGGGTTTACCCTAGATCATAGCCAGCGTGTCTTGCCCTTCTGATTTATGTCTCTCAACTTCTTGTGACTGTGTTCTCCCTTGCCGGAAAGCTCTTTTAGTTTGGTTTGTATGATTAGTTGATTTGCATTTTTTTCACTTGGTTTCTTGAGTTCTTGGATGGTGTATAACCCTAGGGAATCTAGGTCATCACCCATTCACTTGTTTGCATGCTGAGAAAGTCACGTTTATACTCAAATTTTCTCCTTACATTTCATTTGGTTAGTCCTTTTGTTGCTTTGATTTCCATTTAACAAGTTTGAAAAGTTTTGTTTAGTGTTTGAGCGTCTCTTTTCAAGCATAGATCACATGGACCATCTTGTTTTTGGTTTAGGCTTTGCTTCATTAGTTTTGAAAGGAATTCTCTTTCATGATTGATTGTATCGGGAATATTTCATTGAAGTGTTTGTGAAAGATTCATTCCATCATTTCATTGAAAAATACATAATTCTAGTTTGTTGAATTAATATGTTACATTAGTTAGCATCATTGAAGGCTAGAGTTGCATCGTCACTTACATTGGAAAAGAAATGAATTCTCTTTAATAGTGAATGGGCTACTTGAAGTGAATTTGATAGGAAAGTTAGGAATTGGAAAGAGTTTTTTCATCATTTTGTTTTCAAAAGGAGAAATAGTGAAAAAGTCATTTTGCTTTCAATTGCTTGTTTTGTTGCATTTGAGTGTGTTTTCTACTCTCACTAGTGTAGACAATTCATCGAATTGAAAGGGTCTTGTCTCATTTAGTTGCGTATATGTGTTTTTGAGTTACATTGATAAGGCCTGAAAACCGACACATAATTTCAAGATAAACTCTAAAATTTGCTCTATTAACCTAAGGCGCATTTGAAATCTAACGATCACATCTTAGAAGGTCTAGGATAGAGACATGTTCCGGCACATTAAAACCTACCAGATGTCATTCGATTCAGCACTAGACAACGCTAGTATGGACTTGTGCTACCTATACCATTGATTATATAAAGCAAGACCCCATTAGGTTGCAATCCTTTATCTGTAGGAAGCTAATTCTACCACCTTGTAAACGTGATACACTGAACACAGCATTCAGTGAGATTTACTACTCGTACTTCTCAGTTCGCCGGGAGGTCTTCTGCAGTTCACAGTTACCTGGTAATCCTTTTTACCTAGATCATCGTGAGTAGTCATTTTGATATTTCTTACTCCCTAAATATAAAATTTCACCCAAGCTCTTGTCCTTCTGACCATGTTTCAAACTGAAAGTGATAGAGTCACCTTTACTTCTTTTTCGACTCTTAAAACATGAAAGAGTGCTAGTTTGTTTTTGCATCTTAAAAATTTGTTTCGCACAATCTTATAACATCCTTGTTATACTTTTTTAAACCACATCATGAGCATACCTTTAAATAAATTTTAAATCCCTTGAAGTCAATCTCTCTTTTGGTTATTTGAGACAAAATCATCGTCGTTGAACCAGCTAGTTCACCTAGTTCCTCTTCCCCTCCTCTGTCTGAAAGATTAGCCGAGGAGACATTTCCTGAATTGCCATAGTTTTTTGAGGACTAAGGTGTTGAGCTTGGAATTTTTCTGGGTATTCAACCTTCGTCATCTTGTCCTCCCCCTTCAAATACTAGGTTACTTTCAGACATTGGCCCAGAATCTCTATATAACCCTATCCAGACTCCTGAGAGTCTGCTGACATGTGAAGGTTAGCTTGGACTGGTTGTTTATCCTCTGAATCCTTTGTTCGATCTTTTTGTGATATCACTGCAGTGTCTGTACAATACATACGATCAGCTGGGTATTCCTTTGGAATTATCCCCTCGAACATCTTTAGTATTCCGTCGTCATCTGTTTTCACCCATGGAATCAGAAGGTGAAATCCAAATCTCCTTTCTGGGTCACTCGGAGGTTTCCACTCCAGGCACAGTCAAGGAGCAAGAATATCCTTTCCCTCCTGAAGGTTTTCCTTACACAGGAAGCATTCCAACCAGTGTTCATCCTGAGTTACTGTGTAATTACATGACTTTAGCTTAGTTTGTTTCAGGCATGCCTACTACCTCATCATTGTATCACAAACCTATTTGGGCATCTGGCACTATGCCTACCACAGGTTTTTTCATTCAGAACTAGACATCCCAATAGATGGTGACTACTATAGTTACTTCAGTCTCAGTGCAACCCACCATTCCCAATCCTCTTGTTTCATCAGTCCAAGTAACCCATCTGGTTCAACCGATGGTCTCAACTCATGCCACTATCAGTTCTTCTATCCCTCCAATAAGTGTTCAGGCTATCCCATCACCTCGGGGGCAGAGTTCAAATGTTTCTATGATGTCTCGCACAACCAATGTGAGTGGCTCACAACCTCACATGGTAGGGATGAATCAACCCTCTTCGAGTGCCATTTCACATCCTGCTGGTCCTCCTGGATCAAGTAATGTCTAGTACCAACAACCCAATGTTGGTCTATCTAGGTCAAGTCATGTCCAGTACCAACAGCCCAATCTTGGTCCATTTGGGTCAAGTCATGTCTAGTACCAGTAGCCCAATATGGTTCAAGGCTAGTATCAACATCCTATGTTCCATATGTTTCACAAGTGATGGCTAATCCCCCATACATCCCTTAGCATGGACCTTATGTCAAGCCTGGTCTGTCCACCATGCCTGGTGGGTATGGCCAGATACAGTTCAGAAATTTTCAAGCTGTCATTCCAAGAACTATTCAAGTACCTTTGCAGCAGCAAGGAAAACACCTGTAGAAGTAAGGGAAACCTTTGTTGCAGGAAGGGCCATCCATGTAGTAGCAAGGGCAACCTTCGTTGCAGTAAGGGCCATCAATGTAGCAGCAAGGCCAGATGATTTCATAGCAAGTAAAACTACAACAACCACAAGGGAAACCTTCGCAACAATTGCAACCAACAATGAGGCTGTAAATTCAGTAAATGTCGCAATCCTCCCAGTCTATGCCTTCACAAGGTCAACCTCTACAGCCATAGGGACAACCTTTCCAACTGCAAGGTCAACTCTTGTAGCAACAAGGTCAACCCACGCAGCAGCAACCCTTATACTCATATCAACAGGGTCAACCCTTGCAAGGGCAAGGCCAGGGTCAATTCCTGTAATAGCAAGCGCATAATTCTTATGTCCAAGGGCAATAGGTTTAGCCTCCTTTTTTCCAAGGACAGCAAGTCCAAAATCCTTATGTCCAAGGACAGCAAGTGCAAAATCCTTACGTCCAAGGGTAGCATGTCCAACACCCGTTCATCGAGGGGTAGCAGGTTCAAAACCCTTATGCCCAGGGACATCAGGTGCAAAATCCACATGTCCAAGGCCAGAAGGCTCAACAACCTTTTAATTCATATGTTCCATATGAGCAACCTCTGGTCAGACAGTTTTAAGGCTTTCAAGGTCATAATCCTCTCTACGAGAAAGATAACCTACAATGGTGGCAAAATCAAATGCCTTATGAACAAAATCCTTACCAGCAGGGATGGGCCCCGCTAGTTGGGCCCCCTTATCAACCTCAAATTCCTTTAAATACTCAATTGCCATTCTGCACTACACTGGAATTGCTAGATGTGTCTAGAGTCATGAATGACCCAATTCTTCATTCACCATACTGGTCTCCAGTTCTGTTCAAGATTCTGAGCGATTGTCCAATGTTTGGAGGAAAGCGAAAGATGATCCTCAAGCCCACGTGACGACATATCACCTCTAGTGCTCCTCAAATTCTGACATTGATGATTCCATTCGTCTTCACCTTTTCAAACAAGCTCTTACAGGGGCTGCAGCCAGATGGTATATCGAGCTACCTCGAAATACCTGTCATGACTTTAACACTCTCTCCATGGCCTTTCTCACACATTTCTAGTTGCCAGTTCACTATGAAACTAGCACCCATCTGTTAATGTTGGTCAAGCAAGACACTGGGACTCACACCTCCGATCACATCCACGAATGGAGACGTAGGTGCCATCTGTTTAAGTTTGAAATTGTTGATCAATTGTTGATTGAGTGGTTCACAAAATCATTTGTGAACAAAATTGATGAGGACATTTCCATGGGTGGATGCATCACCGAGGAAGAAGCCATTGCACGTGCCCAATATCTATACCTTATCTAATCACAGTTTAGCACATTATACGATGTGTTACCCAATGTGCCCAGACCATCGTCTGATATGATGACATCTACGTCTCCAACTACCCCTCCTGTTGATGGAGTAATTGGTGTAGTGACTCAGACCCCTGCAAAATCTTCTTCCAAACAAAAGTCAGTCTCCAACACTACTCCCAATGATTCCTTTCGCACCTCATTTGGCCTGGTAAAAACTTGGAGGTTCACACTGTCCAGTGTACCGCAGTGGATAAATCCTCTAAATTTAAGAAGAAAGGAAAAGGCAAGGGTAGAGTTGATGCCCCAAAACAGGGTCCTCCTAAGTCATCTACTAGTGATGCTTCCCTACGGAAACCCAGGTATCCATGCCTCATCTATGAGGAGGATCGCTATACTAAGGATCTTGTCCTAGATGGTCTAAAGTTAGTTGTTTGCTAAAAGGGACCACAACTTTGCTGAAAGAACCCTTACCATCCCAGTAGACACAAATGGTATACTAGCCTCAGTCATCCACTTCCTCGGGTTCACAAGGGTTCATTGTACCTTGATCAACATGGCTACCAGGTCAAAAGATTATCAAACTCCTACCCTGTCGGTAGGGAAAGAGAAAGAAGGTACCCCTTCTTCTTCCATCCCGTCCATTTCTAGTCCTCTCCATATAGAGCGACCTAATCCTGATTCCACCATTCGACCACCTTCTCGACGTGATCTTTGAAAGTCCTCATACAATCCCAACGCTCGAGTCGCTCAACGTTATAACATTGTTGAAGATTTGGCTCAAGCACCATTAGATATGTTTGCTTTTGAGGTCCTTCAAATTTGTCCTTATCAGTAGAAATCATTACTGTCAACTATTGGAGGTATTGATCCAGTTGAATCTAATCTCATCTGTTTTGAAATAGAAAACCATGTTCCGCATTTACCTCATCAAATTTCCTTTCTCATTAAGGTAATCATAAATGAGAAAAACATTCATAGGACCATCATCGATGAAGGTTCTTCTACTTACATCATCTCTGTCACTTGTTGGAAGGCAATTGGCTCTCCTACTCTGAATCAATCCCTTAACACTCTGGATGCTTTTGATGGGCTGGATTCGTGACCATTTGGTGTCCTTCCCAACCTTCCCATTACATTGGAGGGTAAGACAATACATGTTGAAGTAGAGATCATTGACGCTAATCTTAACTACAATCCTCTACTTGGATGGAGCTAGACCCATACCATACATGTTGTAGCCTCCTCCCTTTTCTGCTGTTGGCATTATGATTTAGGTTTGGCACTATGGCACAGGTGTTGTACTTGATGGCAACTCACTCAAGTGGCAAATCTCTGTTCAGGCTCTCAAAATGATGGAAAATAAGAGGTTCGCAGGTACACCATTCAAAAGGTGCGGGCCCGTAGGCACGCCGTTCACAAAGTGCGGTCATGTCCGCAGGTTATCCGAACAGAAGGTGCAGACCCCAATTCACTCACTCCAATGCAAAGAAGTGTGCACACGTGGGAATTCTTATGTTTGGCCCATTGTATTTAGCCCGACATTCATGATCCTATGGTTTTGGTCCGTGGTATAGGATCTAAATTATTGAACCCCGGTTTGGATCCCTTGTATTAGTTTTCGATGGTTTTGTCCCATTGTTTGAATAAGGGCTTGCCTATAAAAAGGAAAGGAGATCACTTGGCTAGTCACTTGAAAAATTTGAATATCTTAAGATTTGAAATTTTGGGTGGTCAGTTTGAAAAGCTAGATCTAAATCAAGGTGAAATTTAAGGTGAATCTATTGATAGGTCGTGATCACTTGGGTGCATGATTAGATCTGTGGATCTGACTATCTGTGGCACATTGGAGGACTGTTAATTTGGCTCTATTCAGAGGTCCGCAGATGATCCACAGCGCAGGTGTGGGGGTCCACAATGCAGCAGAAGGTGCAGGTGCGGGGGTCCGTAGCGCAGCAAAAGGCACAGGTGCGGGGGTCCGCGGCAAAGGAGAAGGCGCCATTGCGGAGGTACACAGAGGAACAGAAGGATCAGGTGGTACGCTATCAGGAAAACAGTGCAGGTGCGGATCTGCGCAGAGGTACGCAGTGCAGCAGAAGGAGTAATTGCGGAGGTACGCAGAGCAGAAGAAGGACCAGGTGCAGATCTGCGCAGTTTAGACACAGAAGAGTTACGGATATTCGCAGGTTTCTATTAGTGAAGTTGCAGAATTTTCTTGAAATATTTGTTGGCTGCCTTTTATCTATTGCTGAAGAGTTCTAGGTTTAGATTACTGGTATTGCTATTCTGGTTACTGCATCTGAGAAGTTATTGGTTGATTCATTAGTTGATTGAAAAAGGAGATTGGTTGATTCACATGTACTTGATGATTATTTGATGTTTATGGATCCAGTTTGAAAATTTATGAAAAGTGGTCCTTGGAAGAAAATAAGTAGGTTAGCACCTACGTACTAGTAGATTAGCTAGTACAAGAGCTAAGGGGGTTGTAGCTCCCTTCCAGGAGAGATTGCAAAACGAGAGAGGGTTGTAGCTCTCAGCAGGTTGCAGCCTGCGTACTGGTAAAGGAATGCACCAGTACAAAATCATTGTAAAAGAAGTTTCTAATTGAAAGAAGATAGAGACATATTGCAGCAGGTGGTTTTCACCCACATTGGGTTTCCACCTTATATCTGGTGTTCTTTGGTGTGATTATCTGTTTTTCCTGTTCTTGCTCATTATTATATGGTACTGACATACAAACTAATGATCAATATCTGAAGAGTAAATTAAAGTATAAATCTGGAAGATATATTGAAAAGAATTTGATAATACTGATTCACCCCCCTCTCAGTATTATTTCCAACAATTGGTTTCAGAGTAGGTCCTTCTGAAGAAGCTTGATCGCTTGAAGGAAGATCCATCATCATGAGCAACTACGAGAGAGAAGCATCTATCAAGCCACCAATTTTTGACGGGACAAACTTCGTATATTGGAAGGTAAGAGTTACTGCCTATGTTCAATCTCTTGGTACAGAAGTCTGGGATATCATAGATATAGGGTACACTTTTCCATCAGCAACTCCTACAAATCCGGCTAAGAAGAAGAAATTTGAAACAAATGCAAAGGCTATCAATACTCTACTGGGATGTCTATCTCAATCAGAATTCGTGAAGGTTATGCAGTATAAATCCGCAAAAGAAATATGGGACAAGATTATTCTGAGCTATGAAGGAGATGATCAGGTAAAATGAGAAAAACTTCAAACCTTCAAAACTCAGTATGAAAATCTCAGAATGCACAACGATGAAAGTGTGGCTAACTATTTTCTTCGTGTAGATGAGATTGTTAATTGTATGAAAAAATTGGGTGAAGAAATAAAAGAGGCTGTTGTGGTTGAAAAGGTTCTAAGATCTTTGTCCCCTAGGTTTTAATCTAAAGTTTCTGCAATAGAAGAAAAGGAGAATCTATGAAACCTTACCATGTCACAGTTGCACGAAATTCTGACTGCTTATGAAATGATGAAAGGAGGACCATCAGACAGGAGAGAAGCTGCCTTCAAGGCTTCCGACAAAGGAGATTACTATGAGTCAGGACACATGTCAGAAGAAGAAGAAGAATCAAATTTTGTCAAAAACCTTCAATGGGGTGTTGGACAATTCCGAGGAAAGTTACCTTTCAAATGCTTTGCTTGTGGAAGAGTCGGTCACTATGCTGCCAAATGTCCTCATAAGGATAAGATTGACAAGGGGAAGGAACCTGTTAGATGGAACAAGAAACAGAATGCAAATAAGAAAAGCTATTACACTCATGAAGATAGTGATGGACTTTCAAATAGTGACGAAGATGAACGAGCTAATAATTATAAACTTTTAATGGCTTTTGAAGATGATGATTATATGGATGTTGTAGATGAAGAAGGTATTTATGAAGAGATTTCTAATCTCAAAATTTGTTTAGAAGAGAAAAATGTGATTATTAATTCTCTGCAATGTCAACTGGCTAAAAGGGAAAAACATCACGAAAAATTGGAATGTGAAATTGTTAGTCTTAGAAAAGAGATTGAGAAAACAAAAGCTCTTAATCTTAAATTTGTTAAAGGGTCTGAAACATTGGATGAGATTATCAATGTGCAGTGTTCTCCACTAATCAAGACAGGTCTGGGATATAATGGAGAAGCATCTCAAGCATCCACCTCCAAAAGTTATCTTGATGCAGCAAGGAGGAGCGAGCAAAGGCCTAATAGAAATCATCAGGTAAATCAGGGACGGTTTACCTCAAGAATGAACAAAGACTATTAAGAAAATCAGGGGCAAGCTACCTTAAGGACAAACAGAAGCTACAACCAGCCACAGGTAAAATCTTTCCAATTTGCCTCAAGAATGGATGTCAGTAGAAACTACAATCGGTTGGTTGATAGATTTGATAATCGTAGGAGTTTCTTCAATGGCCAATGTTTCTCTTGCCATAACTTCGGTCACAAAGAAGCTCAATGTGTTGCCTATAATACAATCATGACTAGAGAAGCTCAAAAACAAAGAAGTATGACTGGAATCACGAAAACGACCTATAACAACTTTTCCGCCCTTGAAAGTGAAATTGAATGTTCTATTTGTAATAACTTCGGTCATGAAGAATCTGAATGCAAGAGCAGGTTTCGGAAGACAACTCAGAAGGCACAAACCTCAAATGCCAGAACATGGAGAATGAAGGAACCGCAACCAGAAAGATGTGGGATAGCTTTATATGCATAAGGACAGGAAAATCAATGGTACATTGACAGTAGATGTTTGAAGCATATGACAGGTGATAAAGAAAAACTTCAATCATATAGTGCTTTAGAAAAAGGAAAGAAAGTTTCTTTTGGAAATGATACCCCTGCAGTCATAAAAGGAAAAGGCACTGTTCAGTTGAAAGAGAAAGTCAAGGCTGGAAATGTTTTGTATGTTGATGGCTTGAAGCATAATCTACTGAGTCTCAGTCAGATGTGCGATCAAGGAACTGAGGAAATATTTTGATCAAATGGATGTAGTGTTCGTGATCTTGATACAGGAAAAATAGTGATCAAAGGCATAAGAACTCCAAATAATTTATACATATTTGAAGAAGGACAAAAAAAATACTATTTGAGCAAGAATGATGAACACTGGTTATGGCACCAGAGGTTGGGGCATCTAAGCTTTTCACAGATAAGGAAAGCATGCAAATACCAGGCAATTCGTGGTCTTCTAGACATCAGAATTCCAGACAATACAATATGCAAATCATGTCAGTTTGGTAAGCAAACCAGAACTAACTTCCCTGAGAAGGAAGGATCAGCTAGCAGGCCTCTTGAACTAGTCCATACAGATGTATGTGGACCATCTAGGAAAAGGTCACCTCGAGGAGAAGAATACTTTATATTATTCATTGACGACTTCTCCAAGATGGTTTGGATAGGAATTATGAAGCACAAAGACGAAGCCTTCAAAAAATTCAAATCTCTCAAAGCCTTGGTTGAAAATGAATCAGATCACAAAATTAAGTGCCTCAGGTCTGATAGACGTGGGGAGTTTACCTCAAATGAATTTTTCGATTTTTGTGAAGAACATGGAATAAGAAGGGAATTCTCTATAACTAGGACTCCTCAGCAAAATGGAATAGTGGAAAGGATGAACAGAATGGTTCAACAAATGGCTCGTGCAATGCTTGATGAATCTGGAACTCCCGCAACCTTCTGAGGTGAAGCTGCATTTTCTACGGTCGTTACTCTCAACAAAACAAATGTCCGGGTGAATAGCACTCAAACTCCTCATGAGCTCTGGTATGGTGACACTCCTTCAGTAAAACATTTCAAAATCTTTGGAAGCAAATGTTATATTAAGAATAATGATGAACGTCTTGGCAAGTTTGAACCTAGAGCAAATGAAGGGATTCTCCTTGGTTATTCTCCTCACAGCAAAGCATATAAGTGTTATAACAAAAGACTTGGAAGAATAGTTGACAACATTGATGTAGTGGTTGATGAAGAAGGAAACATTCCTAGGCAAGTAAATTATGAAAATATCGAAGAGGATGAAGATCATCCTTCAAATCAGACTGATGATGAAGAAGAACCTCAAGAGGCACCAGAGGAATAGATAAGGATAGAAGAGAAGACTCCATCTAGGTATGTTCAAAAGAATCACCCAGAATCTCAAATCTTGGGGCAAAAGGAGGCAGGCGTACAAACAAGAAGAACAATTTCAAAAGCTTCAAGCTATTTGGCATTACTCTCCTCCACTGAACCACAAAATGTAAGAGAGGCATGCAAAGATGAATGTTGGGTCAAGGCAATGGATGAAGAACTTGAACAGATCGAAAAGAACAACACTTGGTAGTTGGTTCCTAGACCAAAAGATAAGAATGTCATGGGGACAAAATGGATCTTCAAAAATAAGTTGAATGAAAATGGGGAAGTAATTAGAAACAAGGCCAGACTTGTTTGTAAAGGGTATGCTCAATAAGAAGGAATTGACTTTGAAGAAACTTTTGCTCCTGTTGCTAGACTTGAGGCGATCCTAATGTTCCTTGCTCTCTCAAGCTTTCAGAAGTTCAAAGTATTTCAAATGGACGTGAAATCAGCCTTTCTGAATGGAGACTTAGAAGAAGAGGTGTACATTGAGCAACCAGATGGTTTCATTCTTGGGAATGATCCAATCTTGTATGCAGACTAAAAAAGGCTCTTTATGGTCTTAAACAGGCTCCAAGGGCTTGGTACTATCGTTTGGACAAATATCTTCATCAACAAGGCTTTTCAAAGGGATCAGCAGATAGCAATCTTTATATAAAAATTTAAAATGAAAAATTGCTAATACTTGTTGTGTATGTAGATGATATTTTCTTTGGCAGCAATGAAGAAACTATGAGTCAAAACTTTGCCTTGGTGATGCAGAAAGAATTCGAAATGTCATTACTTGGAGAGCTGACATATTTTCTTGGTCTACAAATCCAACAAAATGAAGGCAGTATCTTTTTGTCTCAAACCAAGTACCTCAAGCAAATTTTGAAGAAGTATGGCATGGAAGTTCAAAACTAGTATGTACCCCTATGGTTACAGGATGCAACCTCGGTGCAAATGATGAATTAGCAGCAGTACATCAACCAACCTATAGATCCATGATTGGAAGTCTACTTTATTTGACAGGTACCCGACTAGACATCATGCATGCAGTGGGAATAGTTGGAAGATTTCAAGAAAATCCCAAGGAAACTCATCTTCAGGCAGTTAAGAGAATCTTCAAGTACCTTCAAGGAACTCAAAACTATGGCTTATGGTATCCTACAGATACAGATCTCGCACTTCATGCTTATACAGATGCAGATTGGGCCGGAAGTGTGGATGATAGGAAGAGCACAAGTGGTGGTGCATTCTTTATGGGTTCCAGTTTAGTATCTTGGTTCAGCAAGAAACATAGTTCGATTGCTTTATCTATAGCTGAAGCAGAATATGTGGCTGCTGCATCTTCCTGCACTCAACTCCTTTGGATGATGCAGACCTTGTAGGATTTTCAAATCACTTGTACACCCCCTATCTCAATCTTATGTGATAATACAAGTGCTATCAGCATTTCAAAGAACCCAGTCATGCATTCAAAGACCAAGCATATACCTATCAAATATCATTTTCTTCGGGAACAAGTGCTTGAACAAAAGGTCAAGTTAGAGTATGTTCCTTCTAAGGAACAAGTTGCTGATATACTCACGAAACCACTGCCCAGGGAGACCTTTGAATACCTCAGGCAAAAGCTGGGGGTAGTTGGTGCATCATCTTGCTATTGAATCTCATCTGTTTCAGAGATTGTTTGTTGTACGCGAGTTTCATATGGGGTATACGCGTACATTTACTGGGTTATGGATTGGTCAAAGATCGAATGGCACAGGCTCAGGGGGAGCATATATTCTTCTAATAATGCATTGTCGGCATTATGGTAGAAGATCTTGGAGGAGAACGTATAGAAGGAGAACATGGATGTTGATCTGAATATTGCTGCTAATATGTCTCTATCTCTTTTGTCAAGGTCATGTATGGTGTATGGTAGATTATGGTTCTTCTTGAAGAAATTTTCTTTTGTAGATCTAGTCTATAGTTAGGGGGAGCGTGATCAGCAGAGCAGAGACTTCAGCATGTTCTCAGGCGGAGAATAACCCTTTGCCCTTGATGTCAAAGGGGGAGAATGACTTTGAGGATCTTGGGGTTGCCATCAAGTCCAAAGGGGGAGATTGTTGGCATTATTATTCAGGTTTGGCGCTATGGCACAGGTGTTGTACTTGATGGCAACTCACTCAAGTGGCAAATCTCTGTTCAGGCTCTCAAAATGATGGAAAATAAGAGGTTCACAGGTACACCATTCAAAAGGTGTGGGCCCGCAAGCACACCATTCACAAAGTGCGGTCATGTCCGCAGGTTATCCGAACAGAAGGTGTGGACCCCATTTCACTCACTCCAATGCAAAGAAGCACGCACACGTGGGAATTCTTATGTTTGGCCCATGGTATTTAGCCCGACGTTCATGATCCTATGGTTTTGGTCCGTGGTATAGGATCTAAATTATTGAACCCCGGTTTGGATCCCTTGTATTGGTTTTCGATGGTTTTGTCCCATTGTTTGAATAAGGGCTTGCCTATAAAAAGGAAAGGAGATCACTTGGCTAGTCACTTGAAAAATTTGAATATCTTAAGATCTAAAATTTTGGGTGATCGGTTTGAAAAGCTAGATCTAAATCAAGGTGAAATTTAAGGCGAATCTATTGATAGGTCGTGATCTCTTGGGCGCATGATCAGATCTGTGGATCTGACTGTCTGTGGCACATTGGAGGACTGTTAATTTGGCTCTATTCAGAGGTCTGGAGGTGATCCACAGCGCAGGTGGGGGGGTCCACAGTGCAGCAGAAGGCACATGTGTGGGGGTCTGCAGCGCAGCAGAAGGCACAGGTGCGGGGGTCCGCAACAAAGCAGAAGGCGCCAATGCGGAGGTATGCAGAGGAACAGAAAGACCAGGTGCGGAGGTATGCTGTCAGGCAGACAGTGCAGGTGCGGATCTGCGCAGAGGCACGCAGTGCAGCAGAAGGAGTAGGTGTGGAGGTACACAGAGCAGAAGAAGGACCAAGTGCGGATCTGTGCAGTTTAGACACAGAAGAGCTGCGGATATTCGCAGGTTTCTATTGGTGAAGTTGCAGACTTTTCTTGAAATATTTGTTTGTTGTCTTTTATCTATTGCTGAAGTGTTTTGGGTTTAGATTACTAGTATTGTTATTCTGGTTACTACATTCTGAGAAATTATTGGTTGATTCACTGGTTGATTGAAAAAGGAGATTAGTTGATTCACATGTACTTGATGATTATTTGAGGTTTATGGATCCAGTTTTAAAATTTATGAAAAGTGGTCCTTGGAAGAAAATAAGTAGGTCAGCACCTACGTACTAGTAGATTAGCTAGTGCAAAAGCTAAGGGGGTTATAGCTCCCTTCCAGGAGAGACTAGAAAACGAGAGAGGGTTGTAGCTCTTAGCAGGTTGCAGCCTGCGTACTGTTAAAGGACTGCACCAGTACAAAATCATTGTAAAAGAAGTTTCTAATTGAAAGAAGATAGAGACATATTGCAGCAAGTGGTTTTCACCCAAATTGGGTTTCCACCTTATATCTGGTGTTCTTTGGTGTGATTATCTGTTTTTCCTATTCTTGCTCATTATTATATGGTACTGACATACAAATTAATGATCAATATCTGAAGAGTAAATTAAAGTATAAATCTAGAATATATATTGAAAAGAATTTGATAATACTGATTCACCCACCCTCTCAGTATTATTTCCAACATCTGCATGATTCTTTTCCCCCATCAAGGGAAGATAGTCATGGTCGACCAACTATCCTTGTTTTCCTCTTCCTCCTTGAATGGGAATGTTCCATATGTCAAGAACACTGGTGCTTCTTATGAGAGTGTGGGTTCAGGTCTTTTCAAAGGTCCTGCCTTGATGGGCATATTTTCGCTCCCATCTCCTCATGTTGCCTCTGTCAACATGATTTCAGTCAAGTCTGATCCTTGGGTTATTCCTTCGCCAGATCTTGTTGATACATGGGGTGAGGTTATGTCATTAAGTCCCACCGAAATTGAGTACGAGGAAATTTTTCAGATTCATCTTCGGTATCCTCTAATCATCCTCTTTCGAGAACATATCTCTATGCATATTCTCAATCCCCGTGGCTTGGTTCTTCAAAGTCTCCTGATCCATTAGCCGAGAATTTTATTTCTGACGAGAGTATCATTGTTGGGCAATTTAGTTGCTTAAATTGCTTCATTAAATTATCAACCAGGGAAACTTGTAAGCTTGTGATGGTGCCAGCAAAATATATGTAGGAGTAGGCAACTAACTCTATGTCTAACTAAATTATTTACGATTCAATATAATATGCAAGGGAAGAGGCTCCTAATTAAGGAGGTCCTGGTTGTCCTTCCCTATAGTATCATAGAGAAATCATTCATTACATAAAACCAGAAACTTGAAATGAAGACAAGAGAATGAACTTTAATTGTTGTTCAGATTCAAAGAGAGAGAAAGACTAACTTAGTCTCTTGATTGTCCCCTCATATACTAATCCAAACTAAACTAAGATTCATTCATAAGCATAAGAAATGAAATAACTTGAAACTTAAAAGCAAAAGAATGAATTTCAATTATCATACAAATCAAATGGAGAGAGAGCCTAACTTAGACCCTTGGTTATCCCCTCATATGATACTTGAAACATAAAAGCAAAAAGAATGAGTTTCATTTATCATGCAAATCAAATAGAGGAAGAGCCTAACTTAGACCCTTGGTTGTCCTCTCATATGCTGATAAGATTTAAAACTCATTCATCAATCACAAACAAATCCTCAAACATCTAAGCAATTAAATGAAATAAGATCTAATATGAAATAACATGTTCCTTTGATCCTTCTAGAGTGAGCTCAATTCTCCTAAGAACAAAGTGACAAGCTATTCCATATACTACATTAAGGCAACTTATATCTAAAACTACATAATGGAAATATATGTAAAATGAAGCTTTATTCTATTCCATCATAAGTTGGATACATGCTCCAAGAGTCCTCCCTTTGGAATGGAGGAGGTACTCCTATTTATACAATGGGATGAGATAACAAACTCATAATGATGATCCACTAATCTCTCTTTAGTTCCATACATTTCTCAACCATCTAGACACATAACCCTATCCTCCATGATCTCCTCCATGAGATCATGATCTTTTCCATGAGGCTTATCTTATCAAATTCGAATTTGATCATTCAAGGCCACATAAAGATGCCCTGGAAGCTTCCTTTGTACCTACACATGTCAACAAACTCATTCTAATTGTTAGGTATAAGTATAAGCATATTATTTTCTAAAGTTTAGCCATAAATCCACTTAAAAATGTTAAGAATTAATAAACTTTGGAAAAGCATAGTTATAACCCAATAATGAGGTAATTGTAATGATGTGGAGGTGGAATGGAGGTGACATGAAGGTAAAATGTGAAGGTATTGGCGAATAATGGAGTGAAAATAAGGACTATTTTGAGGCCCAACAATCATGGAAGTAATTTCTCTAGAGGAAGTACCTTGGAATGACACTCATCATCGTTCCTCGTTCTTTCCTAGCCCAACAGCCATGTCTATGTTTCTTGACAAGTTCTCTTCTCTGCTACCTATTGACATGTCAATTTCTCCTGACATTGTCAAGATCTTCTAAAGGCACCTTCATCTCTTCATAGATTCAGGTTTTTTCTCCCTCCCTGAGTTTTTACTGATTGCCCATTCTCGCAATGCGGTTGTCATCTGACTCATAACCCTCCCTCACCTAGGGGACATGGAGGCACATCCCTATATAATTTTTACTCTATTATTTGGCCGAGTCGATGATTACTCATCATGTCAATGGTAAAACTATGGTTTTCATCTGTGTTGATTGATTACTCGAGTCCAAGTATGGACTCTCTCAAAAAGTACTATTCTTAGGTCATATTTCATGGTTACATTTGTAAAATAGTGTGTTATTAATCTTTGTTTAATGTGGCTTGGTGTGTTATTTTACAAGCAACTTTCCTACTTATTATTTTTTTTCCTGCTTTGCAGATGTCGGTGTCTCCTCACATCAGTTTCGGTGATGGTGGTTAACGTAGTACCCAGAATCTATCATTTGCAGCATGGGCCATTTAAGACCCCCTGGTCAGTTGATTAATCTTCAAGATATATGTCTAGGTCAAACAAATAATAACATTGCTAAATATAGCACGATTATCGAATTGTTGTCAGAAGTTATCGCTCTTGGCATCCAGGAATTGGTTGTCAGCCTTGATTCACAACTTCTTGTTCTTCAACTTAACCGGCAATATTCTGTCAGAGACCCTCAGATATTGAGAATGTATCTATGTATTCATCTACTAGAGAGAAATTTTGATTACATTACATATCATCATATTCCTAGACACATGAATACATTAACCAATGCATTAGCTAATTATGTGGTGGATAGACATTTGTGAAACATGTAAAAACTCAAAAAGAAAAAACATTTGTACCATAGTAAGCAAGGAAGTACAAAATACATATGTGTGTGTGTGTAAATGTTTCTCATACATCAAAACCTCAAGAATAATATGTGTGTTCAAAATACATGAATGGCTCATAAGCCTTATACATCCGTGGATCACAAGCCTAAAAAATGTGGAAAGATAAACCTATGCACTAAATAGCATGATACTCATGATATCATGTAACTGTACGGACTACATGAGTCAGCAGTCGGTGGGTCCGATCTAACACCCCCACCATATGCCTCTGGTACTAGCATGGGACATCACCCATCTGAGTATACTCCAGGATCCCATGGGTCAAACCCTCGAGATTTCGCACAATCTCCTCCTCATTTTCACTTCCCTCCTAATAAGCAGTGACATCAAACTACCAAGCAATGTGCCTAGCGATCGGGGACATCTCAGCAGTGCGTTCTGATCCAACATATGCATTCATAAAATCAAAATGTCATGAACATATATATATAAAAAACAATAAGAAAACTAAAAAATAAAAAATTGTTTGTTATTTACCTCTATCATCATAATCCTCCCCCTCTAGGAGTGGCATATCTAGATCTCCATGGAATTCGGTATTGTTGTAAGGCTAATCCTCCACTACGATGAGCTGTCATCGTAGCCATGAGAGAAAGGAAGGCTTATAGGAAATTTGTTGGCCCCCATAATCCTGGGCATCAACTCACTCCAACGGACCATCCATGGGTCTCGTGGCATCAGCGGGTCCACCACAACCAGCTGGTAGTGGAACACCGGAACCCGCTCTAGGAAGTAGGTCACTAGCACAGACCTGAAGTAAAACTTCTTCAGGTTTCCAGCATTAGCTTTTGATAGTTGGCGCTTCATGTTTACTTTCATAGCTTTCGACCATGTGAATATAGTGGGTGTTGTGTAGTCAACAACATACTAAAACTTCAACTTGTTGGTCTCACGTGGTGCTTGGGACCCAACCACTCTATTGATGGTCAGCAGTAACACTCTCAACATAAGATCTCAAGTTTTCATAATCTCGATCTTGCCACTTTTTGATTTGAGGGCTTCTGGGCAATGTTTGGTAAGTAGCATGATCACACTTGCCCCAATTGGCCTTGACCCATATAGATTGACCGCCTCCCCTCTCTGGGACAGTCCTATGATGAAATATATGTCTAAAGTTTCCAACTCCAGCTCTTGGTCACCAACGATGAAAATTTCCCGATTCATGTACTAGAGACTAATCAGGTACTGTAGCAACTTGAGTTGAGCCCATAGTCCTAGTATAAGGAATAATTTGAGGAGTCCAAAGTTCCTCAAAGCATCCAAGCAATTTGGGTTAGCTATTGCGTGAGTGTCAATATCTTCATGCTCACGTTCCTTCCAATACACCATTTTTCACGATTGTTTCCCTGCAAAAACCATATAATCAAGTCAATAATCATCTTTGGCAAGAAAAAATTGGATTCAAGCGGTCAGATTGAGAAAAAACATGAAAATTCTTTGTTCATGGTGTCAGTGTGATTGTTTTAAAAACAGTAGAGCCAATGGCGCGGTTGGCAGTCTTAGCAACACCTAATTGGCGTGAATCCATGCCTAGAAATTGCGTCGACTGAGGACGAATTGTTTTTTCCAAAACATCCTCATGAAATCGAAAAAGTGGATAAAAATAGGTGAAATAAGTATGAAAATTGAGCTTAAGGACTGAGCTCTTACATGCAACTGACAGCTTGGTGAATGACCTCCTGGATCTCCAGTAATCTACTCCGAAAAAATAAAGGCACTAGTGGGTAAAAAGCTCTTCACACAAAGGTAAAATTGTAAATGGTAAAGAATAATTAATTTTTCCTCATTTTATTCATTTTTTCATAAGATATTAGGGATTTTGAGCATTTTGAGCCTCAGAACTAGATAATACATTTAACTCTTTCTACACCAACATGTGACAGATTGTCGATGATGGTACTAGAGTCACATTTCAGCTCTTTTCTAGACTCAAATGAAAAGATCACCGAGTATTTTTCCTTTTTTGACTCATAAAAGAGAATAAAATGGGGGGTCTACTTTCAAGCTCTTTTCTGACTCTTTAAACACGAAAACATTCTCGAGCTCTTGTTGTTTTGAACTTGTTAAAGGTTGTGAAATGTCGTTCACCAAGTATATGTTTATCCCTTTTTCAGGCCGGGATGCACTATTTACAAAAACGGTATTCCTTGACTAAAATGGTCAAGTGGTTCTCTCAAGTATCACTTTCTACCTTTTGAGGCTCAAGAGACACAACTGTACAAAAAGGTACCATGTGGAGTTTTCTTTTCTGTGTCTTTTTCAAACTCTCTAAACATGAAAAAGATACCGAGCTACCCTTTGTCGGACTCATTAAAACATTAACGACATTGGATTCATCGCCATGACAAACGTGAACTTCTCCTTCCTAGGGCTCATTAAACTTAACAGGTCAGATTCGTCTGAAGGATGAACTTACAAGGAAAGCATATGCTATCCCCTTCAAGCTTGCGATAAAATAATTGGGGTACCTGTTAGAAATTTTGGGGGGGAATTTGGAAATTCTATCAGTCGTGTCAGCGGCTCACTCGCGAACATGACACTTTCTCGTTCGCATCGAGTTGGGATATCCTTCTTTTCATTTGACCTTCCTAGGTTGGGTCACTCATTGTTGCCTTCCATTTGATCTCTATCACGTCATCATGACCACTGATCCTATGGATCCAACAGCTGCCAAACTCCAGAATCATGTCCCCGATATGTTCAAGAGTCAGTCCTTCTGCAGTTACACTTACTCTTGATTCTCTATATCATCTGAAATCATTTGCATCCCTTTGTGTCATGTCAATGATGTGGGATACATCATGGCCCTCCTTTGACACATTTGCTTCATGTCAACTTCATCTCATTATCTAGGAAGCTGGCTGAGAGACTCCCTTTCAATACCTTAGAGCTTGCATTCCCTAATGTAAATTTCTTCGCACTCAATGACAAGTTCACATCATTTGCTTTCAATCAGGAGATTTCACGGGTGTTTGACATTAGTTCCTTTATTTGCATTCCGTGAACTGTGCTACCAGTACCTTGAGAGCCATTGTCATTATTGGTGGTTTCTCTCATGCTTGTTAAATGTTCACATCATTGATTGGTAATCAAGCAACTTCCTAGCATGTTCAAATTCAACACATTCATTCACATGTTAGGATTTTTACTTTGATCAGGTTGTTTGGAGTGCAAGACCCTGGGCTACGATTACACAAGTCCAGGTTGCGAGGCGATGTGACATGGTCATGTTGATATACATGTCTCTTTCAGATGGATGGTTGTGACCATACCATGAGTTGTTATATGTGATCCTTCTCATTATTGGATGGTTACGACCATACCTTGGTTTCGTTATGATCCTTTCTACTGGATGGTTGTGCCCATGCCTTGGATCCATTTACATGATCATTCTCTGGATGGATGCATCCATACCACGATTCATGTATCATTATTCAGAGTTTTCAGTGATGTATATGTATCTATGCTTGCTTGCAGGTTTTCTGATGACAGACTCTGGTTCTGCACTTCCACTTGTAAAGCATTCCACCCCTCACTCTAGTTTGGCCTTCATGCTTCAGGGGGCATATGTTACACAACATTTTGTCACTATCCCTCTACTCTAGATCTATGATCCTAGAGGACCTCTACATTGTACCCGACATGCTATCCAATCATGAAGAAACTCCTAGTATGTCCCTCTTCATGAGCAAAATAATTCCCCTTTACATCATTTCCAAAGAATCTTCCTTCTATTCCAGTTTACAGGACTGGCACTACTAACCAATTTTCTCTTAGCCTCGATTTATAGAGGTTAAAAGTAGCCCTCACACTGATTGAGTGACTGATATCTTTTCCAGTTACACTGACCCTCTTTTGGAAGGTTTTTTAAATAAGGAGTCGAAGATTCCATGTCTAGAAGCTTCGTAACGAAAGTCTGGTAGATGGTTGGGCCAGATAGAGCCGAGGGAGTCATCTTGGGCTCCTTTCCCCTATTCAGATGGAACAACCTCAAGAGATAAGAACTTATCCCATGATGAAAGGAACCATCTCCCATCCATCCAAGCTATATAAACCTCACTTTTCCCTAAGCAAAACCTAGTTGGAGTTTTGGAGCAAGTTTGAATAATCAACAAGTCATCTATAGCTTGTATCTTTCTAGTGTATGTTTGAGGGAGAATGGTGTGATTTTGGTTTGGTTTGAGACTAGAGGGAAAGAGGCCTTAAAACTTTTATTGTTGGGGCTAACCATGAAGTGCGAGTAGAAGTGTGGGAACTTGGATATGTCGGAGGAGACCAGCAACGTCAAGGCACCGATTGTAATCTCTTTTTAATTGATATAAATGAAACTATTGATTGATTTCCAACATGAAGTGCCATTTTACATCTTTATGGCTTAATGTTCCTTGACCTATTAAGTAGGCTGAATGCAATATTGTATGCTATCACATTTGTTGTTATTGTTTGCTTGTTTCAAGTATTTGAAGGAAGGAAACAAAAGATAGTCGGAGTGAGGAAGCAGGATCAACACCAAACAGAATAGCGTTCTAAGAGTTAGGCCCTATTAATTTATTCTAGCTTAAGGATATTTTCCATAGATTGTTTATTTGAGGCTAGACAAACTCTCCCAGGCTAGAGGAATTGTTTGTGTCCGCACTAAGAATTTACATGCACCACACTGTCCCACATCACTAGTTGAATATGTAGATTTTATTGGCATGACGTTTTCTATCTCTGTCAACCTATCTACGAGAACCAGGTTGGAATCATGTTGTCTAGATTTCCTCAGAAAAACTGTGATGAAATCCATGGAAATGGGTTCCCACTTACACTCTGGAATTGGAATCGACTATAATACTCCACCTATATTCTTACATTTTTCTTTCACCTACTAACTGTCCAAACATCTAGCGACAAACTCTACCATGTCCTTCTTTAGATTTGGCCAATGATAAAACTTCTTCACTATTGTCAATGTCTTCTCGTATGGTGAATATAATTTTTCATGAAACTCTAGCAACATAGTCTTCTTGAGCTCATCATTTTCTGGACGATATATCATGTCCCTAAATATACATAAAAGATACATATTTTGTTGGATTTAGATTGGAATTCTTATCAGCTAAGGAGAATTTTCGAGGCATTTAGGAGGAACCTCATGACATCAAGGCAGAGGTTGTAAGGATCTTATTTATCCTTGAATTAATACAAATGAATCCCATTTCCCATTGTATTGTCTTATTAAAATGATGAATGGTTTATGATTCTTTTGATATTCAATAATATAATCTGAATTTCTAATCTCCTTGATCATTAGATTGAGCTTGTTTGAATTGTTATGATTGCATATGCCTTTTATCTCTTTTATTTTTGTAAATGTAGGTATTTTTGAGGATTGGGAAGCTTCATCAGGATAGAGTAGGTATTTTCATCACACATTTTGCAAATAGGTAAAAGGCTTATTCTGCTACTCTTGTATTCACAATTCAAATGAAATAATCTTAGGGAAAGAGTCATTCAATTGTTTGTTTGTTTCTAGTTTCCTTTAGGATCTAGGGAGATCACTCTTGTCAGCAATAGGGATTTATCCACTGTAACAAATTGGTGACTTTGCAGGGGACTCTACTATTCTTTTCTCTTTCTTTGGTATTGCTCTTCGTTCTTTGTTGTTTAACTACACCCAAGTCTTGGTAAATTTATTATCTTTTAGATCTTATGGGTTGATTGATTTATTTTTTATTGTTTCTTGGACTTCCCAAACCTATGTAGTTTTTGTTCATCCATAGAGTGTAGATCTACGTAGGTGTTTCCTTATAAATGAGGCGCATGCACACTAAATCAACTACTTGTTTGTGCAATTCCTAGAAAATTTTGGAAAAATAAGTTTTCTCTCAGTCGGAGTCTGAATTTTGGTTTCTGAAAGTATCATCATATTTTTTTTTATTGTTGAATACCTTTTCTGAACTTGTTTGAGTGCTTTGGTGAGGTATTTTTGGGAATTAATCCCTTTTTCAAAATTGAGTAGGGTTTGTCTCGCTTGTTTTCTGATTGATAAAAAAGAGATAGGTTTTCTTCAAGATCACTATATTCCTGTATTGTTTTGTCAAATATACCAAATCCATTATTAATCTTTCTTCTTTATGATGAGATTATTTGCTTAATCACAAATTAGGGTTTCTCAGAAATCGTTATGTTTTGTGGAGGATCACTTTCGTTACTACATAATAAAAGGAAATCATTGCTTTCAAGTTTTGAAATCTTCATTATTACATTATGACATTATTAAGTTAAAGCATTCATTAGGGAAATTTCATTTTTCTCCATACTCTTCCTTGATTTCTGTGTCTTTCAAAATTTTGAGTGATAAATGATAAAAGATATGTTGGGTTTGTTTGATCTCTTAGGAAAATTTGAAATTTTAGTTTATTTCTGCATTTGGATTGGTCAAAGTCAAAATTGGCTATCCTATGAAAATAATTTTGGTTAAATTGTGAGTTTTTCATTTTATTCAAAGAAAATCAAATAAGCTCTTACATTCCCTTAATTAGGATTTCATTAATGATAGATTACAAATTGCTTGATTCATTGCATTATAATTTTGAGTCGAGTCATAATATCATAAGTTTCAGTCTCATTACCTATTGAGTAATAACAACTTAATAACACTACGTTAATCAAAATCAATCAGAATTTATATTTTTTAGGGCTTTGACCACCTACAATAGCTTAAGTGTAGGGATTTGGAATAGGAAATTGATTAAACTTTCCAAAGCTATAGACAAATAATAGAATCACAATGTGTTAGGGAAAGAAATCCAATTATTTCAGTTTTTCTAAGGGAAGCTCTTCTTATACACGAGTTAAATACGAGATCATTTCGGATCTGGTGAAGTGGTAATGCCCACTTCATTGGTTATGATAGAGCTATTTTCACATATTACAATGGTGTAGAAAGGTACTTGGGGTCACTTGAAAGTAAACCTCCAATTACCCATGTTGAGGAGTCTTCAAGGGGATTGAGCTTTGTTACTTTTCCCTTGCATGTACATATGATTTATGACTGTCCCCCTAGGTAGAATTATTGTAGTTGGTAAACCTAGTGGCCATAACCCTAGTGCTCTACCTAAGGTCATGACAGCGAGAAGATCCTACTGTATCTAGACCAGAAGTTGGCTAGAGTCACTTGGACATTTTGGAGGGTAGTCTTTGCTCGAGATGGCATAAGTGAAGTTGCTTTCCCTAAATCGTTTCATTAAGTAGGTTATGATTGTAATTGGTTCCAAATGATCATATCTATAAACCTTTTCACTTTAATCTCTCTGATGTTCGATTTCATCACCAACTAGTAATTATTGATCTCTGTGACAAGTCAGTTTGTATGGTTTGAATTCCTAGATTTATTAGTGTGTGTTACCTTCTTTGTTTTTTACTTTTTAGAGGATTTAGGTGTGGTCTTGATATTGTTTGAATAATTAATTTTAAAAAAGAAAAAATATTTGATTGTGGCTGAATTACTAAGACAATCACTTAGAATGCTAGGCCAACCCCCTGAATATATGCCAAGTCAGCTAGAAAAGATTAAAACTGAAAAATCAAAGTCAAAAGGATCTGAGACTATACATAAACCTAAAAATTATGATGTAATAGGAACTTAACTAAATCAACTAGAAACATCTAATATTCTAGAACCTAAAGTAACAAAACTTGAATTTGATCAACCTCAAACACTAGAATTACACTTAGAAGTAACCGATCCAAAAGTTACTGAACCTATTCAAATAGAATCGAATACTAGAGAGAGTTCAGATTCACAATTAATCAAAGTAGATATCAACAAACCTAAGTTTAATGTTTTTGAACCTGAGACACCTTCAGCTGCTTTAGCCCCTACGCCTCCACATTCATCATGAGTAAAAATTATTATTACCAATATTGTACGTCCTGGTACTATTATTATCGAAGAAATTACCTTTGAAGAAGAGGAAGAATCACCACATACGCCAATTTCTCTCGGTGATCAAGAATATACTCCAGAACTTATTTTTTCTACTTTTCGACCTGATCCTCAGTATTTTGTGTTGTTGAAATTTTTAGGTCAAGGCATTCCACGATACATTACTCCTTATTCTATTATACCGGGATTTGATATGTCTAGAATAACTTCTGGGGAAATGTCATCAAATACTTATATGTTTTTTACTTCCCCAGAATCACTTTTATATGGTGGCCCATCAGTTCCTCCTAGATATCAATCTCCTACAAGAACTTATTCAGGAGTTTGTCCTTCAAATTAACCTTCAACTATGTCAACTGGTTTAATTGATTCTACTTTCCAAGGCTTGACTTCTGATAAATATATAAATATGAGTTTTGGAAATGTAGGTAATCATCAAGTTAACCCCATAAGTGGTTATTACCCACCTAGGGGGCAACCATTGTATCCTCCTCTTGGGGGAAAACCTTTAGGCATATGTTACATTACAGTTGGAGGGAAACCCCCTACTAGAAATTATCTAGGTTATGGTCAAATACCTCAAGTTGGATTAGGTCAACCTGTCATATCTCAACCTATTGTCGGTACTCTATATCATGGGATGAACACAATCTCGAATCCTTCATATAATCAATATCTAGTGCCAGTTGCTCCTGAAGTGCCAATTTATGAACCTATTCAACCTATTGGACAACCTGCTCAATGTATTCCTATTCAAGTCCAACAACTTTTCCAAGGTAACCCATTAACACCTGTTCAAAACCCGCATCAACAACCTATCCCAGGTACTCCACAAACACCAATTGAGTCTGTTGTGAAAACATCTGTTCAAAATCCAGTTCCGAGTTCACCATCAACTCCCATCCTCAGAGTATCACATGTAAATGTTCCAATTACTTCTCAAGTAATGATGCCACAAACTACTCAGACTATTCCTCAAGAGCCTTTCTATCAAATTGTTCCAATGGTTCCATCTATTCACAAAATACACATGGTACAACCTAGTATACCATATGTTCAAACACTTCTGCAAGGACAGACTTTCAAGGTCAACCCCAGAGTCAAATTTTTCAAGGCCAACATTTGCAACGTCAATTATTCCAAGCTAAACCTTTGCAAAGTCAACCCTTTCAAGGAAAATTTATCCAAGTTCAAATGGGTTAGGGTCCTCCTTTCTAGAATCAACCATTCCATGGTCATACTTTTCAAGTTCCAATTCAACCACAATTTGGTATGGCTCATCCTAGATATCCAAGAGGTATGCAAAGTCCAACTACTCATGATTTTCCAGGATAACCTGGGTATCCTCCTCTAGGAATAGGACTCATCCCTCAGGGTTATTAATACCTGCAACATTACCCTAACCTTGAGCTATCATTTATTGCAACTTTGGATTTACAAGATCTATCTACTGTTTTGGCCAGCAATCGCTACGAAGTTGCCTAGTGACATTCCAAAATTTGAAGGTAAATCAGGAGAGGACCCATCTAATTATGTCATGAGTTATCATATTTGGTGTGCCTCGAACTCATTAGTCGATGACTCCATTAGATTACAACTTTTCTAATGAACCTTAACTGGTTCAAGAACCAAGTGGGACGTTGAAGTGTCGTGAGCTTCTTTCAATACTTTTAATGCCATAACCACTACTTTTTTGACACGTTTTCAACTACCCATCCGATACGATAATGGTATTGAAATTTTAACTTCTCTAAAACAATCCATGTCTACTTATATTTCAGATCATATTTATGAATGGATACAAAGACGTTGTTTAGTTAAAGTTTACATCTCAAAACAGATCTTAGACGAATGGTTTATAAAATCGCTTTTGTCGGTAATTACTTAAGATGTTGCCAAAGGTGGAATTTTAACTAAAGAGAAAGTTATCACTTGTGCCAAGTACTTAGATCTTCTTTATACTCAGGTTGGCACTTTCTATGCAAAAAATCAATATTTTCCTCATCCATGTCAAACCAATCTAGATTTTATAGGATCACACGCCACTGATGGTGTGATTGAATCTGTTAGCCAAAAATATAAGACTAAAAAGAAAATTTCTAAGATGACTCATATTTTGGCCTTACGATATTCACCCGAAGAAGATACTTCTCCTGAAATTACTTATGAAATAAACATCGTAGATTCATCTACTAACAAAAACAAGCAATCTGGAGGTTAAAATAAAGTAAAAGAAAAATCCAAACAAGACACTGCTCCCAAGGAGAAATCAAACAAGAATGAACCACCTGACGAAAGCAAGACACCTCACTATCCTTGTTTAATATGTGATGATGATCATTACACCAAGGAATTCCCTCATCATGCTCAAGTTTCTAGATTTGTTAACAGTTCACCTACTCCCATTTTTTTGAAGGACCCATTTCCTTCTCAAGAAAGTAATATAGTTCAGCATAACTGATCTTCCTCTTCCACATCAGATCCTCCTCTTTCTAAACCTTTACAAATTTAAAAACCTAATACTGATATGGTAATTTGACCGCCTCCTAAGGGTGTTCTCCGAAGGTTAACTTTCAATACTCATGCTAGAGCTTCTCAGAATTACAATATTGTTAAAGATCTGACTATGTCACCTTCAACAATGTCGTCCCTCGAAGTGCACAAATAAAATTATGATTATCATCCATAGGAGTATTTCATCCCCAAGACTCTAACCTAATCAATTTTTATCTCAAAAATCATGTACCCATACTCACACATTAACTGGCCTTTCAGATACCATTTTTTTCAAGACAAAATGACTTTTTTGAATGGCAATTGACAAAGGACCGTCTACATGTATTATGTATATTTCTTGTTGGAGAGCTTTAGGTTCTCCAACTATCAATCAGTATTCCACAACTTTGAAAGACTTTTATGGAAGATGTTTTTGACCTTATGCAATTTTGAATGTACTTCCTGTAGAATTAGAACGTAAAATGGCTGCAATTGAAGTTGAAGTCATTGACACTCAACTTGATTATAACCTATTACTAGGAAAAAGTTGGACTTATTCCATGTCTTCCATGGTCTCATCGATTTTTTGAATGATTATGTTTCCTCATAACGGAAAAATTACGAAATTAGACCAATTATTCTATTACACTTCAGACCCTAAATCTAGTAGTATCATTCCCTTTGATGGAAAATTGATTGTTGCATATGCGGATGTTGGTGTTGGTCTTCTTCAAGACTCATCTCTTAAGAGATTTTTCGTGTTCCCTCCACCAAATATTCCTCATAATGTTTCCCAGGCCAATATGATTGCATCAAGCACTTTTGAATCTTTTGATCCTTGAAAAGTGCCTTCATAGTCAAAAATAGCCTTGTATGGCGATGAGATGCCACTTAGTCCTTTTGAATTGGATTATGAGGTAGTTCAATCCTTTCCTAACCCATCACCATCCAAAAATGATCGAGTGAATACGATCATCAATGATTATTCTCATTTTTCACGTTTAGAACCAATATCGATACATGATCCTTTGATAAAGACTTTATAACTGATGAAGGCATTATGGAGGTAATGACTTTAGATGAAATGCCTTGGGATGATTGCCATCATTTTCCATCTTTCTTACCCTACTTTGACCAAATCGAGAATAATTTTTCGTCTATGTTTTCATCTAAGATTGTGAATAATCCTCAATGCCCGATGTCTATTGTTCAATATGAATCTAAAAAGAATTTAGAAAACATATCGGAAACTATGCCAATAAAGATTTCAATGCAACCAAGAATTACTGAGAATATTCATATAGGAGCTTCTTGTTCTTTTGAAGAAATTCAAACATATAAAGCGATATTCCAGGAATTCCACAACATTTTTTCCTGGCCTTACGAAGGGATGCCAGGAATCAATCCTAGTATTGTAGTGCATGAAATTAAGACTTATCCACATGCCAAAAATGTTAGAAAAATATTGTGTTTGGTGCATCTGCAAAAATATGTTGCTTTAAAAGATGAAGTTGAGAAATATTAAAAGAAGGATTTATTCACCCTATTCGTTTAACTGATTTGGTATCAAATATTTTACCAATTAATAAAAAATAAGGAACCATTTGAGTATGCATTGATTACAAGGAAATTAATAAGGCTTGTCCAAAAGACAATTACCCAATCTTGCACATCGATCAAATTATTGATGATTGCGCCAGAAATGAGATTTTCTCTTTCATGGATGGATTTTCTAGTTAGAAACAAATAAAGATACTCCATGACGATCAATGTAAGACTACATTCATCTACCCATGGGGAAATTTGCATATCGTAAATTCCCATTTTGTTTAAATAATGATGGTGCAATATTTCAAAGAGAGATTTCTTACGCATTTAACGATATCCAACATATTTTCCAACCCTACCTAGATGACCTAATGACTCACTTAGGGAAATGGCAGGATCGCCCATCCCATTTGAAAGAAATTTTCATTAGATGTAGACATAGAAAATTTTAGGGGCGAATGTTTGCCCTTTGGACAAATTAAGGGGTTTTAAATTTTTAGTGGGCGAATATTTTTTATCATAGTACACTTTTACAAATCACCTCAAATAGCCCACCTTATTTTAAGGGAGAGGGTAAAAAAGGTAAATTTATCCCTTGAGATTAGGAGTTACAATCTTCCATTCGCCCATTTTCAAGAATAGATTTTATTTAAGTGAATCCATTCGCCCATTTTCAAGAATACATTTTATTTAAGTGAATCCTATGGGCCAAACACCATATCTATAAGAGGTATGGTAAATTAATAAAAATATAAATAAATGAGAGGTATGGTAAATAAATAAAACATTTTTATATTTACTCCATAAGTCACCTTATATACATGCAAGGGTGTAAACAAATAAAAATATAAGTAAAGTGGAGGTATGGTAAATAAATAAAACATATTTTTATACTTACTCAAAAGGTATGGTAAATAAATAAAAATATAAATAAACTAAACGTATGGTAAATAAATAAAACCTCTTTTTATATTTAGTCCATAACCCTCATTCTATTTATGAAGGCTCAAGAAAGAGGTTTTATTTAAGTGAATCCTATGGGCCAAATACCATATTTGTAAAAGAGGTACGGTAAATTAATAAAAATATAAATAAATGAGAGGTATGGTAAACAAATAAAACATTTTCTATATTTACTCCATAAGTCAGCTTATATTTACACACTCAAAAAATGCGTTATATTTAGGTCAAACCTATAGACAAAATACTATGGAACAAATACCATGGACTAGATTGTTATTAATACCATGCAAAAAAAACATTATTAACCCTAATATTAGTATTAATAAGAATAAAAATGGCACATGGTATTGACCCATGGTAATACCAAGATCCTACAAGATTTTATAATTGAGTAAAATATTCACCATGCTTGGTGAGAGATTCTCCAAAAAATTATATATACATATTATATTACTGATAAAATCGCCTTCCATTTTTCCTATATACCATGGAGGTTCGCCCATTTATTATACATATAAATTTGGGGGGGTTCTTAAAATTTTCCCTGGATGTAGGCACTACAATATTCATTTGAATATGTACAAATGCATTTTTTGCATACAATTAGGTCGACTTCTAGGTTTTTTTGTTTTGAAAGAAATCATTTGTGTCGATCCTCTTCAAGTAGAGAAAATTCTAAACTTTCTTACTCCTTCTACTCTTCATCAACTCTAGACTTTGCAGGGGAAACCAAACTTTTTATGTAGATACACACCAAACTATGCCAAGTTGACCAAAGGTTTTAACCAGTTTTTGAAAAAGGACAATCCTTTCATTTGGGATGATCTTGCTAAAAAAGCTTTTGATCTGTTGAAATATGCATTGACCCATGCACTGTTACTGCATCCACCTCATTATTATCGGCATTACTTTCTATGTATAGCTACTTCAAATGCCACCATTGGCATGGTATTAGTACATGAAGATGAATCTAATAATGAACATGTGATTTATTACCTAAGTCGAAATCTCACCAAAACTGAGATCAAGTACGTGCATGTGGAGAAATTAACATTGGCATCTGTTCGAGTTATTCATCATTTTCGTCACTATATACTATTGCGAAAAATGATAGTCATTTCGAATTGCAACCCTAAGATGTATATTCTTACCAAACAATTGTTAGGGGGAAAATACTCAAAATGATAGTCATTTTAGATGAACTTTATTTAGAATTTGAAATATATAAATCAAAGAAATCATTAGTTTTTAATGAATTATTGTGTGACTTTCCCTATACTGACATAGCAACAGTGGTAGAAGATTCTCTGGTAGATGAATCTCTCTTTCTGATCAGTGTGTGTGATCCTTGGTATGGAGATATCATCACATATCTTCACTCGAACTTTTAGGCATGTGTTATCTTGAACTAGTCGTCGTCGCATCCTCTACCAATCCCAACAATATGACATTGTCGGTGACACCCTTTATCGTTGCACTGTTGACTATATCTTTCGATGATTCTTAAATCTTCAAGAGGCTGAAAAAGAACTAAATGATTTCCATTTTGGAGCATGTGGTGGTCATATGTCGGGGTATGCCAGTACCCAAAATATATTGTGTGTTGGATATTTTTTGCTTTCCATGTTTAAATATCGCATTATTGCAGTAAAAATATGCCATAATTTCTAGGTTTATGATTGCAAGACGTGAGCACCTCCATCTCCTCTTCACCCTATTATAGTTTTCAGTCCTTTTTCAAAATGGAGCATAGCTTTTGTCACCTATAACCATTACTCGGCTATGGGGCAAGGGTATATGATATTTGGATTTGATTACTTTACAAAATGGGCTGAGGTGATGCCTACATACGAGGACAACAATTTTCGTTTTCAATAATGTGATTGCTTGGTTCAGTGCTTGTTGGCTTGAGGGGGCCTCACCTAGGTTCAGTGTTAGTTAGCCAAACAAATCCCTACACTATGCGTCCTTTCAGCATCAGCCCGCGGAGTGCGAACCAAAGTCTCACCCGAAGCAGTATGGGGGGATACTGGAACCAAGTTTCTGCACCCTGAGATGATTGTGATGTCGTTTGATTCCTTCTATCCCTGACTTCATGTAGGTTATTTCGCTCTAGGGATTAGAAGACTAGCCCTCTATTCCAACCTTCAATATCTCCGCGAGAGGGTACAATCAACCATCGCGTAGCCCTAACCTACTAGTCAAGTACTTTTGCACTACTAGAGCATCGTGTCGTACAAATTCCCCAATTAATCTAAGTGATTTACTTATCTTATCAAACAGTTATAGTTAACACTATGTAACCAAATATTCGTAAATGTGTACAATTAATTAACGTAATTTTGATCTTTTGTGCATCATATAAGCACAATAAAGGAAATTCATATAGAAAATATCTAGAAGTATCAACAGAACCAAGACAAAGAAATTGCAGAATATCTCTCTTTATTAATATCTTCCTAGTGTTTACAGATGCTTTCCACCCTGCGCACATAGCTACAAGGGTTCGCGCACTCAGCTACGGACTTCTACCTTAGGCCTCTGCACACTTAGCTACAGAGCCTCTACCTACGTTGTGACCCAAGACTTAGACTTCTTCTTTAGATCTATCACTCTATTACCTGATTCACCATTGTCTCTCTCTCCTTAAACTACTTAGAGCTTAGCTCCTTTTATAAAATCCCATGGTCAATGGACCATGGGTAGGTCTCTTATAGCCAACTTTACTTTATAGAACTAGGGATAGACTAGCCCTTTTGACCCATAATACCTTCGCACTCTGCAACCACAAAATGCAGAGTCTTTACAATTATATTACAAAAATTGAATTAAACATGGGCTTTTAGCCCCAAAACTGACCTTGGGGGATCCTGCTCCCAACAGGCCCCTAACACAAACATCGTGACTCACCCTCGAGTCACTCAGTAGGTGCAGAGATCTTTGCATGAAGCCTGTCCAGCTCGACCAGGATCACTACAACGGTGGTTTTGCACTGAGCTGCTGCCTGCTTCGCATCTTCAACTGTCTTCTCGGTTACTACTCCTATATTGTCAGCCTGAAGCTTTTGATGTGTCTCTTGCAGAGTTGTAAGCTTACCTTCAATGTTCCATGTGACTGCATAAGCTTCCTCTAGCCAGGGCCTTAGTCACGCCTTCAGCATTGCTTTCTTGTGTAGCACTGCATCCACCTGTTCCTTCAACTGCTTGGCTTCTTGCAGCTTGGCTAACCTTCGTGTCAGCATGACAGTTTCTGTTGTGCCCTTAACTTCATCATAGCATTTTTGGAGTTCGTGCACTTCTATCTCTAGACTCTAGATGTTTGTGTCCTCCTACAGGCTGGTCAAGACCTCAAACGATTACTCGAGCAACTGTGTGCAGTCTGCTACTACACTCTCCATCATTGCAAATACTTCTGTGACAACAGTCGTCCGTTGTTCCTTTACCTCTTGTGGTGTTGAAGGTCGGGCCCTCGACTGGAGCTCTGTAATCTATAGGTTCATCTCCAACTGAACATGCATCATCTCTTTCTGAGTGTTGCACACCCCTATGGCCAATTTTTGGATGTGGAACTCCACTAGATCCTCCAACAGAATTGCCAACTCTGGGACCATTATGCATGCCTCCTCCATGACTTGCATGATATTCTTGCTCTGGTTGGTCACCTCGGCCTCAACGACGATGGCAGAATTTCTCTGTAGGGTTTGTTATCACTCCAGGAAACTATCCTAGGTTGCAGCTCGAAGATGCCTGGTAAGTTATAATCTTCAATATTGTTCTCTAAACTATTGGAATAAATGATGGTTTGGATCAAGCCAAATAACCATTTCAACTATGTTTTTACTCAAGACATGCATGAACACCCTCATCTTACAAGGCTTTAGACCGCTAATGCTCAATAGTTTGTAGATTCAATGAATGGATGGAGAATACTGACCATATTGACAGATGCATACATAAACATAAATGAATGGCTAGCTACAAGCAGCAAAAGAGAATACTGACTATACCGGTAGATGCATATATGACAACATATGAATGACTAGCTATAGACAACAAAGAAGCTTGCAAATCTAATTCATCAATGTAGAAATAAGATGACAGTTATTTGGCATTAGACACAAAAGAAACATGAACAACCTATTCAAGTGCAAGCTTAGAGCAGAAGAGAAAGTGGACATTGAACATATAATAGCAAAAGAAGCTTGTATTACTAACGAATGAAGATGAGAAGCTTGAGTAGCAAAGTCTCATTAGTCTCCAAAAGTTGAACCCTTCTATTACATCTTACTTTCAACTATTTATAGCCTGTTTACAATGCTCCTGAGCTCTAAGAGGCTCAGATTCTTAATATGTCTAATCTGTCTTGTTAATGATTGATTCCCTCAGTAGGCAGGCATGGCTCGAAGGTTTTCTCCTTCTGACAGAGGAATAACCACCTTTAGGTAGTTTGATGCACTTTCTGGGAGCTCTCTTGTGCCAGAGATGCCTGATGATGCTTGTTTTGATGAGCTGCATTGTGGCCTTTGATATTTCTATTTGTTTTGGACAGCTGCGCTGTCTACTCCATGATCTCTATTGTCTTCGGCTGAGTTGTGTTGTTGATGCCCATGATGTTTCTATTTCGGGTGAGCTGCGTGCTGTGGCCCTTCTCTTTCCCTTTCTGACCCCTGTTTCCCAGCAATATGTCTCCCGGGCTCTGTTATATGGTGGAATGGGTCTTCAAGCCCTTATAATCCCTTTAAATGGCCCCTTTCTGTTAATACATGACTATTTTTTGTTTCATACAGAAAACACTGCAAGAATGAAAAATCCTACTTCTTTCTGTTTCTTTTGGACTTCAAAAGTCCTCAAGTATGTTTTATTCATTTCTTGGGTCCACCCTTGTCACCATCACAAGTTTCATTTGGCCCGTTGCCTTTGTATTTCGTTGAACACAAAAATACAAAAAATACATTGAAAAATGGCTTTTGCGGACTTCAAATTTTATGTACTTTTGTTGCGAAACCCATCGGGTCTGGGATATGTCACTATCGCAAGTCATAAAAATGCCTGTCCATAGTGTTCCCTTTGCATCTCTTGAAATACATTAAAAATGGACTTCAGCGAACCTGAGATATTATGAAATATCATATATATGATCGTCGGGTCCAGCTATCGGGTCGCCCATATGTATATGCAAAAGCCCCGCCCCATGGCCAACGCTAATAGTGATCTTGCAATGTAGTGTGGGCCATCGATATGCACACTTGATCAATGGTCCACATTCAATAGATGATTGCAGTCGCAACTTCCATACTGTATGTGCTGATTCCACTGACTTGCCTCCACCAATTGTGATCGCTGATAGCAACCTGTCGATCTGATCAGTGGTGTCTTACACCAATTGTCACTGCCCACTTGTGCTGATCAGATCCACCAATGTGATCCACCGATCAAATCTTCCCTTGATTAGCTCGATTGGATGGTTGTCATGCATTTGGAATGTTAAGCCTGTGATTTTCATTTTTTCATGGTTTTGGAGTGCTTTTGCCTCACGATACTATATTTCTTCCCTTCCAAGGGCCCTTGGCACATGACAGTTTTGTCTTTGAATGATCGTTAAGAGGATTTTGAAGATTTTTGGGGTATACTTGGATGTTTTGGCATGATTTTAAGCAAACTTTGGAGACTTTGGGAGTGTTTTGGGTCCATTTTTGGGCCAAACACTTCCAAGGTTAACATTGGCTCCTTCTAGGGATGAAATCCTCCTTGTGAGGTTTTGAGAACTATAGAACAATGCCTTTCCTATAAAAAACAAGATTAAATCTTCCTCCTAGTGTTGCATTGGGCATGGAGCCTATTTAGCATGAAATTAAAACTTGAAAACAACATATTTACAATATCAAGGCTTGACAGCCTTAACTGAAATAAAGTTTGAAGAACAACCCATTGACTGGGCCATAGAAAACATATCCTTCCTTTGATGCATCACTTTTAAGAAAACAGTCACCAACTGAAAATTGACCCTTTTTACCTTTCTATCAAATGTTTCTTTCTCTTGGTCAATGTGTGTATCACCAAATTCATCAAAGACTTGCAAAAGACTATTAATTTGATCGTCTACTTCAAAAACTTTCTAGAATTTGGCATTATTAGGCAGAGATGGTCTATATTTCACCTCATCTCTGTATGCTTTCAGCCTTGGATGTTTTGCTAGGAAGGTTTTGTACACCTACTGAATTATAAGGTCTACTTCATACTCTGCTGTGTCATTTGTGACCTGGAAAGTTAATATAAAAGATGAATTAATGTATTCCTCTGAGATCTGGCAAACTGGTTTCTTAAGCTGAGTAGAGGCCAATTGAGATTCTTCAATCTGAAGAAAACAAGCTCCAAAATCAGTGTCAACAACATAGATGGGATGATTGGTGGGATTCCTTTCATCACTGATTATATAAGCCAACTGAGCTTCTTTGTATAACCTCCTGCTTTCACCTCCAAAAACTAGGACAGTAGCATAGGATAGATCATTTTGCAATGTTCCACCTAATATCTTAATCCAACCTCTAGAAAATAACATGCCAAACTTGGGGGGGACATCTGCTACCACAATATCCATCATCATGCTTTTCATGGGAAGCTGAGACAAAGTGAACGCTAGATCCTTGATTAGTCCCAGGCATTCCACTTTTCTAGAGTCAAAAGAAAACAGGTCATGGTAAGGCTTGGTAATGTCAAGACCCAATTTATCCGTGACAGACTTGGGCATTAGATTATGGCTGGCTCCAGTGTCGAGAAGGAAATTGTGAAGGATTTTATCATGAATAGATAGAGAAACATGGAATGATGGGGAGCTGTCTTCACAATTTTCAATCATTGAGCTAAGAATAACAGATGGTTGGTCATTTTGCAGATTTACATAGTTAGTGAAGGCTTGGATGGCTTTAGGCCCAAGAGCCTCAAGGATGAATGCTTTGAAGGACTTATTCTTCACTAGTTCAATCAAAGGCATAGGTATTCTTAGCTTCTGAATTTCTGATTGAAAACTGAAAGAAGAAGGGGACTTGTCAAGGCCTCTTACCTCTATGGTTGGAGCTTTGAGGATGATAGGATCAACTGTTGGTTGCTTCTACTTATTAGCTTTTTGTTCTGTAGGGACATCAACTTTATGAATAGGAGTCTCCTTGACATTATTCATCTTTGACCTCAGATTATATCTTTGTTGATCTTCAGTTTGTAGAACAACTTCACCATCCCATTCTTGGCTGATCTGGTCATTGAATAATGACTTCTCATAGGCAGCTTTGGTTAAAAAAGTGGCATTGCCTTTGTCTTCCATACAATGGACCTCATCATCTTCCTCAAACTGCTCTTCTTCCATGACTGCATTCTTAAAAGGGGTCTTCACCCTTTGGTCTTCATTGGCATCTTTGTTTCTTTGCAAGATCCACAACTAGTCATTTGCCCTTCTATATGGATTTGGATTTCGAGGAGAAAATGTGTTAGGAACTCTTCCTTTCCCAGAGTATTGCTCAACCTTTAATTTGGAAACATCAGAGGTTAACGACTCTAACATCTTGACCATTTTATTGATCCTGGGATCTGAAGATGATGAAGGCTCTCCCCTCTGTCTCCTTTTATCAGCATTACCTTTGAGCTTTTCTATAGCCATGGTGTTTGTTTCTACTTCTACGGTTGCATCTTTCATATCAGACAAAGAAGCACATTGCCTCACCCTCAATAGTAAAAAGAAGTTAGAATCAAAGGCGCTAGCATAGATGAGTCTAGCAGAGGTAGTGGTGGGTTTCACTTCAGCTGGTATCTTGTTGTACATGTGAATAAATCTCTTATTAAAATCAGACAGCAGCTCACCATTTTCCCTCATTAAGTTCCCAAACTCAGTGTGGTAGTAAAGGAGATCCTTCTTATCCCCCCAATGCTTTAGGAATGCATCATCTAAGGCCTAAATATCTGCTATAGATCTTGGGGTCAGTTCCCTGAACCATTTTCTAGCCTCTCCATCTAGGCTTTGGACAAATATTCTCATCCAAACATCATCTTCACTAATGTCCAGGTTATCGGCATAGCTATAGAATGAATTAATATGTTCTTCAGCTAAAACATCTTCAGTACGAGTGAACTTAGGCATATACTTCTGATATTCTCCAGTAGGCATGGCATTCAAAGGAGTGGACAGTTTTAGAGGTCCATACCTAGCAGCTATAATTGTTTCCATTTTGGTAGGTGCTTGTGGACCTGCCATAGCTGTGGTGGCCAAAAGAGTATTGGTAATCTGAATGATAGAGGGCTAAGGAGTGACTGATAAGACTAAAGGAGTATGATGGATAGGAGGTGCATACCTAGCGGCTAAGGAGTGACTGATAAGACTAAAGGAGTATGATGGATAGGAGGTCCATACCTAGCAGCTATGATTCTTTCCATTTTTGTGGGTGCTTATGGACCTGCCATAGTTGTGGTGGCTAAAAGAGTACTAGCAGTCTAAATGATAGAGGGCTAAGGAGTGACTGATAAGACTAAAGGAGTACGATGGATAGGAGGTGAGGTTTCCTTTGGGCATACAAAAAAAGGAAAACCTAAAGAATAAGGAGCGTTATGAATCTCTAAGAGTTTTCCTTCACTGCTAGTATTAGAAGTTATACTCTCAACATATATTTGTTCTATTATAGGGCTTTCTTGAAGAGATATAGGAGATTTTTTAGGTTTACCTGAACCTGACGGTCCTTTTTGCAATACCTTTCTCTCTTTGACAATTTTTTCAGGTTCAGGTACTGGGTTAGCTTGTAGCTTCTGAGGATTTCTCTGAGTATGCCTCACAAACTGATCCAGAACTATGATGTGGAGTCACCAAGAGGTTTGGCCTCCAGTAGAGTCACCAAATAGATGATTACAACAAAAACTATGCCCAGACTTTATCTATCATCAAAGCTAGATATGTGTCATTTCCCAGGGAAGCTAAGCTTCGGTTTCCTCTCCCGGGCAACGGTGCCAATTATGTTATCACTCCAGGAAACTCTCCTAGGTTGTAGCTCAGAGATGCTTGGTAGCATATAATCTTCAATATTGTTCTTTGAACTATCGAAATAAATGATGGTTTGGACCAAGCTAGATAACCATTTCAACTATGTTTTTACTCAATACATGTATGAACACCCTCAGCTTACAAGGCTTTAGACCACTAATGCTCAATAGTTTGTAGATTCAATGAATGGATGGAGAATATTGACCATACCAGTAGATGCATACATAAACATAAATGAATGGCTAGCTACAGGCAGCAAAAGGGAATATTGACTGTACCGACAAATGCATATATGACCACATATGAATGGCTAGCTATAGGCAGCAGAGAAGCTTGCAAATCTAATTCATCAACGTAGAGATAAGATGACAGTTATCTAGCATTAGACACAAAAGAAACATGAACAACCCGTTCAAGTGCAAGCTTAGAGTAGAAGAGAAAGTGGACATTGAACATATAACAACAAAAGAAGCTTGTATTACTAATGAATGAAGATGAGAAGCTTGAGTAGCAAAGTCTCATTAGTCTCCAGAAGTTGAACCTCTATTACATCTTACTTTCAGCTATTTATAGCTTGTTTACAATGCTCCTGAGCTCTAAGAGGCTCGATGTCTTAATCTATCTGATATGTCTTGTTAACTGATTGATTCCCTTAATAGGAAAGCACGGCTCGGAGGTTTTCTCCTTTTGACAGAGGAATAAACACCTTCAGGTAGTTTGATGCACTATCTGGGAGCTCCCTTGTGCCAGAGTTGCCCCATGATGTTTGTTTTGATGAGCTGCGTTGTGGCCTTTGATATTTCTATTTGTTTTCGACAGCTACGCTGTCTGATCCATGATCTCTGTTGTCTTCGGTTGAGTTGTGCTGTTGATGCCCATGATGTTTCTGTTTCAGGCAAGCTATGTGATGTGGCCCTTCTCTTTCCCTTTCCAACCGTTGTTTCCTGGCAATATGTCTCTCGAGCTCTGTTATATGGTGGAATGGGTCTTCGGGCCCTTATAATCCCTTTAAATGGCCCCTTTCTGTTAATACATGATTGTTTTCTGTTTCATACAGAAAACACTGCAACAATGAGAAATCCTGCTTCTTTCTATTTCTTTCGGACTTCAAAAGTCCTCAAGTATGGTTTATTCATCTCTTGGGTCTACCCTTGTCTCCATTGCAAGTCGCATTTGGCCCGTTTCCTTTGTATTTCGTTAAATATGAAAATGCACGAAATAATTGAAAAATGGCTTTTGAAAACTTCAAATTTTATATATTTTTTTTCCAAATCACACCGGGTCTGGGCTTTGTCGCTATCACAAGTCGCAAAAAGGTCTGTCCACAATCTTCCCTTTTTATTTTTTGAAATACGTGAAAAGCATTGAGATACATTAGAAATGGGCTTCGGTTGACCTGAGATATTATGAAATATCATATATATGATCGTCGGGTCTAGCTATTGGGTCACCCATATGTATATGCAAAGGCCCCACCCCATGGTTAGCGTCGATAGCAATCCTGTGACGCAGTGTGGGCTGTCGATATACATGCTTGATCGATGGTCCACATTGCATCACTGATTGCAGTCGCAACTTCCATACTGTTTGCGTTGATACTGCCGACTTGCCTCCACCAATTGCGATCACTGATAGCAACTCGCCGATTCGATCATCGACAATCGCTGATTGGCGATGTCTTGCGCCAACTGCCACTACCCGTCTGTGCCAATCAGATCCACCAATGTGATCTGCTAATTAGATATGGACGGTTGATCGGACAAATCGGGCGACTGTCATGCATTTGGACTATTAAGCCTGTGATTTTGGTTTTTTCATGGTTTTGGAGTGTTTTCGCCTCCCGATAGTGTATTTAGGCCCTTCCAAGGGCCGTTGGCACATGACGGTTTTGTCTTTGAATGATCCTTAAGAGGATTTTGAAGACTTTTGGGCCATACTTGGATCATTTGGCATGATTTTAAGCAAACTTTGGAGACTTTGGGAGTGTTTTGGGTCCATTTTTGGGCCAAACACCTCCAACGTTAATAGGGACATTTTTTCATTGTTTATCCTTTGTTCGATGATCACCTTGAGGGCGTGGTGCTCATGGGCCCTCAGCTCTATAATTACTCCATCCTGCAAGAGGTGGAGTGCTTTGCACGAAAGCACTGCCACGTTTACTCCAACACCCTTTAAGGTGTTGACAGTGGGCCTGTCAACCTCATTTTCTGTGGTCAGTGGTCCATCTGGTAGCACTATCACACTGGAAGCCTTCATGCACAACATATCGGAAGCCTTTAACATGTTGATAACCAACTTGGTAGACACCATAAATCTTGCGACACACGAGTCTCTAACTCCTGTAGCCCGGTCTGGATGGCCCCTAGGATGATCTGCTGCTACTTTTAAAATTGTTGCAGAGCCTTCGCAGTGACATCTCTGACTGTGCCATAGTTTTCATATAAGTCACCCTCTGTCAATGTCATAGGGTCTAGTGAGGTCTTGGTCGACTTGGATTTCTTTCTGGATCGTCCCTTCTCTAGCTCTCTCAGGTGCTTAATGCGAGCGAACGTCTCCTAGGGGTCTGCATCATGCTTCTTTGTGTCTTCATATTTGGTCTCAGGTGAAGGTGACCACACACCTTTGTCAGAGCCATGCTCTATGCCACTTGTCTTTTTTCCTACCTCCTTACCTATCTGTTTCACCTAGGCCTTCTTAGTGGCATCCTTTTTCCTCTTTTCGATCAGTTATGCCATCTTCAGCTTAGCCTCCTCCTTCATCTTCTATGTAGCAGACTTGCTTCCACCCACCGACAAGTCCATGGTAGTGTGCCACTCCATTGGCCATTTATCAAGCACCGCATTGATGGCGTCATTTGTGGCCAGGCACGGAAAGTCATACCACATCTTTGCAAGGTCCTTCCGCGCTTTGATAGATATGCGATGGAAATTAGCTTTGAACTTGGCATAGCTCTACAGGTTAGATTATATTGTGGGTGACAATCACGACTTGCAATTATTGTCCCAAACTCGCTCCACATCCTTGGTCATCCACAGTGAAGCATACTTCGCTGCTTTAGGAAGGTCTGGTGTGACCGAAGAGAACTGGCTCTCCTCTGGTGGCTCCCACACTAATAGCATAGTCGACAGCAATAGCCACATGTAGTGGAAGGTCTTGCTTTGCTCTTGCGCCTCGTGGCAATTCGCCAGGAAGTCTCCATGAAGGTAGTCCGATCAGTTAAACTAGACTCCTTCCACACACTGCTATGCGAGTGTGATGACAAGCACCGGCACATCGTCGGCGTGACACTTCCACATCATCTTCCCTGTAAGGATCTTCATTGCTACCTTCACAGCAGGGCCATAGATGCTGGAGATAGTGTACCTTCATGACTTCTTCACCAGCTTGAATTTCTCCTTATTGACTTTGTGAGTGCCTGCACACTACCCTTGTCGCCAGAGATCATATCTGGATTTTTTCCTGTATACAACAGGCACGTTATTTGATGGATTAACATATCTATGATGGGTATCAGCTCCTCTAGCCACAGACACCCATCATGCACCAATCACAACAACTGCTTGATGACCAAAACTATCACCAGGGTGCGTTATAGTGCGACACCCAGAGCAGGTTCAGAAATCATGCCTTCTCAACCCCCTTGAGCCACCTCCATAGATTCAATGTAGTCATTCCCACATTTTTGTCTATGATGTGGCACATCAGCATGAAGTCCCAGTATTCAAGTTTCAGTATCAGAACTTGGGCCAAGCATGAATCGTCGAAAGTAATTTCATCCGGCATCAAAGGGGCTTGTATGAGTGTCTTACTCTCATCAATGTCCTTTGGGACCTTGGACATAGGTTTGAATGGAGGGACATACTTTGGCAACTGTGTAATAAGGCCCGCACCCTGGGTTTCAACCTCCTCTACTTCAACCCCCACATCCTCATCATCCATCGGGATGTCTTCGATGTCCTCCTCCTCTTCCTCTAGGATTATGGCCTTGCCTTTCTCCTCTACAATGGGCTTTGGTGGGTTTCTCCTTGGTGACACATGCACTAGTATGGCAGGCTACTTGCCCTTCTTGTCCTTCATGGTCTACTTGGTTGGGGTTGGCTTCGCTCTTGATGTTCTCGGTGATTTAGGGACCTCTGCCAATACTTCAGCCACTTTCAGAGTGGCTAGTTCTGAAGCAGCTACTTTGGCCTCCATATCAATTTCCTACACATTCTCTTCAGCTTCCACTTCTTCGGTGTTCATAGCTTCTACATGTGTCGACATGATTTTATTCAATAGTTCGTGTGTCTCCTTTGAAAATTGTTCAAATAACGGACTCGCTACAAGATCTTGAAAGAATTCACAGTTCATGTGCACCTGAGAGCGCAACAACCCAATTCTCAAAATACCAAGTGTTTTTCACTGGATAGCCACTTGTAATTTATAGGGAATTTTGAATTCAAATCTGACCATTCACCCCAAAATCGATTCATTAATGTTGGATTGGCAGTAGATTTTCAAGGATCTAAGCCATAAATTTTGTCCTAAATGTTGGTCGCCCGCTCCATTTGGCCTCACTTCTGCCATCTTTTCATGAACAGTGACTCTAACAGTCACTTTTTAGCCGACCTGCATGATTTCTCCCTGGGTAGGATAGCCCCCTTCATGCTTCCACGGAGCCAGTGACACGTCCTTTCCTCGCACCATTTTCCAATCACGCAGCTCCCCAACCCAAGCAATGTAGTTTATAGTCTCACGCCTCCTTTCAGCTGCCTGGAGTGCTAAGACTATGCTACCTTCATTTAGTCACATGGTTGGACCACTGGTATATGGCATCAAGCATCTGCTACTCACCTTTCCTAGGAAGGGTTCGCCATTCAATTTGCCCAGATGTACCACTCCTCCATTGGTAATCTCCTTAATAACATAAGGCCCTAACTAGTGCATCCTAAACTTTCCTGGAAATTTATCAAACTTAATATCATATAAAAAAACTAGGTCATTTACCTTAAATGTGCACGAGTTGATGTGTCGATCATGCCATGCCTTTTCACGCTACTTTTGGACCTACAGGTGAAATCCAGCCAAAAATATTTCTTCCTCCAATTCATCTAATTGTGTGAGTCTCTGCTCTAGGGCTCCGCGGTTAGTCATTACTATGAGCGCTGCTATGCTCAGACTAGGTACGATGTATTTCATAGGCATTACCACTTCCACACCATAGACAAGCCTAAAAGGGGTTTGTCCTGTCAACTTCTTGCATGTTGTTCGATAAGCCCATAGTACCACAGATATGCGTATGTTCCAATCACTTCATTGAGCATTACAAACCTTAGTCAGCGTGTTTTTGGGTACTTTGTTGAATGCTTCCACTATCACATTAGCCTATGGATGGTAAGTCATACTCTTCTGGTGGTATACCTAAAATTCCTCCATTAGTGTGTTAATCATCTTCAAGAAGTGTGTACCGCGATCACTCATCAAGATCTTTGGACAGCCAAATCACATTAGTACATGCTCGAAGAGGAAATTTGCAGTGGCCATGTTTGTGCAATCCTTCACAGGCTATGCCTTTGTCCAACGAGTCAAATCCTCCATCATGGTGATAATATAGCTTACTCTCATCTTTCCTTGTGGCTAAATAGGTCCCACCAAATCTATCACCCACTTCTCGAAGGGTTGCAACATCATTTGTTGATTCAAAGGCATTACATCCCTCTGCAATGGCCTACCAATCCTTTGACACACATCGCACGCCTTGCAATATGCTTTTGAGTCCTGATGAAGGGTTGGCCACCATGACCCGATGCGTAGAATCTTTTGCATAGTTTCTCTCCCTGCATAATGGCCTCCTGCGACGCCCCCATGAGCGCCTACGAGGATGATGCTTCTTTCAAACTCAGGTACATACCGTCGCAATATTTCATCAATCCTCATCTTGTACAGATGTCTAAAAATGATAGAGAAATCTTCCATGCGCACCACTAATTCCTTCTTTTGTTGGGCAGTGTATCATTCCAGTGTAGTTCTTGTTGTTAGGAAATGTATTATATCCCCAAAATGACCATCCGCGATGCACACTGCAAATAGATGTGCATCAGGCAATCCTTCTTCCAAGTTAGTAGGTTCCTCCCCTATTTCAATGTGCAATAGATGGTTTGGTCCCACATTCAATTGTCCAGGCTTTACAACCACTTCAAAATCATACTCTTGGAATAATAAGAGCCATTTGCAGATTCTCCCCCCTAACACAGGTTTATTAACCAGGTACTTCAGTGCGGAGTGATTTGTATACATCTTAAAATGGCCTCCCAGCAAGTAGTGCCTATACTTCTAGAATGCGTACACCATAGCTAGCCCTTCGTGCTCAGTGGTTGATCTGAAAAAGGAATGTAGTTGAAAAAGGGTGCAAGGTATCCATTTTCATTTATGTAAATGAGTGCACACATACTCCAAGTTTAAATCTGAAAATGTGAGAACTTCTTATTTCTAATACAGAGATAGACTATAGGGGCATTTACTAGATATGTCACCTCTAAAGAGAGGATGAGATCTAGAAGCTACCTGGCCCTCTACAGACTCTGCATAAAGAAGTAATAGAAGTAAACACTCATATTTAATTAAAAAAGACCTTGCTTGAACTTGACGTTATGCGGAATTTTAGCTTGAAACAGGTGTATGTGTTGATTTGTTTTCATCTATTTAAGTGCTTTAACTTAATTTGTTTTAGCTGATATTAAAAAAATATATCAATTATATATGGCAGCAAATAAACATCACACATAATAGGAAATTTAATAAGGAGTTCACCCCAATCTCATGGGCTACGTCTCCTGTGAGCTCTAGTCAACTTGACTTGTCTCTTTGGGATTATGGCTTGAATTATTTTACAAGTTCCACACTCGACTCTAGAAGGTTACTGACTAAACCTATAGCATTAGAAAAACCATATACATCCTTGTCATGGTTGTCCTCTTTGTGCAGGTAGATCTAGGTTCCCTTGGACTTGATTCCTTCCGCAGGTGCACTAAGCTTCCCTGAGCTTCTTAATGGCACAAACTCCTTCAGAATGCTTCAAATATCTATGAAACCTCTGATAACGTCTCTAGCACATATCTGACATCAACAAATGACTGTTCATTTGCTCAAAACAAGCACTGCATCCCCGATCTAGGCCTTCCTTCATGGATGGCTCTAGGCTGCCTGAAACTTTCCTTCAGCATTTCTGCCTTTATAAGTCTCCAAATGGTTCTGAAAACATCTTCATTATATTTAGAAGGTTCATTATAGTAGAAGTAGGCTTTTGTTTCACCTCCAATGGCTGCACACAACCCAATGCAGCTCCAACACTAAACAGTCCCTGGTGGCTCCTAGAACTTTCCCAAAGCAAAAAAACCTGAAGATGACCTATGTTCATTATCAAATCTATGCCAATGACTCCAGAATGTCAAAGAGACCCAAAACCAAAAAAACATTGATCCCAAAAGGCCTTTCCTAGCCAAGGTTATGGCCAAGTGAAGATTTGTCCAGTTTGGCCTAAAAGAACTCCACCAAATGTGGAGGACTGGAGTTAACTGTAGATAAATATGGAAAATGTGCCAAAATTGGTGCCATCACCATAATTTCCACAATTCTCAACTAACCTCCAGTTAACTTCTAGTTCGTGGTCACATGGCATGGTTAGTGCGGCTCAGATTGTGCGTTGATTGCTAGCTGGATAGTTAGTTACTGTGACCGTCGGTGGGATGTCACATGTGACCTATACCGAGGTTACCGCCCACATTAACTGCCAAGGTTTGTTACGCGACGGTTCTGGGAACTCGGTCCTATATGGAGGGGGCTGGCCCCTTTTTGGGCCCACCCATAAACCTGTTCAAGCTTCAAATCCAATTTTCTTCGTTAACCTTTCAAGTCCCGCCTAAGTGGTTGAACGGTAAGTCGTAGCGCTTGTTGACAGTAGGTCATGAGTTCAACCCACAGGTCTGCCAAAATTTTCGTATGCCCATTCCGTTGCCACCTTGGGGCCACGTGGCAGCCTCTAGGCTTTCCATGTGGCACCCTCTTATTGGATGCCCAAAATAGAATATTTTAGGAATATTCTATGGAATATTCTATTTTAATTTTAATTATTTTAATTAATAAAAATGGAGGATATTGGGTGATTTTAAAATTGGAATAACTTCTACATACGGAGTCCATTTTTCGAACCATTTATGTAACCAGAATCAGGAAGATGAGACCTATTCGGTCTTTCAGGTTCCAACCCAATCTGAGCACCTTCACATTTGAGCATTTTCCCTAGCTCGGACTTGAGATCCTGATCACACCTCCCAAATAAGAGGCTTTTGGTCCCCAAAAGCTTACTGAAACGCTGAACTGTATTGTAGCACAGACAATGGGAGAATGAATATCCTCTTCTCTTCAGCCCTTCAAACATTTGCTTTGCATGGAAAATGACTTTGAACCACAAATGGAAATAAATTAACATTTCCCTTCCTGAATGCACTTGTCCTCCTGTCCACAACTGTCATTCTTTCACTCACACAGAAATTTTCTCATGAGAAAATTACAGAATGAAACTGAACAACGCTGCCTTGATCAATGATCTAAGGTGGCTCAAAACAAACAAGATATTACAGCATAGAATACATGCATACATCCGAAATTTACATATGTACAAAAGGAGTATGTCTTACTGTGTCAAGAAGTCCATCCACTTCTCACCAAGCCACTTCCATGGCGACTTTTGCTACTGCAACTTTTCCTCATGTTAAACTTCCCTTTCCACATCAATAATGGAATCTGTGGTTCCACCTTTGCCAATCTTCTTGTCCTCTTGTTGCATGTGTGTGGGATGACGAGTTCAATGTAAAGTCCAACAATGAGAGACAACATGTCACTTCTTTTGGCAAAAGTGCAACTTTTATGCACCTTCTTTGAAGGTAGTCTTTGCTTCATCTATTTCCTGTGTGCTTTCTGCCTCATCTAGCATATCGAAACATGGTTAAATTGACCACAATATGTACAAGAAATATTTCTTCCATTAAAGCATGTAAAATTTTCATGCCTTGCAGAAACACAAACAGATTGATCATGAGAAGATGTATACCTCTTGTGTTTCTTTGCATGTTCATCCTTTTTCCCTCCATGAGGAGATGAACTAGTAGAGGCTCTAGTTTTCAATTGCAGACTAACATCATCGTACTTGTCTTGAAAGCTGCCTAAAATTGCATGCTTTCCATAAGCTGCATGTCTACCATATTCTTGCTGGAACAAAGGCTTAAAGCAATGGAAATCATCTTTGAAACAAATTTGACATATTTTCCTCATGGAACTTGAAACAAAAGTTCTCTTTGAATTAACCTCACATGCCTTCACAGCTTTTGACTCTTCGCCATTAGATTCCACATAACCAAGTCCAAGATTCTTGGGTCGTTCATCAATAGAAAGGGGTTCAATCATGCCTTGTGCATGCTTTCCTAATCCTTTGCCTTCATAAGCCATCTTAATCATTAACTTGGATCCTACTCCCCTTGTATGCTTTTCGAAAGATCCAACACATCTTTCTAAAGTGGAAACTAAAGACAAATCAGAGTGGATTACCTCTTTTTCATGCATGTTCTTGGTCAAAGCCTTTTGGGCTTGATGAAACTACAACTCGATATCATGCAATATTTGAAGAATTTCTTCCTTCTCCTGCTTCATGGCCAACAATTTCTCGCGACGCTCTGTGATTCCTCTTCTATCTTCAAATAGGATCTGCACCATATCTTTCAATATAAGGAATTCACACTTCATATCCTCATCGAAGAACCTTGTGAAGGAGGAAACTTCACTTGTAGAAGTTGTCATTATGATGTCAATGAAAAAATTAACTTCAACAATGTTCTTAAAGCTTTTCAAGACAAATGACAAAGATTTTTCTCCCAAATGTTTTTACAACCATCACATATTCAAGCAGCCAACAACACACAAATCAAGTGAAAATCGTGTTCAAGTAGCCAACAGCAAACTAACTCAAGTGAAAATCTTTGAGTGGCTTTTAGGTCCTTTGGGGTAAGGAGAATATCTTCTATTCCTTTTTGTCTTCTCCAAGACTTAGCTAATCAGTAGCTATTCCCAAACTTCAGCAAAATCAAACAACATGCAGTTTGCAAAATAGTAAAGCAGTGAATCTTTTACGCTGCTTTAAACACCTTTCAAGCTATACAATCAAGCTATTGTAATGTCAATCAAGCAAACCAAGTGCTCTAATACCAACCTGATCTGAAAATGGAATGTACTTGAAAAAGGGTGCAAGGTATCCATTTTCATTTATGTAAATGAGTGCACACATACTCCAAGTTTAAATTTGAAAATGTGAGAACTTCTTATTTCTAATACAGAGATAGACTGTAGGGGCATTTACTGGATATGTCACCTCTAAAGAGAGGATGAGATCCAAAAGCTACCTGGCCCTCTACAGACTCTGCCTAAAGAAATAATAGAAGTAAACACTCATATTTAATTAAAAAAGACCTTTCTTGAACTTGACGTTATGTGGAATTTTAGCTTGAAACAGGTGTATGTGTTGATTTGTTTTCATCTGTTTAAGTGCTTTAACTTGATTTGTTTTAGCTGATATTAAAGAAATATATCAGACATATAAGGCAGCAAATAAACATCACACATAACAGCAAATTTAATAAGGAGTTCACCTCGATCTTGTGGGCTAACTCCCTCAGATTTTTGTTTCTGTCACTGAAACCACTACTACTATATCCAATATTGATCTGACAACAAATACCAACTGATTAATTGTTTACATACCAACCTGATCTAAAAATGGAATGTACTTGAAAAATGGTGCAAGGTATCCATTTTCATTTATGTAAATGAGTGCACAAGCACTCCAAGTTTAAATCTGAAAATGTGAGAACTTCTTATTTCTAATACAGAGATAGACTGTAGGGGAATTTACTGGATATGTCACCTATAAAGAGAAGATGAGATCCAGAAGCTACAAGGCCCTCTATAGACTCTGCTTAAAGAAATAATAGAAGTAAACACTCAGATTTAATTAAAAAAGACCTTGCTTGAACTTGACATTATGCGGAATTTTAGCTTAAAATAGGTGTATGTGTTGATTTGTTTTCATCTGTTTAAGTTCTTTAACTTGATTTGTTTCAGCTTATATTAAACAAATATATCAAACATATAAGGCAACAAATAAAAATTGTACATAACAGAAAATTTAATAAGGAGTTCACCTCGATCTCGTGGTCTACGTCTCCTATGAGCTCTAGTCAACTTGACTTGGCTCTTTGGGATTATTGCTTGAATTCTTTTACAAGTTCCACACTCAATTCCAGAAGGTTACTGAATAAACCTATGAGCTTATAAAAATCATATACATCCCTGTCATGGCTGTCCTCTTTGTGCAGGCAGATGTAGGCTCCCTTGGACTTGATTCCTACTGTAGGTACACTAAGCTTCCTTGATCTTCTTAATGGCACACACTCCTTCAGAAAGCTTCAAATGTCTATGAAACCTCTACTAATGTCCCTAACACATATCTGACATCAACAAATGACTGTTCATTTTCTCAAAACGAGCATTGCATCCCTAATCTAGGCCTTCCTTCATGGATGGCTCTGGGCTGCCTAAAACTTCCCTTTGGCATCTCATCCTTTAGAAGTCTCCTCCACCTCCAATGGCTGCACACAACCCAATGCAGATCCAACACTGAACAGACCCTGGTGGCTCCTGGAACTTTCTTGAATAAAAAACACCTAAAGATGACCTCTGTTCACTATAAAACCTATGCCAATGGATCCATAAGGTTGAATAGACCCAAAAAAAAAAAAAAAATCGTCTCAAAAGGCCTCCCCTAGCGAAATTTATGGCTAACTGAAGTTTTCTCCAGTTTCCCCTAAACAAACTCCACTAAATGTGGAGGCACTGGAGTTAACTGCAGATAAATATGGCAAATGCACCAAAATTGGCGGTCTCTACCAAACTAACCACAAAATGGGTCGTAACCATTGGGCGCTTAAGCTGCATGTGACCATGTGGTCCCCTAACCATCGAGGTTAACCGTCTATCTGCCAAGTTTTAAGCCTATGGTTCTGAGTGCTCGGTCATGTGGTAAGGGGGTTGGCCCCTTTTCCGCCCAAATCAAATGTTGACCAAGGTTAAATATATATGGTGCCCAACATATGTTAAGTTCTAAAGCGCAGCCCGGCCGGTGGGGACTGTGGGCTACTGGCCACACGACCTCGGGTCGAATCCCGTGAGCTCCATAAAAATTTTACACAACACCATATTTCCATCTAGGGGCCATGTGTTAGCATGCTATTGGACTGTTCAAACAAAATATTCCAAAAATATTCTAGGGAATATTCCCTGAGATATTCTAAGGAATATTCCTCAAAATATTCTATATTTTTTATAATTAAAAAATGAAGGTCATTGGGCGATTTTTAAATCGGAATAACTTCTCCATACGGAGTCCATTTTTCAAACTGTTCATGGCATCAGAATCAAGAAGACATGGCCTATCTAGTCGTTCAGGTTCCAATCCAATCTGAGCACTTTCAAATTTGAGCATTTTCGACACTTGGACTTGAGCTCCTGATCACACCTCCCAAATGAGAGGCTTTTGGTCCCCAAAATCTTACTGAAATACTGAGCTGAACTATAGTACAGACAATGAGAGAATGAACATCCTCTTCTCTTCAGCCCTTCAAACATTTGCTTTGCATGGCAAATGACTTTGAACCACAAATGGAAAGAAATTGACATTTCCCTTCGTGAATGCCCTTGTCCTCCTATCCACAACTATCTTTCTTGCACTCACAGACAAATTTTCTCACGAGAAAATTACAAAATGAAATTAAACAACACTACCTTGATCAATGATCTAAGGCGGCTCAAAATAAACAAGATATTACAACATAGAATACATGCGTACATCCAAAATTTACATATGTATAAAAGGAGTACGTCTTACGGTGTCAAGAAGTCCATCCACTTCTCACCAAGCCACTTCCATGGCGAATTTTGCTGCTGCAACTTTTCCTCATGTGAAACTTCCCATTCCACATCAATAATGAAATCCGTGGTTCCATCTTTACAAATCTTCTTGCCCTCTTGTTGCATGTGTGTGGGACGACGAGTTGGATGTAAGGTCCAACAATGAGAGACAACATGTCCCTTCTTTCGGCAAAAAGTGTAAATCTTATGCATCTTCTTTGAAGGTAGTCTTTGCTTCATCTATTTCCTGTGTGCTTTCTTCCTCATCTAGCATCTCAAAACATGATGGTTAAATTGACCACAATATGTACAGGAAATCTTTCTTCCATTAAAGCATGTAAAATTTTCATGCCTTGCAGAAACATAATCGAATTGATCATGAGAAGATGTATACCTCTTGTACTACTTTGCATGTTCATCCTTTTTTCCTCCATGAGGAGATGAACTAGTAGAGGCTCCAGTTTTCAATTTCAAACTAACATCATCGTTCTTGTCTTGAAAACTACCTAAAATTGCATGTTTGCCATAAGCTGCATGTCTACCATCTTCTTGCTGCAACAAAGGTTTAAAGAAATGGCAATCATCTTTGAAACAAATTGGACATATTTTCCTCATGGAACTTGGAACAAAATTTCTCTTTGAATTAACCTCACATGCCTTCATGGATAGCAAATAAACATCACACATAACAGAAAATTTAATAAGGAGTTCACCTCAATCTCATAGGCTATGTCTCCTGTGAGCTCTAGTCAACTTGACTTGGCTCTTTGGGATTATGGCTTGAATTCTTTTACAAGTTCCACACTCAACTCTAGAAGGTTACTGAATAAACCTATAGGCTTAGAAAAACCATATACATCCCTGTCATGGCTATCTTCTTTGTGCAGGCAGATCTAGGCTCCCTTGGACTTGATTCCTTCAACAAGTGCACTAAGCTTCCTTGAGCTTCTTAATGGCACAAACTCCTTCAGAATGCTTCAAATGTCTCTGAAACCTCTGCTAATGTCTCCACCACATATATGATATCAAAAAATGACTGTTCATGTGCTGAAAACGAGCACTGCATCCCCAGTTTAGGCCTTCCTTCATGGATGGCTTTGGGCTGCTTGAAACTTCCCTTCAACATCTCGGCCTTTAGAAGTCTCCAAATGGTTTTGAAAACACCTTGATTGGATTTAGAAGTTTCATTATAGCAGAAATAGGCTTTTGTTTCACCTCTAATGGCTACACACAATCCAATGCAGACCCAACACTGAACAGGCCCTGGTGGCTCCTAGAACTTTCCCGAAGCAAAAACACCTGAAGATGACCTCTGTTCACTGTGAAACCTATGCCAATGGCTCCAGAAGGTCGAAGAGACCCAAAATCAAAAAACAATTCCTCATCGAAGAACCTTGTGAAGGAAAAAACTTGACTTGTAGAAGTTTTCATTATGATGTCAATGAACAAATTAACTTCAACAACGTTCTTAAATATTTTCAAAACAAATGATAAAGCTTTTTCACCCAAATGTGTTTACAGCCATCACATATTCAAGCAGCCAACAACACACAAATCAAGTGAAAATCGTGTTCAAGCAGCCAATAGCAAACCAACTCAAGTGAAAATCTTGGAGTGGTTTTGAGGTCCTTTGGGGTAAGGAAAATATCTTCTATTCCTTTTTGTCTTCTCCAAGACTTAGCTAATCAGTAGCTATCCCCAAACTTCAGCAAACTCAAACAACATGTAGTTTGCAAAATAGTAAAGCAATCAATCTTCTACACTACTTTAAACACCTTTCAAGCTATACAATCAAGCTATTGTGATGTCAATCAAGCAAACCAAGTGCTCTGATACCAACCTAATCTCGAAATATGATCGTTAAATTGACCACAATATGTACAAGAAATCTTTCTTCGATTAAAGCATGTAAAATTTTCATGCCTTGCAGAAACATAATCAAATTGATCATGAGAAGATGTATACCTCTTGTGCTGCTTTGCATGTTCATCCTTTTTGCCTCCGTGAGGATATGAAGCATGAATTCCTTATATTGAAGGATATAGTGCAGATCCTGTTTGAGGATAAAAGAGAAAGCATGGAGCTTCGTGAGAAATTATTAGCCTTTTGTAGGAATAGTTCTTCTCCACTTTAACCAAATGCATGCGCAGATCATTCTACCCATCATAATTATACATCATTCACATCTTAGGCTTCCCGAAGCGAGTTCTCATAATTCTCCTACATTCGTGCCAATCATCAAAGCTTCCCTTCTGCGTTCCCCACCATCTTGCGGGTGTAGCGCGCAATGCCTAGTCCAACACCTAGAAGCACTAATTTTCTGGTACCTCCCTTTAAAATGCATCCAAAAAGATATCTACCTCATTTATACCATCATAAGAGGGTAGATTTCTTACCTCTGATGTGACACAGTGTAGCGATCTGGTCATCATGTTGCAATTCAGCGTAGTTACTTCATGTAAGTGATTTTGCCAGCGTTCTATCTCTTCAACAGAGTCTGAAGTGCAAGAACTCTCACGATCCCATGTAATTCATTCATCTGTGGTGGGGTTCACCCAATTTTGGTCTCATGCTGTTATCTTATAAATACAGTCTAGGTGGTCATCACTCTCATAATCGCAGATTGGTTCAGTGTAGCGTGATCCTTCAACAGGATCGAGGGATACTATTACGTGTAGTGGCTTCTTCTCGAAAATCATCTTTCACTTCTTCAGATTGATTAATCCATTCATATCTGTAGCCTTGTCAATTCCCAGGAGCATAGGATAGGGATTGCTATCATCCACTATCTCTATTACTTCAAAATCATCCAACGCGCTCGCTCCATCAATATCCATAGTCACCCCCTGCAGCCGCCGCATGGCGATGATCTTTTGTTGATTTTCCATCCTTAGACAAATCAGAGACCATTGCAGTGCAGGTCTCCCTGTCCATTCCCAATTCTGCTTCAGTATGACGTTCGCATCTAACCGTAGGTCCAAAATACCCTGATCCATTTCATACTCTCCTATCTGCGCAGTCAGTATCATCTCCCGTCACGTCCTTTTTTTATGCTTTCCAATATTTCGTACTAGACATGGCTCACCTAGTATGGTTCCAATGCATCTAATGCTAAGCTCTTGTAACCCTTTCATAGCCTTACTATTGCATAGTAACTTCATATAGGTCTCCAATAAAGTTGTGAGCATAGAGGGGTCCATCTCCTAGTCAAGCTTATCCTTACTTCTTGAGGTGGAGGTCTCAGCGAAGCTCTTGTTAGTTTCCATGAAGGTTTCACGTGTGTGCTCCAAATCGAACACAGCCTCCTTCGCCGAGCTTTGTGAACCCATGTACTATCTTCTGGTTGTTTCCTCTTGTCATCTCTTGTCACGATTCCACTTCTGAGTACTATATTTACGTTTGGATCTTCCTCGCGCAAATCATACCTCATCATCTACAGGTTATGAGTTGGCAGAGGTGGTAGCACCCCTTTGTCATGCATTCTAGCTATCATCATAGGACAATATTCTGTTTCATGATCAAACAGTGTGCAATACTTGCACGATGGACGTCTTGGATTAGTGCAATCACTAGCATAGTTTCCTGGGCTTTCATAACTATAACAAATCAATTGTCGTCATTTGCACCCCTGAAATCCTGCCCACACCATCCCTGCGCTTTGGTCAAGGGGCCGCGTTTCAGCCTAAACCCTATAGGTGGGAGTTCTATCGATCATCAGTTCATAGCTCCTGCAAGTATGCTCATTATTCCCTACTGACCTACAAAATTTGCAGAACAAATGTTGCAGTTCCTGTACAAACTTCTGTAGCAAGTCACAGTTATCCATGGCATGTTTCCCAACTAGCTGACAGATAGTGCACCATAATGTAGGCCCCGGGCTAGGTCCTGCTTGAGCTTCTTGCCTTAAAGGCATCGGTCATCCTCCTGAAATATAGTTTGCAAAGATTGGGTAATGGTCTTTGTCATGACCCTGACTCTTGCATTTCAAGCACCATACCTCCTCATGCACCTTTGGTCAAACCATCCTGTCCTACTTCAGACTTTGCATCTCAAGGCATAGATTCTTCAACTGCGCATAGATTGGCTAAACTCCTAGATTTGGATCTTGCATCAAATTTTCATGTAGCCTCATGGAAATATCTAAGGTTTATTCCTGATTTGTTATCTTCTGCTACGACAACGCACTCCTTAAGGGTGGTAGTAGCGAAGCTACAAACCACGCACAATGTTTTCCATGTTTCAAATTCATGTTGGCTTCATGGATTGTACACTTCAACCTCTGATCTAGTTCCCAAGGCATCTCACCTAGTTCCATCGAGAGTTCTTTGAATCCCACAATCGACTATGCCTCAAATTTAGGCCTACTAGATTCTCTATTCAGTGCCGCCTGGATGTCTTCCACTCCAACATGTGGGTTATCCTTAGAGTACTTAATATACCAAGTTAGCGTGCAATCTTGTAGAGCACTAACCAGTGTTTCCTTCTTTATATGATCTTCTGTAACACCTTGAGCTTCCCATACAACACTCACAACAAAGCAGAATTGGTCCGGGTCTTCATTTCCCAAGCTTTTGAAGGAAAGCAACTTCACTGTATTTTCCATACTGAACTGTGGTGGAGGTGGTGTGGGCAGAGGTGGTATTGATGGGAATCCTTGTCTTATTAACTGAATAGCACTTCATGGAGAAACCTTTTCTATCACTTATTCATCACCTCGTGGAGGTGAAATCGAGGGACTATACTACGAACCCTTTTTTCCTTCATTTGTGTAAGTCTTACCACTTCGTGTAGTACCAAACATCAAGGTAGCTACATAACCCATTTTTCGCACAATAGAATTTTTTTTGGGTTGTGTTATATTCTTTCCACGACTAGCCCATGTAGTTAACCAGGGGGTTAGAAGGGGGGTGGAGCACCCCCTTCGTTGCACCAATTGTGTAGCGAGGGGGCTCATAGGGGGTTTGAGGGGTGTAGGCAACCCCTCTCTATGGGGATTGGGTGGACCCACCTATGGTTTTATGCATGATTTTCGCACATGGTTTTGGATGCAATGGTTTTCAATCCATGGTTTTGGATGTGATGGTTTTCGGCCCATGGTATTGGATGCTTCGGCATGTATAAATATGTATTGTAACATTGAAAGGAAAATAACAAAAAATCAAGCTAGTAGTCCCAATTGTGGGATCCAGGGGAAAATCTCTGGGTATATGTGTTTTATGTGACATGCTCTCACATTATTTATTTTTTGTGTTTTAGAATTTGTATGTAGGTAATTTCTGTATGGGATTAAAACCTACATTTGGTATGAGAGTTGTTTTGGCTTTAAGGGGACACCTTTGTTGCTGAGGGGTTTCGCTCGGGCCTGTGGTAGACCCTGTTCAGTGGGAGATTTGCGAGATTGATTCTGGTGGTGAAAGAAGATGGCGAGCAGTGGAAAGATAGAGATCAAGAAATTTAATGGTCAGAGTTTTGAGTTGTGGAAACTCAAGATGGAGGATGTGTTGGTGGATAAAGATTAGTGGATTGCGGTAGATTCGGGTACTAAACCAATGGGAGTGTCTGATGAAGAATGGAAGAAGTTGGATTGGAAAGCAAAGAGCACAATATGATTGTGTGTCTTAGATTTTGTATTGCCGAATGTATCACGGGAAGCTATAACAAAGGCTTTGTGGGACAAGTTAGGGACTTCGTACCAATCTAAGTCTCTGGTGAATAAACTATTCCTACAGAAAAAAAGTTGTATAACTTGAGGATGAAAGATGGAGGCTCGATGAAAAAGCATCTGAATGCATTTAATACTATGGTAAGTCAGTTATTATTTGTTGATATTAAAATTTCAGATGAAGATAAGTGCATCAGTTTGTTGTGTTCTCTACCAGATTTGTGGGATAGTTTGGTTATTGCAATAGGTAGCAATGAAATTGCCTTGCAGTTTGATGAAATAGTCTCATCCTTGCTGATGGAGGAGATGAGACGGGAAAATATGGAGAGCCATAATGGTAATTCCTTGTCTATATGAGGACAATCCTAGAACAAAAACAAAAATAAGTCATCGAGTGGGAGATCTAAATCTATAGGGAGATCTAAATCTCTAGGAAAACCAATAAAGGTAGTTTACTGGAAATGCAGAAAGGAAGGGAATTACAAAAGGAACTATAAATCTAAAGCTCCTGAAAAAGGAAAGGGATCTGATGATGCTCCTTCTGCGTAGGCGAAAACCACCTCAGATGAAGGTGGGAACATGTACTTGGCTTCTTCAAGTACACATGTAGATCATGAGGCATGGTTGATTGACTCAAGTGCATCCTTTCACTTCACTCCCCATAAAGATTGGTTCTGCGAGTATGAGAAATACGATGGTGGTGATGTCTTTTTAGGGGATGAGAGGAAGGCTATAATCGTTGGTCACAGAAAAGTAAAGTTGAAGTTGTGAGGTGGAAGGGTTAGAACACTTCTGGGTGTTCTACATATTCCTTCATTGGCCAGAAATCTGATTTCTATAAGCAAGATGGATGATGCAGGTGTAAAAATAGTGTTTGAGAAGGATACCTACAATATGGTTCGGGAAGCGCTGGTATTGATACGGGGAGTTCGGATTGGAACTCTATATAAGCTGCAAGATAGCACTTTTGTTGATGGATGCAATAGTTCTGTGGTTCTTGAAAGTGGAGCAAAAAATCTAGTGGTCTCTGGAGAGAAGACCATGCTGTGGCATCAAAGGCTTGGACATATTGGAGTGAAGAGCCTTTGAATACTTCATGGTAAAGGTATGGTAGAAGGTATGAGTAATATTTCTCTGGATTTCGAATTTTGTGAAAATTGTGTATATGGGAAGCATAATTGGGTGAGTTTCCCCTCTGGTGGTAAGAGAGAGAAACAAATATTAGAGCTTTTACATAGTGATCTGTTCGGACCTATGAAGGTTCCATTAGTGGGTAAGTCTGTGTACTATGTATCATTTATAGCTGACTTCTCAAGGAATACATGGATATATTTCCTTAATAAGAAATCTGAAGTCTTTGATGGGTTTAAAGAATTTAAGTTTCTGGTTGAAAACCAGAGAGAGAAGAAGATAAAGGTGTTGAGGACAGATATTGGTGGAGAGTTTTGCAATAAGGAATTTGAAGAATTTTGTAAGAAGTGTCGTATAGCATGGCAGAAGACTACTCCATATACACCTCAGCAAAATGGAGTTGTAGAAAGAATGAAAAAGACATTGATGGAAAGGGAAAGAAGCATGCTCAGTGGTGCTAGGTTAGGACAAGAATTCTGGGTAGAGGCGGTGGAGACTTCATGTTACCTGGTCAACAAATCACCTTCATCAGCATTGGAAGATAAGACTCCACAAGAAGTATGGACTAGTAAGAAACCTTCTCTTTCACATTTGAGGGTATTTGGATGTGATGCATATGTACATGTTCCAAAGGAGAAAAGAACCAAGTTGGATAGTAAATTTGAAAAGTGCATCTTTATTGGGTATAAGGATGGTTTAAAGGGTTATAAGCTTTGGAATACAGTAACAAGGAAGGTTATGTACAACCTAGATGTGGTGTTTAGAGAGGTGAAAGATGTTATTAAACATGAAGTCCAACTAAAGGAACCTGAGAATATAGAGCTTGAGCTTAAGGAGGAAGAATCAGACTCTACAACAGAGGAGGAATCAGAAGGTGAAGAGCCACAAACTCTGGATGTGAGAAGATCAATTCGAGAAAGAAGGTAGCTAGAAAGGTATAGTCCATCTGCTTTCTATTCAAAATTTTCTTTATAATTTACTGATGATGATCCCAGAACTATGAAGGAAGCAGTAGATTCAGAGGATGGAAAACTCTGGAAAGAGGTCATGGTTGATGAAATGGCATCTTTGCACAAAAATGAGGCTTGGGATCTAATGGAGTTATCACTTGGAATGAAACCCATTGGTAGCAAATGCGTGTTCAAGAATAAGACAAATGTAGAAGGAAAGGTGGAGAAATACAAAGCTCGGTTGGTAGCAAAAGTTTATTCCCAGGTGCCAGGAATTGATTTTGGTGATATTTTTTTCTCCTGTTGCCAAGGTAGCTTCTATTAGATTAGTTTTATCTGTTGCTGCTGCTTTTGATTTTGAGGTAGAATATATGGATGTGAAGACAACATTTCTTCACCGAGATCTGGAAGAGGAGATCTACATGAAGCAACCTAAAGGTTTTGTGGTGAAGGGTAAGAAAGAAATGGTATGCAAGTTAAAGAAGTTTTTGTACGGGTTAAAACAGTCGCCAAGGATGTGGTATCAGAAATTTGATACATTTATATGGGGACTTGGCTTCACCAAAAGGAAAGAAGATCATTGTGTGTATTTTAAATTAATTGGTGATTGTGATATTTATCTGGTCTTATATGCGAATGATATGTTGTTGGTTGGAAATGACAAAGAAATTGTCCAGGATTTGAAGACCCAATTGTCCTCCAAATACGACATGAAAGATCTTGGTGTTGCAATGTATATTTTGGGCATGGAAATTAAAAGAGATCGGGAAAAGAGGAAGCTCTGGTAAACCAGAGGAAGCATGTTGAGACAATACTACATAGGTTTAATATGTAGGATAGTAGCCTGGTGAAGGTTCCTATTCCTGTAGGTGTGAGGTTATCTACTGAACAGTGTCTAAAGACACAAGAAGAGGAAGAGGACATGTCCCATGTTTGATATGCAAGTGCATTCAATAGCCTGATGTATGCAATGGTCTATATTAGACCAGACATTGGACATGCAGTGGAAGTATTGAGTAGGTTTATGTCAAAACCAAGGAAGGAGCACTAGATAACAGTGAAGCGGGTTTTCAGGTATTTGTGTGGCACTAGTGATTATGTTTTGTGCTAGCAAGGAAGACTAGGATTAGACAGAGTGTTGGATATTCATGGCTTCGTTGATGCATAATGGGCTAGAGATCTGGATTAGAGAAGATCTACAAGTGGGTATGTGTTTAACCTATTTGGAGGTGCAGTCAATTGGATGAGTAAGAAACAATATACAGTGCCAGTATTAACTACAGAGGCAGAATACATGGTAGCCACTCATGTAAGAAAGGAAGCAGTTTGGTTGCAGAGATTGTGTTCAAGTATGGGGTTAGTACATGAAGCTATAAGGATAGATTGTGATAGCCAAAGTGCAATTTCCTTGGAAAAGAACCCTGCATATCATTCAAAGACAAAGCACATTGATTTTCAGTATCACTTTTTGAGGGATATGATAGAAGACAAAAAGGTGTTGCTAGTAAAGGTGGACACTTTGAAGAATATTATAGACGCATTGACAAAATCTGTGAGCTTTGAGAAGTTCTCTTGGTATAGAGGAACAATGGGAATTGCAGGGCTGGATAAATGACTGAGCTCTCTTGTGGCCCCATGAGGAAAGAAAACAACAAGTGGGACAATGTTGGGTTGTGTTATATTATTTCCACGACTAGCCCACCTAGTTAACCGGGGGTTAGAAGGGGGGTGGAGCCTCCCCTTCTTTGCGGTGATTGCGTAGCACTGGGGGGGGTTCATAGGGGGTTTGAAGGGTGTAGGTAACCCCCTTCTATGGGGTACGGTAGAAAATTTGTTTTTGGACCCTATATGAGGTTGGGTGGACCCACCTATGGTTTTGTGCATGATTTTCGCACATGGTTTTGGATGCGATGGCTTTTGGTCCATGATATTGGATGCTTCAGCATGTATAAATACGTATTGTACCATTGAAAGGAAAATAATGAAAAATCAAGTTGGTAGTCGCGGTTTTGGGATCCAGGGGAAAATCTCTATGTATATGTGTTTTATGTGTAATGCTCTCGCATTCTTTATTCTCTATGTTTTAGAATTCGTATGCAGGTAATTTTTGTACGGGGTTAAAACCTACAATTTTAATCAAGGTATTCAAACATTTTATGTACTTTCCACACGGTCCTTTGAAAAAGTGTCGATCCACCTCATTGTAGCTAACTAAGGTATCAACGACAAATTCAATCACAAGTCCTCCAATTACACGATCGAGCCAATGATTGACAGTGCGGGTGATCTTATCCTCTAATGCTTCCAACCTTCACACTAGCTCTAGGGTCCACAAAATAGGACCATCAAGTTTCCACCTTCCTTGGCTATCTGCTAGCTTTGCGATCCACTCATATAGCCCAATAGGGGAGGAGTAGAAAAATATCTCGTGGATCTTTGTATACATTTATCTATCCAACCACTATTCCTTTTTAAGTCGCGGGTTTCTATTCTCCTGTGCGAAGAATTCATGGATATTCCTATACAACCAGTCTCCAATCTCCTTCTTTGTTGGATTCTAGTGGTATGACATCACACATCTCTTATGCAGATTCTGGTCCCAGCAACATAACCATTTGTTGGCTTGAGGGGCCCTGACCTAGGTTTAGCATTAGTTAGCCAAACAAATCCCTACACTACTGGCCCCTTTCGGCATCAGCCCATGGAGCGTGACCGAAGTCTCACTTGAAGCAGTATGGGGGTATGTTGGAACCAAGTTTATGCACCCTGAGATGTTTGTGATGTCGTTTGATTCCTTCTATCCCTACCTTCCCGCAGGTCGCTTCGCTCTAGGGCTTGCAAGACCAACCCCCTATTGCAGCCTTCAATACCTCTGCGAAAGGGTACAATCAACCTTCACGTATCCCTAACCTACTACTCTGGTACTTTCGTGCTACTAGAGAAGTGTGTTGTACAAATTACCGAATTAATCTAATTGATTTGCTTATCTTATCAAACAGTTATAGTTAACACTTCATAACCAAATATTGGTAAATGCATACAATTAATTAATGTAATTGTGGTCTTTCACTCATCATATAGGCACAATAAAGGAAATTCATACATAAAATATCCAGATGTATCAATAGAACAAAGACAAAGAAATTGCAGAATATATCTCTTTATTAATATCTTCCCAGTGTTTATAGACTCTGTCGACCCTGGCACATAGCTACAGGGGTCTATGCACTCAGCTGTGGACTTCTACCCTAGGCCTCTGTGCACTTAGCTGTAGAGCCTCTACCTACACTACAACCCAAGACTTAGACTTCTTCTTCAGAACTATCACTCTATTACCTGATCTACCATTGTCTCTCTCTCCTTAAACTACTTGGAGCTTAGCTCTTTTTATACAATCCCATGGTCCATAGACCATGGGTAGGTCTCTTACAACTGACTTTACTTTACAGAACTAAGGGGAGAATACCCTTTTTGACCCATAATACCTTCACACTATGTGACCACAAAATGTGGAGTATTTACAATTATATTACAAAAATTGACATAAACATCAGCTTTTAGCCCCAAAACTGCCCTTGGGGAATCTCGCTCCCAACAGTGCCCCATTGGCCATTGTTACTAACCATGGTGTCCATTTTCACAATCTTATGATGATTGAACTATCTGTAGAGCTCAGCCTACGCCATGATAGCTCTACCCCTTAATATCCACAAGAAAATGGTCAATTTAGAGTTATTAATAAATTTTTAACAAACATGATTAAACAGATAGGTGCCATTCATAAAGGAAACTGGCATACCATGCTTTTTTCAGCCTTGTGGGCATACCGTACTACTATGAAAGCATCTACAGGTTTCACTCCCTTCCAACTTGTCTATGGTTTGGAGGAAATTTTTACCGATTGAATGTGAAATTCCATCTTTGAAAGTTATTGCAAGCTACCTCTGCAAAGGAAAAGTATTTTTTTCATTTAGTACATCTAGATGAAACTCGCCGTGAGGTTGCATTGGCTAGAGAAGCTCTTAAAAAATGAGTCAAAGCTCAATTTGATCATAATATAAATTCTCGTTCTTATGTAGAAGGTGACCTAGTCTTGGTCTATGATCAAGCACATGACAAATTAGGTATAGGTAAATTCGAGCCTATGTGGCATGGCCCTTAAATTATAAAACATGTACTAGTTAAAGGAGCCTATGAGCTAGTCAATTATGATCATATCTCTTTGGAAAAGCCAAGAAATGGCCTTTAGTTAAAGAGATATTATGGATAAAATATTTCGTGGAGATTTGCACATTACTTGTATTATAAAAATTTAAGTGTGTGTAGTGGTTTTAGCATTTTTTACAGTCCACTACTACTTCTTCTACTTATCTTGTTTTACACTTGATTTTTAGATGTCGATGTTCCCTCAAACTTAAACTTGTCTTTGCTGATGGCGCTAGTCGTCGTACTTAGAATTTTCCTTATGCAGCTTGAGTCATCTATTCACGAGTGATGAGTTACTTTCTATCATGGGATATGCCTTGGTCAAACAACGAACAACATAGTAGAATATAGTGCAATCATTGAACTATTATCTCATGTCGTCTAATTCAGGATTCGATGTTTGATTGTTAGGTTAGATTCGCAACTCATAGTATTACATTTAAACAATGTCTACATAATAAGAAGTTCAACAACGTTATGAATTTTTTTACGGGTCCATCTTTTGGAAAGGAAGATTGAGGCATTGAATATCAACACATTCCATGAAATTTAAACACATTAATGAATGCATTACCCAACCACGTGTTAAATAGGAATTTCCAACATTTGTAAGTAAAAATAGTATCCATCCACATATTGAACAAGATAAACTAAAATCAAAAGTAGTAGTGTTCTTTAGATAAAGTTTGTAGAGAGCGTGTTATACAAAAATATTTCATCCAAGGACATAAGGCCCCATGTCCATTATTATCCGAATATGCCGCTACAAAAATCAAAATGTAGCCCTAAAATACTAAGAAGCTAACCATGATTATGATCATGATAGCAGACTATATCACGAGCAAACTGGTTTAAAAATCGACTCAGTGGTCATGGAACTCCAACCACGTGCCTTTGGTACTAGAGAGGCAAATCATTAGTCTCAGTTTCTAGGATATTTATGGTAAACCTCACTAGTTTATTTTCTAGCTTAGTTGGTGCCTCTACTACCTCTGGGTTGGGTGCTACAACTGTTATAGGCTTGTCACCTTGCCTGTCAAAATTTTGTAGCCATGCTGGTTGAATTGGGCCCACATCTACATATGAATTTCAAATAATTAGCCTTGAAAGACAAAAAATACATAAAAGATAAAATTTAAGAAAGAAACATCAAAATGAGGAATTTTTACCTAGGTCACTGCAATATGTCCTTGCTAGAAGTGGAATGTATGGATCACCCCTATAATTCATCCCCGCATATGGAAATCCTCAAACATGTTGATATGTTGACCTAGGCATAAAAAAAATGGAGGAGCATATCTCCCCGTCGGACCATCACCTCCATGATAAGCCATAAGCGAAACTCACCTTAGCATCCATGGATATCGAGACCCTCCCTCATCCACCAAAATTTGTTGTGGCCTGATGAGTGGAATACTCTCTAGAGAAAATGAAATAAGAATGGCACCATAACTAAAATTCTTCAGTCTACCATTCATAGCTCTAGTTAGTTATCCTTTCAGATTGACAACTATTTTCTCACACCAGTTAAAGACTATGGACTCCAAATATTCAATGGTAATCTGCATTTGGGCCTTTGTGGCTAAGTGAAGGGTTGAACTGCCACACAATTTACTAATAGTGAAAGTTATGGTCCTCAATTCCTAGTTCTCAATATTCTAAATATCAATCCTCTCATCCTTGAGCTATGCATCCCCATAGTATTGTCGTAGATATTGAAAGCTATTATCTCCACCTAGTCTTTTCCCATAAAGATAAATATCAACCCCTCTATGGGAGAGCCCAGTCAAAATTTATATATTATCGACATCAATGGTGACATCATGATCCCTAATCATCAAAAAATGATCCTAGACATCCCAAGTTCTGACCAACCATGTCATGAGCTCTTCATGAGCTTTCATCCCCGGAATAATCCAATATTTTTAAAGGCAACAATTTCTCAGAGCCTGCAAAGTAGCTGGGTCATCCAAAGTTGTTGCATCTTCATTTTCATGTTCTCTCTCCCTCCATTCCATTTTGAATGGTCAATTATCCTGAAAATGACATTTAGAAGGAGTTAGAACAACTTTTAAAACAAGTTAGGGATTTTTTGGGGTGGAAATTCCTTATTTCTAAAACCCTCAGCGATTGTGCAGCCACGTTGTGGTAAATAGAGTGCCACTGCAAAAATACTCGAGATATTTTCATGCAGACCACGTTTCTCAATGCACACAAAATTACCAGCATGCATGGACCCCATGAAGTGTTCCCGCGTAGGACCAAGGACATAGTTTTAAACATAGAAATCCCCCAAAAAATTAAATGAAAGCCTAAAATTGAATTTAAGTTGTTGAAAATGTAGATATTGAAGAGATCTCTTGCTTGGAGGAAATGGTCCATGATTCCGTTCACCCATTTGTTCAAAATCAGCCTCGGAAGTTTGATGGTAGAAATCCCTCTTTCTTCTCTCCTATTGGGTAAAAACAAAATGGTAAAAATAAAGTTAGTTTTTTAACTTTTATAATTTTTTGGCTGAATAAAATATTATTTTTATGCCTAGGAAATTTTAAAAGTCAATTGTTTTAGTGTTTTTTACCCTGATATTGAGTAATTATTGTTGAAAATGGCAACAAGAAATGCTAAAAATAGCATTGCTATAAATAGCATTTCGAGATAGATTCCAATTTTAATTAGTCCTTGAATTAAAATTGAGAATTAAAATTCGAATTTAGTCTCACCAGTTGTTTGTAAAATAATTAATTAATTCATCTTGAGTTAGTTAGTTGGAGAAATTCAAACATGAAGTCTTTGTGAAGACATGCAATAGTTATCCCTTTGATTGAGGAAGTTGTTAGTGTCAGTCTTTACAGCCTTCCTCCAGTGATCAAATGTGCTCTTACATAGTGATTTTGAAGTGTCAAGGTCAAATTTTGTCATTTCAGTGAGTCTTCAAGCAAAATTTGGTCACTAGGCATTAGGCCTAGGGTTTGCCCAAATGTCAGTCCATGTCATCATTCAGCTGAGCCTATCATCATTCAGAGGTTTGTCATCGTCATGTCAGTGTCTAATGGGTCATTTTACACCATGTTCATGCTTCAGTTGTGCCTAGGCAAGCTCATTTCCCTCTCCTAGGGTTTTGAAAGCCAATTTCTCTTGGGCGGCCAAATCATCGGCAAAACTTGTTTCCTGATGTTAATACACCTTCCCCTATCCTTCATGTACCTTATCAAACACTTCCCATCCCTTAGATCCGCCAAATTCCTCATTTTTGCACAAACCCTAGTTTCTAGCTACAACTTGGCAATTTTCTAGGTTTGGCCTGTATTTTGCCCTTTTGGACCCCTTCCCCTCGCTCAATCTCTGAGATTCCACTTTCCCCTGCTTTCTAACATCCCTCCCCATTCCCAAAAATTTCCCCAAGAATTTAGAAGCCCTCTGTCCCCTTCATTCCGCTTCATTTCGACAAAATTCCTTGTTTCACACATCGGGACAAGTTTCACTCAAAAGCTGTTTCTGAGCAATAAAAGATGAGTTTTTCAAAACTGAGAGAGGTTTTTGTCCAAAACATGCCAAGGAAGAAAAACCTCATTCATTTTTTACACAGGTGTCATGGTTTGAGAGAAATGTCAAGAATACCGTTGCCTCAGGAGAATCAAAGGCACCTCTGAAGTGACCTTGGGAAAATCAAGTTTTCTCCTAGCTTGGTTGGCCAAATGACTTTCTTGATGGGTAAATTGATAACTAGACACAAAGAGCTTTCCAATGAGCTATCCTGCGCTCAATTTGGGGTTGAGGAAGGCATTCAAAAGTTGACTGCAACAGCACTCTTCCTTGAGGCAGCCTCATTGGACACTTTTTGACCAGTCTTGGGAGATTTGCTTTTTGACAGGTCAAATCAACTCCAAATTGAAAAATTCTGGTTGAGTTGGAAAGTAGACTCAAATACCTTTCCAACAAGCCATCCTGCGCCTAATGCTGATGCCGGGAAGGCCCTCAAACAAGGCTGTGAACGTGCGCGACCAAACGGAGGTGCGCGACCAAAAACAGGCCAACGCACTGTGTTAAATTACACAGGCGCGACCAAACGGAGGTGCGCGACCAAAAACTCTATCTGCCCAGAAACTCACCCAAAATCCCGAATTTCACCAAATTTTGCTCGTGGGTTTGAAGGTATGCCTCCATCACATCGTTTTGAAATGTGTCATGATTTCAAAGGTGGATTATGGTCATAAAATTCATGCAAGAAGTCAATGTAAGAATAGGTTAAATTGGCTTGAGGTTTTTGCAAGCATATGCTTTGGTAGTTTTGTTTGTTATTCAAGGTGTTTTATTCCTTATTCCTTTCCATTCATTTTCCCATGATTAATCACATGTGTTAAAATGTCATTATCATTAATCTCATTTGCAAACAATACTCAAACCCTACCCCCAATATTATACAAATCCTACCCCTAAATTATTTGCAAACCCTAGTCCTTTCAAACCCTATAAACCCTACCTTTTCCACATGTATAATGATCAAACCCTAAGCACTAGTAACACAGCAAAATGCCTATGTAAATGTACAACAAAAGAATGAAAAGAAACATTATAAAAAAAAAAACAAATAAAAAAAGTGATGACAAGGCATGCACTCAAAAAATTGTAAAAACAGTGAAATTTGCCATTTTGCATAGCCTCAGAAAAAACAAAGGAAAAGGGTCATCTCGTGTATATGTCAAAGACTTCAAAGCTCAATAAGGTCATGACAAAATTTCATTTGCATAGACATCAAAGAAATCAGACTTGCTGTGGTTAGGGTTTGCAGTAACATGGTATCTTTTTTCCCCTCCTCAAAACTCTGTTTTTTCCCCTACCTAATTCCCTATGTAAACCCTAATTCAATTGCTTGTCCCTTCAGTTAAACTCCCTAGGCAATTGAATATCCCTCCCTATGATCAAATCACACAGTGAAACCCTAATTACTCATGGCAAATGAAAAAATAAGGCTGCCTCTGTTTTAAATGAATTGCTGCTACAAAAATTGATTGGCAGCAGACTTTGTTGATGGGTTCCATTATCCCCCCTAAACCTAATCCCTAATATCCTCTATTTTCCCTAATTCCCTTGATACAGTCCCTTTCCCATTTCCTTTTCAAATTGTCATAAAAACCCTTCTCTTCCCTTTGTAATCAAAATAACAAAATCCCTGTTTCCCAAAAGCATCAATGACCATTTCAAAAGCTATAAAAAAACAGAGTATGCTCTTAATAGACATTCAAAGACAAAATGAAATGAGCAGCCTGTTAAATGTTGATAGTTGATGCTGCCTTATCCCCCTATGCCCATGACATCCTTCCCTCCATCATGATGAAAATCTATATTGTCCTTTCCCTTGGTGATCATAACACATATTTCACTAATACAGTATTTATTTGCAAATGATGAAAGATAGAATGACATGTTTAACATTGTGTGATTGTTTCCTTCAAAATTCCCTGTTGTTTATATATATTTTTTCCCTTTCCTTATGTAAATTCCCCCCCTTAACATGTCCCTCATGATTTTTCCCCTTGAAAACAGCATACTTCACAGCATTTTGCACGCAGGGCAGCAGTCATCTTGACTTATTTATTCCACCTTGCTCAATAACACCATGTCAACCACTGAGACTAATGAGCAAGGTGATGACCGGTCTTCTTCTACAGAGGTTGAGACACAGCAGAGGCCTCGTAAGGGTGGCAAAGGTGGTCATCATAGTGGTTACATGTTTGCAAGGCGAGAATGAAAATTCTCCAAACAGAGCTGTCAGAGGCCCGGAAGAAGAAGAAAAGGACAAATCCACTCCGCATCTTGGCTGAGGCATTCCTCACTCATCATGGTACTGATCAGCCTTGATCTAGCATCAAAATCTGAAAATTTTGAGAATTTTGGAGCATTTTGCAAATTTTTGGTAAAATTACAGGTTTTGCCCACGGTTTGGTCTCACCCCGGGTGAGACCATTTTGAAGGGCTGCTCGGAATTTTGCAAACTTGGCATTTTTGGAAAGGGTATGCAAAAAGAAAAATTACCAGTACTTGGGGGCAGCCTAATTTTGAGTTTTGAGCCTCCAAAAGCTCAAAATACACCTAAAAATTGACTTTCTGCCCACTTTTTGAGTTGCAGAAAGTGACCTTGGGAGAAATGGTTTTTGAGGGGTCAAATCTACACCAAATTCAGAAATTCCACTTGGGATGGAAAGTAGACAGGCCAAGCTTTCCAATGAGCCATCTTGCACCTGATTTGGATCAGTGGAACCCACTCAAAAGTAGCTGCAAAGGGGCGCGACCAGAACTTCCAGATTTGCCAGTTTTTGACTAGTTCGGCCAGAAAAGCACTATTTTCACTTTGGTTGACTATTTGGGCATGTAAATGATGGATTATTGTGTAAATTTCATGGCATTAGATACTTTTACTCTTCTTTACCACTTCTAGAAGCTTCTTTGATGTAAATAGTGAATATTTAATGCATAGATAAGCTTCCTAAGTTTTAGAGGTAAGTTGTTGAGCTGGTCTATTATCTAGTGACTGATTTAGAATTAGTTGCAACAGCTCCTAGGAAGCTGAGCTCGACCCCTAGAGGTGGGGAAAGAGGTTTGACCTTCTATATTATGCCTTCTCTTTCTCATTTTGATGGTTGGACTCTAGAGGGAGAAGTGCTATTGTATTATTGACTTGTATTCTCTGCAATTTGAGGAAAAGGAAGGCCAGGATTTTGCAGACTTCATTGTGGATTCTTGTGGATTATTATGTTGATGGTGTGTCTCCTACTGTTATTGTAAGTGTGTTTATGTGTTCCATTTCTTAATCTCTTGCTGCTATTTAAACAAAAGAAGTGATAAAGTTTGAATTCATGCATGCCATGCTCAGCTTTCAATTTTGTTTAAAATTTATGTTTTCCACTGTCTAGAGAGGATTCGAATTCATTGTTCGCCCTCTTTAGTTTCTCTTCTTTCTTCCTTAATCATCTCTTTCAGCTAAAGGCATCAGCATAAACTCCTACCTTGCCCCAAAGACCCACCTGCAAAAACTGTGCCCAATCCCCGCACCCTGAATTGCACTTCCTCCAATTGCCACCAAAAACCCCAAAAATCATTAAATCAACCCCCCTTATCAATTTACTAGCCTAATATCTTTGATCCTAATTGGTCAGCTTATTGTATTATAAGATCTATCAAATCTGACCCGAGAGAGCCTTCTCATACCTCGTAGGGCTAGCTACGAGGTGAAATGGTTTGATGTAGCCTTGAGAGTTTGTCTATCTCAGCCTAGGTGAATTCCAAGCGCTAACAGAAGTTATCCCTTAATTAAGGAGATTAGGATGAGTTATACTTTGAGTTGTAATTAGTTAGCTCAGTTAACTGAGTTAAGTCCAGTTAGATTAGTTCCAACAGTTTGTGGAACTGATTGTGAGTTCAGTTTGTCAATGCATGCATGCATGCAACTAGTGTACTTTAGATAACTGAATATTCTCTCATAAGTAACTCATGCATGTCAATTTATACAGAGACCCGGTTGAGATCAAACGATGGGACAATGTACTATCAGTTGCAGTAATCCCATGAGGATATCTCTTGCATGCAGAAGGAATTATCTCCTTCAGTATTGCGCAGTTATTTCAGAGGTCAGAGCAATGTGTGAGGTGATAATCACACAGGTTACATCTGGAGGACCCAGGAGAAAATATGCAAGGAAATAGGAGGCTTAGAGGACTGAAGGAAGGCATATGTGTTGTCTATTCTGTCTCTGAGTAGCAGTGAGGGATTGTACTAAGAGCTGGATAGCCTGAGAGCTAAAGCTTTGTGTAATCCTGAGATATTTCCGCTTGTATGATAATACATATAGCGGGGTTTTCAGCTGAGGCTTTCCCCAGAGTATTCTTCTGTGTTTCATGTGTATGATTTCTTCTTCTCTGTTATATGTGTTCTGAATGATCTTGCTCAAAATCAATTAAGCTTCTGCAAGTTTTTTTTTAGAAGTAGATCAAGTATTTTTCTTTAGTATATTCCATTATCAGGTGATCTACAGTGAGAATTTCTACATGGTATCGGATCAAAGGTGATCAAAACAGAGAACAATATACAAAGAAGGGAGAATTTGGAAGTTTGAAGTTCTTGATTATAGGTACAAAATCAACATCTCAAAGTTCACAAATGGCATTCAATGGCTTGAGACTTGAGTATGCCCTAGATGGAAGCGTGAATTACATCACATGGAGGCGATATTAGAGGACAATGGTTAGAAGGACTTCATTGATCAAGAAGTCCCCAAGCCAGCAATTGCTAATGCCCAAGAATTGGTGGAATGGAAGAAATGTGTGGCAAGAGCGAGGAGGATTCTTCTGGAGAGAGTTCGAGACCATATTGTCTCGAGTCTCCATGGGAAGGACACTTTGTTTTCAATGTGGAAGACATTGAAGGATATATAATAGAATAGCAGTGACTAGAGGAAGCTCACGCTAAAGGACAAGCTTCGGAAAATCAAGTGTGAAAAGGGCAACATGATCTCTACATATCTGAACAAGCTCACCACCTGCAGAGATGAGCTTGGAAGTGTAGGAATCATGCCAGTCTATGATGATTTGGTGAGACTTTCTCTCCTCAGTCTTCCTAAGAGCTGGCATAGCTACCAGGACTCAGTGAATGGAAGAGAGAAACTGCTAGATTGGGAACGACTGTGGTTGGATCTGATGGAGGAGGAGATCAGGAGAAGTGCCAAAGGTGGTTCTTCATCCAAGGAGGATGAAGAAAATTTTGCCTTAGCGAGTAAGGCAAGGAAAGAGAAGGAGAAGGATTCTCATCCCAAATCAAGTTCTTCTCATGGAGGGAAGAAGATTGACAAATCTAAAGTGAGATGCTTTAATTGTCATGAGGTGGGCCATTATGCAACTAATTGCCCATTGATGAAATCCAAGAAGGGATCCTTGGAAGGATCTGAAGGTGAGGCATTAACCTCTCAATTCAAATTGTATTTTACCCTCATCCCATGCATGGTTTCATTGATGATGGGTTGTGGTTGGTTTCTTGACAGTGGAGACTCATTCCACATGACCGACGATAAGAGTTTGTTTAGTACCTTAGAGGAGAAAGACCTCCAGATATTCATAGAGATGGGTGATGATGGAAAGTACCGTGTTTCAGGTGAAGGTACGGTTGCTTTTCAGAGGGAACATGGAGCTCGCATCACCTTGACAGATGTGAAGTACGTGCCAGGACTTAAGAAGGACTTGGTATTGATTGCGATGTTGGAGGACAATGGCTACGATGTTGTCTCCAGTAAGGGAAAGGTTTTCCTTAGACACATCACAATGAGACAAGTGAAGCAGATCGGTTCACGAGTCAAGAACTTGTATGCTCTTGAGGTTCAAGATGCATGCAAAGCCTTGAGGAGCAAGGAAACTGTTAGAGACTTGGTGGTTGAGAGGGAGAGTACATTACCTCTCAGCATGCAGCGCCAGAAGAAGTCTCAGACAATTGTGGAGGAGACACAATTGGTGAAGCACCTTCAGGAGGTTGTAGAGCATCCACAACTGGAGAAGTAGAAAGGAGATCGAGTGCAAGCATCGACTCATGTAGAGACCTCTAATAGGGGGAAATTTCAAGCCAAGTGGGTAGAGGGATCACATGCATCCATACCTCTAGGTGTGAGGTGGGGCGATGTGAAGTGATAGTCCCAAGAAGGTTTAAATAGCGGTGGGATCCTTGAGGTACCCAGCCCCCTTGATTAGACCTTGCTATGAGATCCCCGACGACTAGTAGCGGGATTGGCTAAGTGGGTAGAGACAGATGCAGATGGAGTGGCAGAGGAAGCTTCAACATCAGAGGGTGTTTCTAGCCCAACAGGGAGGTTAGTTGGGAGATCAGTTACTTACTTCTCAGTAACTGAGTTGCAGTGCAGCAGTGGGTAGCACGATGCAATATGATTAGAGGAGGTACAGTGCAGATGCAGTGCTGGGAGGTAGGACTAGCAACAGCACGGATGCAGTAGGAGGAATCATTGTGATTGATGTAGTCAAAGATCAAAGTGATAGAGGCTAGAGTAGTCATACACTGAGGAGCACAGAGGTGCAAATTTTTCAGTCGATAGAGGCAATAGCAGCTAGAGACTTTGATGACAGAGGCATCATTCTGATTCAAGTTGGATATTTTTTGTTTCTAGAGTTGTTGGAGCAACAACACTTGAGAGAAGTGTTGCATGCAGAACATTCCAAAGGCTCAGGATTGGGTTCAAGTTGAATGCCTTTCTTGTTGAGAGGGAGTGTTGAAAATGGCAACAAGAAATGCTAAAAATAGCATTGCTATAAATAACATTTCAGGATATACTCCAATTCTATTGGAAATAGAAAAAAATAGAAATGCTAAAATGGCATTGCTATAAATAGCATTTCGGGAAAGATTCCAATTTTAATTAGTTTGTGAATTAAAATTGATAATTAAAATTGGAATTTAGTCTCACTAGCTATTTGTAAAATAATTAATTAATTCATATTGAGATAATTAGTTGGAGAAATTCAAACATGAAGTCTTTGTGAAGACATGCAACAGTTATCCATACTTATGAGTTTTCATTCCATTAGGTCAGTGATTCACTGATGGTAGGGTTTTCTTCAAATTTTACCCTCATGATCTGTACTTGCTGATCCTCTTTCATATGTTTTAGTCATGGCTCATGTTCACTTTGCAATTCATTTCATTAGGTCTTAGGGTTTGGTCGATCATTAGTTTTTAGGGTTCCACCATGGTCAAATCCAATCATTACATTCCAATAGTGATCATCAAGGACATGAGGAGGCAAATACTAATTGATAAATCCATAATTTATCATCTCCAAAGCCTAATGTAGTTCTCACCTCAAAACTTGTTCTCAGGTGAAAATATAATATCTCGTTTTTATCTTCATTTATGATGTAATTTTATCTTTTCATATGTAATATTGGTTCCCATATGCTCCTAAGAAATTTGTGATGTTGACAAGCACCCGCAACTACAAAAATCAAGTCATCTTGAGCACCAATCCACCTGCAAGAGCAAAAGAAAACAAGCATGAAAAACAGAGTATTAAAAAGGACAAATAGACATTAGAAAGGTGGGTTTTTCAAAAGAAAAAATCAAATGGAGTTCATATAAAACCCTCCCATCCTAATTTCAAAATCATTATGCCATGTTTGCAAAAGCCAAAGGAGAGAAAAACATCAAATGAGCAAGTGTTTGTGAGCAAGGAAGTCGGGCGCTGCGCTTAGAGAGAAAAACGTTGCGCTTCTGAAGTTTTTGGCCCGGCGTTGTGCTTAGGGAGGAGGGTGCTACACTTAGAGCCAAGCGCTATGCTTAGGGGTTGTTTTCTCAGTTCAAAATATAATGGGCGCTGCGCTTAGAGGGAGGTGTTGTGCTCTTGGGTAGTGGCGTTGCGCTTAGGCCAGCCAACCAAAAAACACTCCCAAACTTCAAATTTATGTCAAATCTCCTCCAATTCCACACTTGGAAAGTAAGTATTATTCCTCTCCTTGCAATTTAGTTTGCATATGTAAATATTTTCATAAGTTTCCACTCTCTATGTAAAACCGTAACTTTCACTGTAAAACCATAGTTCTTTGGTTTTCCCCACCACTCACCTCATAATTAAACCCTTATCACCACTACTGTTATCACATTCGACCACTCATTTATCACTTCCTAAACCCCCTCATTCTTATGTTTTCCCCATAGCTTCACTCACACCCATTCCTCCAAGCCATTGCACATACCATTCATCCCATACATGGTCAAAACTATGTAAACTAAGAGAGTTATCTAAAACATGGATAGAGGAAGTGATTTTGAGTATGATGAACCCACCAGTTTAAGAGAATTGCAAGCTTGCCCACTTGCAGTCTCTTGTTTTAGACACCATGGAAGTTTTGAATTCTATGAACTAGTGGAAATAGTTTAGTTTCACCATGAGTTGGCCAGACTTTTTGTGCCTCATTTGCATAACTATGAGGTGAAACTTTCCGAAGTAACCTTCACAATATAACCAGCTGTCATTTCAGAGGCCACTAGAATTCCTAATGTTGGTGAGAAATGGTACAAGGCTCAGGACCTTGATGAGCATTACTATGAGCCTTACATCAAGCCTCAGTACAGAAACTAGGTGAAGAGGCATTTCCCCTCTAAATTTTTGGAGAACAGGTATGTTTCTTTGATGAGGATTATCATTAGATATTTCACTTGTGAAGGCATATTCTCCTGGTTGTATGCTTACCTTATCAGACTCCTCATGCACTTCAACAGAGTAAAGATGATGAATCTCCCATATTTCTTATTTAGAAACATTAACAAAATAGCTTGCCTTATGCAGAAGAAGCCATACCCTCAGCAGTTGAGCGGAATCTATCATTACTCTTTGATCAAAATCATTATTCTTCACCATCTCAGTCTTCTTAACATTCCTTGGGACACTTTCATTGCTCATGAGATGTTCAGAGGTCCACAGATCCCTTCACCAGTGCATCAAGAAAAAGGTGGGCCTTCTAGGCATAAGGAAACAAGGGAAGAGGCCAAGGAAACCAAAACTAATGAGGTGCCAGTGTACTTGGCATATCAGAGCGGTACAAGGAGACTTTTTGCAGCTGCTAGGCAAGTTTTTGCTCCACAGGATGTGGAAGGGACCTTGCCTTCTTCATGAGTCCACAGGCAAATGTTATCTCTACAAGGTGTTGAAGGGGCTTTGCCTTCTACATCGACAAAATAGGTACAGGTTGAGCAACTGAGAAAAGGGAAGGAAAAAGTGCAGGAGGGGAAACTTGGTGATGAGGATGAAAGCGATTTTGACTTGATTGAGCATGAGGAGTAGCAGTAACACTATACTCATCATGGAGTTAACATCATTGACTTGGAGGACCAAGATAAAGAAAACATCAAAGACATTATCATACAAGAAAGCGAAGCTCAAATACAAGCTTTGGTAGACAACTTGGAGAGAGCCAAGTTCATCATCAAATACTTGGAACAAGAAAACAAATAGCTGAGTGACAAACAAGTCCTCATGAAGCTGGAAATGATCAAAGCAAATAGGCAAATTTCCAAAGAGGCTCACGTCACATTGACTGCTATTGAACAAGAGATTGAAAATGATAGAGAAACTTGGCTTGAGAGAGTCAACATACATCCAGAAGGGCTCATTGAGAAGACCAACAGCAATAAGAAAATGCTCAGACACATGGCACACCACTATATGACCTGCAACAAAATTTGTAACATGAAGATTAGAAAGTTAAAGGCTAGGCTAAGGAGAGCTTTGGAAGGCAAAAAGAAGCAAGATAGATTGAAAATATGGTTGAAGCCTCCATAACACATCAAAGCACTTGATGGTGGTTCTCCATGCCAAATTTGGGAAAATTTTGAGAAGTCTTTTGTATTTTTGAAATTTTGAAATTCACAACACAAAACATTTGTCCAGAAGCGCAGTGCCACCGTCACTGCGCTTTTTCCTAGGGAATCCATTGGAGAAAAGGTTGGAATTTTTGGATTCAGAATGATGAGGACATGCATCTTGGAAATTTTCAGAAGTTTTGGAGCATATCTAGTTCACCAAAAGGTCCAAAAACTACCAAAAAATGACCTTTCTGCCTCTTTTTGGACACACAGAAGCAGTCTTTGGAGATTCAAGTTTTGAGGGGGGAGATGACCTCTAAATTCAAACATTCTAGGTGTTCTAGAAACTATACTTGAATACCTTTCCAATGAGCTATCATGGGCTCAATTTGGCTAAGGGGAAGGCCTCTAAAATCAGGTGGAAAATGGCGCTGCACTTAGGACCAATGGCACTGCGCTTAGCACCATTTTGCTCAGGGAACTAAAATTCACCTGTTTTGGTTGTGAATTTGATTTCTCTCTCCTAATGGATGATTTCACTAATGTAATTGATGACATTACATGTAAATGTATTGGTAAAATACTGTTAGAGGGTAGATTCATTAGTTAGAGGTGGTTTTGAGGCAAATGCATCAGTTTCCCTTCTTTTAGAGGCAAGTTATTGGATTGCCTAAATTCCTGGTCCTTATTTGGAAATGGTTGAAACAGCTCCTCTTCTCATGGTTTCCACCCCTGATGGTTAGGATGAGAGATTGAAATATCTATATCATGTATTTTATTTCTCATTTGCAAGGGTTGGATTCAGCTGGATGCTCATATACTGAAAACTTATCATTTTGTAGCAGTTGTGGCAGGAAACTAATAAAGTTGCAGTTATTTTTATGGGATGCCTATGGTATGGCCTTTATCATGTGTTTCTTCTTTTGTAAATATGTTCTCATGTTATTTGTGTATGCTTCTTTCATATAATTACTTCTGATTGCTTGTTTTCAAGTCAGATAGGTGGAATACATTAGGTTTTAATGCTCTACCTTGGGAAAACACCAGTATTTCATGTTTTCTACTATTTAAGAAGGATTCTTGACTTTCTCAGGCCCTTCTTAGCTCCTCACCAGTCTAGCCTTTCACCCCATCAAGCTTTAAGGTGCTGAATATCATACCTAACTTGCCCCATAAAATCCCCTGCAATATTGACTTAGTTTCCCAGACCTAAATTTCCAAGCTCCTCCTGATCTGGCAAACACCGAAAAATTTCAATCAAACCTTTCAAGCTACTATACCTAGCATAAAATATTTACCTAATTCAGTCATCCCAACTGAGATTCATTAGGAGAGAGCCCTCTCCTGACCTAGTAGGGCTAGCTACCAAGTTAAGCTTGGTTTGTGGTTACCCTAGAATTGGCTTCCTTCACCCTAAGGTTAATCTAGGCAATAACATAGTGGCGACCATATTGGGGAATGAAAGACTAATCACCCTAGCAATATCTTTCAATCAAATTCTTGCACTTCGGATGATGAGTTTTAGAATTTTCTAGGCTAAAACTGAAAGCCGTAAAGAAAAATAAAAATTCTAAAATCTGAATACACTGGCTTCAAGAAGGTACACTAGTTCTAATCCTGATCCAAATCCTCCCCCAGCATTTGAAAATCCCAATCTCATTCTGAGAATAATGAGACAAGAAAGTTCAGTAAGCCCTAGACCTATTTTTAGATCCAATTCTTGTCCCAGTGAGTGGTTATTTATTGAAGATCTCCATTTTGACGCGTACTTTGATCTTTCTCTGTTTGAAACCAAATCTAAAACTGCACTTGATAATACAGTTCTAAATCTAGAATTTGTTACAAATCTCAAAAAAGAAAGGGCAAACAGATCAATTGATGAATATATCTTACATTCTCTTCAATCATCCATCATAGCTGCCAATATCCCTGAGCTTTTAGAATCAGCATCCACTACTCTCAGTTCAGTATTCCCATCATTTTCGAAAGTCCATTCTCAACCTCCTTTTATACCTACTCTTCCCCTTCAACCTACCATATCTGATCAAAAACCTATCACCTCTACTCCTCTGTTAACCACTCCATTAAACCCAAGTAGTCCAACCGTTGTTTCAAATCCACCTTGAGTCATGGCTACTCGGTATGCACCCCTTGTCTTACCTCAGAATTTGGATGATATGCCCATTGATTACCAAAGTAAAATGCCTCTTTTTGATGCCACTCAAAGCATTACAGCGCAACAACATGTTGACAGAATGAATGATTTCTTCGACCTTCATGAGGTAGATGAAGAAAATGTGACTATGAGGTTATTTGTGCAAAGTTTTGGAGGCAAGGTTCGAAAATGGTTCCAAGCTTTACCAGCAGCCTCTTTCAACACTTTGCCAATTCTGCATAGACAATTCCTAGACTGGTGGGAGGTAAAGAAGAACCCACTACAAATTTTATCTGATTATGAAAATATCAAAAGGAATGTGGGTCAAAGTGTCCAAGATTACTATGTGAGGTTCAATGCAGTCTATAATGTTATTCTGGCTGACATTAAACCACCGATGGGGTTAGCATTGCTCAAGTTTCTAGACGGTTTCGATGCTGATATGGCATATCAGTTACAAGAAAGACATCCTACCACACTTGAAGATATGCAGAACAATGTTGTAAGTGTAGAAGAAAATATGTTGGCCAAAAGAGCGAGAATGAAATCTGAAAAGAAGGTGACTATAAAATAAGAAGCATCTCCCTTAGATGTTAAGATGAATACTTTGCTCCAAAAATTTGAGAAGACGTTTGACCGGCTGTTTGTTGCAGCTAAACCTAAAACACCAATAAGGAATCCAAACTTCAAAGGACAGTAGCAGCCCCAATTCTAGATTAAACAAAGGGAGAAAAGGGCACAAGATTAGGCAGCACAACAACAACAGGTCAGGACTCCTTTGTAGCAGAACGATGTGCACGGAGTGGAGGAGGAAGATGATGACGATCCAATGATTGAGGCAAACTATTTCTTTATTGCTGATGGTATGCCCATTTTTCTGATGGAAGATGAAGAATATGCAGAGGTTCCAGATACCCAAAGGGATGAAGATTACATACTAGAAAATGAGATAGTTTTGGAGAATGAGTCAGATGATTATAGGTGAGGGTATATGAACACCTTGATAGCACAGCAGAAGAAATATTCATTGAGAAGTAGAGATTTACCAGTCAATCCAATTCAAAAAAGAAAGGAAGCACAATCCAAAAATGACTCCAGAAACATTCTAAAGAAAGGGAAAGAGCATGTTGATCCAACTTCCATCAAAGGACCATCAGCAAATAGCATTCTAAATGAGAAGAACAATCAGCAAAGTGCAGCGAAAGAAAGAGCAGAAAAGAAGGACCTTCCTGTCAAAGAGGTAGAGAAAGTTTCAAATTTTAGTTTAGAAAATGAAATTGCTAAATTAAAAGTTTTGATTCCTTTGACTAAGTTAATGAAGAACAACAGATATAAACACTAGGTGTCTAAAATTTTGCATATAGATCATTTATCTGATATGGTCAATGTAGAAGATCATCATCCTGAGCTCATTTTTGGCCCTACCTTAGAAGGTCTGTCTAAAGATAGTGAATTTCCTCTATTTTATATAAGCCTTAGACTACAGAAGTATGTTCTCCATAATGCCATGTCTGATTCCAAAGCTTCCCATAATCTGATGCCAAAAGCCATTATGGAGAAATTGGGCCTTGACATTACTCGAAAATACCATGACCTGTATTCTTTTGATTCTTGTAGGGTCCGTTGTATTGGTCTTATCAAAGGCTTGGTGGTATCTTTAGACCAAATTCCAGCCAAGAATGTTTTGATGGATGTGGTTGTTGTTGACATTCCACCACGGTTTGGTATGCTTTTGTATAAATTGTGGGGTGCGAAGCTTAAAGGAACTTTATAACTTGATTTCTCTTATGTTACCATTCCCATGTTTGGCCAATTGAGAAAAATATATAGGGAGAAGAAAATCAAATACATGATTACTAGTAAAGAGAAACCACTTAATCACCCAATTAATGTTGTACATACTGATTTAGAATCTTTTGTACTATATTCAAATGGCGGTTTAAATGATGTTGATAGTCAGTTAGTTGAAGTAGAAGATCTTCCAGAGACTACAAAAAAATTTAGAGTAGCCCTTCATCAAGAAAGACAAAAAATAGCAATTTCTTCTAAGCATTCCACATACCAGTAGCAAAAAGACAGTGAACAATAGAAAAATGAAGAGATCGGTCAAGGTAAGGAAGAGAAGGAAACAAAATTTCAGCATCTAGAAGAAGAGGTGGGTCTTTGGAGCATGGATTTTGATGGAGTCATGGTTAAGGATGGTGCTGGTATAAGAATTTGGATTCGGAGCCCTACTTTCCAGCCTGACAAAGTCCCTAGTAATATTAGAGTATGTTCTTACAAATTTGCTTTTGACTACTCTCACAATGAAGTGGAGTATGAAGCTTTGATTGCAGGTATGAAAATTTTGAAGAAGCTAAATGCTAAAATAATTTCAGTCTATGGAGATTCAGAGCTAGTAATCAAACAGGTAAAGGGAGAATATCAAGCAAAGCACCCACGAATGAGAGCCTACAGATATGCAGTTCTAGACATCTTGCGAATGTTTCTTGATTATACCTTGATAGCTGTACCCCAGACTCAGAATATTATTGCAGATTCACTCGCCATTGCTGCAAGCAATTTGAAGATCCCAATGAACTCCAACAACAAGTTTTAAATTCATATCAAACACCGGCCTACTGTTTCGTGATAATTTAAGGTATTGGCAAGTGTTTTAGGTTAATAATGAAATCAATACCTTTTTGCAGAATGAAGGAAATTACAAGGATGCTTCCATAGATGATGACTATGATATCGATGAACAAGAGATTGAGGTGAACTAGATGGAGATATGGTAGCTGAAAGACAACATTATTCCTAAAGGTCTCATACCTTTAGAAGAAATTTTTGATCAAGATGATGTGGCTAGAAAGCTGAGCTTGGTGCCTACAGATAAAGGAGTTGAGGATGTCAATCTTGGAATAGCAGATAAGCCCAAGTTTGTGAAATTGTACAAAGCATTGCCTCTCGAGGTAAAGACAAAGTATGTTAGATTGTTATCTGAATTTTCTGATGTGTTTGCTTAGGATTATTCAGATATGAAGGTGTATGACAAAGATATAATTCATCACACTATTCCCATCAAGCCAAGTCAAAAACCATTCAGGCAGAAGTTGAGAAGAATTAACCCAAAGTTGCTCCCTTCCATTGAAAAAGTGGTAAATAGATTATTTAAAGCTGGTATAATTGTCCCAATCAGATTTTCTAATTGGATTTCGATTCTGGTTCCGGTATGAAAGAAGACTGGAGAAATAAGATTGTGTATCGATTTCTGGAACCTTAACAAGGTATCTTTGAAAGACAATTACCCACTACGGAAGATGGATCATATCCTACAAAGAGTGGTTGGAGCATCGTGCATGTCACTACTCGATGGGTATTCAGGTTATAATGAAATCCTGGTGAATGAAAAGGATTGGGACAAAACTACATTTACAACACCTTGGAGAACTTTTCATTATGCTAAAATCCCATTCTATTTGAAGAATGTTGGAGCCACGTTTCAGCGAGCTATGGACATCGCTTTTGCCAATGAAAAGGATGTATTTCTGGTTCTATATTTAGATGATTTGACAGTGTTTTTTGGTCCGATGATGAGCATCTACACCATTTAAAGATTGTTCTTCAAATACGTAGGCAGTTCAGGATATCTCTTAATCCAAAGAAAAGTCTTTTCACCATGGATGAAGGAAAGTTGCTTGGTCATATTATCTCAAAAGAAGGAATTCACATTGATCCTTCAAGGGTGGAGGCAATTCAACAAATAGATTTTCCCCGAAACAAGAAGGAGATACAAGCTTTTAATGGTAAGATGAATTTCTTATGTAGATTCATACCCAATCTAGCTGAATATTTAAGAGAAATAACTAGCATGTTGAAAAAGGAAAACAACGTAAAATGGATGGAGGATGCCATGAAGTCGTTTAATCTGGTAAAGTATGCTTTATCTTTAGCCCTAGTCCTGATTAGTCCTAATTACACTCAAGATTTCTATATATTTTCATTTGCTTCCGAGCATACCATGGCTGTAGTATTGATGCAAAAGAGAGATTAGCTGGAGAAGCCCATTGCCTTTTTTAGTAGGACTATCTGAGACGTCGCCTTGTGGTACAATATCATTGAAAAACAGCACTTACTTTCGTCAAATCACTGAAGGATTTCAGAGTGTACATTTTGCACTCACACATCATAGCATACGTCCCAAATGTAGTAGTAAAGGATGTGCTGATACAAACTGATCTGGAAGGAAGGAGGGGAAAATGGATTGCAACAATGTTGGACTATGATCTAGAGATTAAACCCACAAAGTTGATCAAAGCACAAGGCTTGGCAAGACTAATGGCTTAATCAATTCTGCGTGCTTTAGATATCAATCTCATCGCAGCCATGTCAGAAGATGAAGAAGAAGGCTCACTCATTCAAGTGTTTGAAATGTTTCTTCAGTCACCATGGTATTTAGACATAGCGTATGTACTTGATCACCTTTCGCCACCTCCGGGAATGACAAAGAACAAAGGTAGATCACTCAAACTCAAAGCTGTAAAATTCTGCATTCTAAATAATGCCCTTTATTAGAAAGATCTAGGAGGTGTGTTACTTAACTGTTTGGTTGAAGATGAAGCTCAGTAGGTAATGTATGACTTTCATAAAGGTGATTGTGGTGGTCACTTGTTCTGGAATACAACAGCAAACAAACTGTTGAGAGAAGGTTATTACTGGCTCACTCTATTTTCAGATGTTTACAAAATAGTCATGAGCTGTCATGAGTGTCAGTGTCTTCACACTGCCATCAGTGATCAAAATCTGCTCTTTTAAATTTCATAGTAGGAGTCCCATAATGATGAGTTTGCATTCCATTAGGTCATGGATTCACTAATGGTATGGTTTTCTTCAAATTTTTCCCTCATGATCTGTACTTGCTGATCCTCTTTCATATATTTCAGTCATGGATCTTGTTCACTTTGTAATTCATTTCATCAGGTCTTAGGGTTTGGTCTCATTAGGTTTTAGGGTTCCACCATGGTCAAATCCAATAATTATATGCCAATAATGATCAGCATGGTAATGAGGAGGCAAATAATGATTGATAAAGCCATAGTTTATCATTTTGAAAGCCTAATGTAGTTCTCACCTCAAAACTTGTTTTGAGGTGAAAACAGAGTATCTTGTTTCTATCTTCATTTATGATGTAATTTTATCTTTTCATATGTAATGTTGGTTCCCAACTGCTCCTAAGCAATTTTTGATGTTGACAAGCACCTGCAACTGTAAAAATCAAATCATCTTGAGCACCAATCCACCTGCAAGAGAAAAAGAAAAGAAGCATGAGAAACAGAGTATTAGAAAGGACAAATAGACATTAGAAAGGTGGGTTTTTCAAAAGAAAAAATCAAATGGAGCTCATATAAAACCTTCCCATCCTAATTTCAAAATCATTATGCCATGTTTGTAAAAGTCAAAGGAAAGAAAAACATCAAATGAGCAAGTGTTTGTGAGCAAGGAAGTGGGACACTATGCTTAGAGAGAAAAACGTTGCGCTTTTGAAGTTTTTGGCCCAGTGCTGCACTTAGGGAGGAGGGCGCTGTGCTTAGGTGATGTTTGCTTAGTTCAAAATATAACGGGTGCTACGCTTAGAGGGAGGCACTACGCTCCTAGGTAGTGGCACTGTGCTTAGGCTAGCCAACCAAAAAACGCACAAAAACTTCAAATTTATGTTAAATCTCCTCCAATTCCACACTTGGCAACTAAGTATTATTCTTGTCCTTGCAATTTAGTTTTCATATGTAAAGATTTTCATAAGTTTCCACTCTCTATGTAAAACCCTAAATTTCACTATAAAACCCTAGTTCTTTGGTTTTCCCCACCACTCAATTCATAACTAAACCCTTATCCCCCCCACTGTTATCACATTCTACCACTCATTTATCACTCCCTAAACCCCCTCCTTCTTATGTTTTGCCCATAGCTTCACTCACACCCATTCCTCAAAGCTATTTCACATACAATTCATCCCATACATGGTCAAAACTATGCAAACTAAGAGAGTTAACTAAAACATGGGTAGAGGAAGTGATTTTGAGTATGATGAAGAGACAACCAGTGACAATTTTGTAGAGAGACATAGGCAGAGAAATCCTCACAAGGGAGGATAAATCATAAGAGAAGAGCCCACTAGTTTAAGAGAATTTCAAGCTTGCCCACTTGCAGTATCTTGTTTCAGACTCCATGGATGTTTTGAATTCTATGAACTAGTGGAAAGAGTTCAGTTTCACCATGAGTTGGCCAGACTTTTTGTGGCTCATTTGCATAACTATGAGGTGACACTTTCTGGAGTAACCTTCACAATATCACCAGCTGTCATTTCAGAGGCCACTAGAATTCCTAATGTTGGTGAGAAATGGTACAAGGCTCAGGACCTTGATGAGCATTACTATGAGCCTTACATCAAGCCTCATTACAGAAACCAAGTGAAGAGGATTTTCCCCTTTAAACTTTTGGAGAATAGGTATGTCCCTTTGATGAGGATTATCATCAGATATTTCACTTGTGAAGGGGGATTCTCCTGGTTGTATGCTTACCATATCAGACTCCTCATGCACTTCACCAAGGTAAAGATGATGAATCTCCCATATTTCTTGTTTAGAAACATTGAAAAAATAGCTTTCCTTGTGAAAAAGAAGCCATACCCTCAGCAGTTGAACATAATCTATCATTACTCTTAGATCAAAATCATTGTTCTTCGCCATCTCAGTCTTCTTAACATTCATTGGGAGACTTTCATTGCTCATGAGATGTTCAGAGGTCCACAGATCCCTTCACTAGTGCATCAAGAAAAAGGTGGGCCTTCTAACCATGAGGAAAGAAGGGAAGAGGTCAAGGAGACCAAAACTACTGAGGTGCCAGTGTACTTGACATATCAGAGAGGCACAATGAGACTTTTTGTAGCTACTAGGCAAGTGTTTTCTCCACGGGAAGTGGAAGGGACCTTGCCTTCTTCATCAGTCCATAGGAAAATGTTATCTCCACAAGGTGTGGAATGGGCTTTGTCCTCTACATCGACAAAACAGGTATAGGTTGAGAAACTGAGCAAAGGCAAGGAAAAAGTGTAGGAGGAGAACCTTGGTGATGAGGAGGAAAGAGATTTTGACTTGATTGAGCATGAGGAGCCGCAGCAATGCTATACTCATCATGGAGTTAACATCATTGACTTGAAAGCTCAAGATGAAGAAACCATCAAAGACATTATCATACAAGAAAGGGATGCTCATATACAAGATTTAGAAGACAACTTGGAGAGAGCCAAGTTCATCATCAAATACTTGGAATAGGAAAACAAACAATTGAGTGACAAACAAGTCCTCATGGAGCTGGAAATGATCAAAGCAAATAAGCAAATTGCCAAAGAGGCTCATGTCACATTGACTCCTATTGAGCAGGAGATTGAAAATGATAGGGAAACTTGGCTTGAGAGAGTCAACATACATCTAGAAGGGCTCATTGAGAAGGCCAACAAGGATAAGAAAATGCTCAGACACATGGCATACCATTATATGACCCGCAACAAAATTTGTAACATAAGGATTAGAAAGTTAAAGGCTAGGCTAAGGAGAGCTTTGGAAGGAAAAAAGAAGCAATATAGATTGAAAATGTTGGCTGAATCATCCCTAGAACATCAAAGCACTTGACGGTGGTGTTCCGTGCCAAATTTGGGCAAATTTTGAGAAGTTTTTGTATTTTTGAAAATTTGAAATTCACAACACAGAAAATTTGTCCAGAAGTGCAACGCCACCGGTGCTGCGCTTTTTCCTGGGGCATCCATTGGAGAAAAGGTTGGAATCTGTGGATTCATAATGATGAGGGCATGCATCTTGGAAATTTTCATAAGTTTTGGATCATATATGGTTCACCAAAAGGTCCAAAAACTACCAAAAAATGACCTTTCTACCTGTTTTTGGACACACAGAAGTAGTTTTGGGAGATTCAAGCTTTGAGGGGGGAATGACCTCCAAATTCAACAATTCTAGGTGTTCTAGAAACTATACATCAATACCTTTCCAATGAGCTATCATGGGCTCAATTGTGCTAAGGGGAAGGCCTCCAAAATCAGGTGGAAAGTGGCACTGCGCTTAGGGCCATTTTGCTCAGGGAACTAAAATTCCCCTGTTTTCGCTGTGAATTTGATTTCTCTCTCCTCATGGATGATTTCACTGATGTAATTGATGACATGACAATAAATGTAATGGTAAAATAGTGTTAGAGGGTATATTCATTAGTTAGAGTTGGTTTTAATGCAAATGAATCAGTTTCCCTTCTTTGAGAGACAAGTTGTTTGACCGCCTAGATTCCTTGTCCTTGTTTCGAAATGGTTGAAACAGCTCCTCTTCTCATGATTTCGAACCCTAATGGTTAGGATGATGGATTTCAATGTCTATATCATGTATTTTCTTTCTGATTTGCAAGGTTTGGATTCAGCTGGATGCTCATGTACTGAAAACTTATCATTTTGTAGCAGTTGTGGCAGGAAACTAATAAAGTTGTAGCTATTTTTATGGGATACCTATGGTATGGCCTTTAGCATGTGTTTCTCATTTTGTTAATATGTTCTCATGTTATTTATGTATCCATCTTTCATATAATTACTTCTGGTTGGTTGTTTTCAAGTTAGATAGGTGTAATACATTAGGTTTTAATGCTCTGCCTTGGGAAAACAGCAGTATTTCATGTTTTCTACTATTTAAGAAGGATTCTTGACTTGCTCAGGCCCTTCTTAGCTCCTCACTAGTCTAGCCTTTCACTCCATCAAGCTTTAAGGTGCTGAATATCATACCTTCCTTGCCCCATAGAATCCCCTGCAATATTGACTTAGTTTCCCAGACCCAAATTGCCAAGCTCCTCTTGATCTGGCAAACACCAACAAAATTCAATCAAACCTTTCAAGCTACTATACCTGGCCTAAAATATTTACCTAATTCAGTCATCTCAACTGAGATTGATTAGGAGAGAGCCCTCTACCGACCTGGTAGGGCTAGCTCCCAGGTTAGGCTTGGTTTGTGGTTACCCTAGAATTTCCTTCCTTCAGCCTGAGGTCAATCTAGGTGATAACAGACTGGTAATCAAGTAGTTTCTACATGTTCACTTCATACTACGAATCGAGATATAGAGATCAAAACCATGGATCTAGTTTTATTAATCCAAGTTGTAGGAAGATATATATTCATGATTATGTAGACAAATTCATAGCTAACGGCTACGTGCATAATGTGTCTACTATGGATATGGTTTTTGAGTTTTTCTATACTTTTTCATTGAGTTAGTTTTACTCTAAGTATGGGAATGCCTACCTCAGTGATGATTATATATTGCATTGTAATCCTTGAATGTTTCTTGCAGGTCTCAAACCATTGTCTCTTATTTGATATTTGGCATGATAAAGAACTTCAATCTTTAAAACTTATTTTTTAGAATTCGCACTTTAGGGGGCATTTGCTATAGAACATTTTGTCACCATGACACTTGAGCATTAAAATTCATCTCTCATCATCCATAAACATGTTCCATTACACTCCCTTAGAAGTCAAACAATTAAAAACCCTTGAAGAAGATGTGAATTTTGGGTAAAATAGATTTATGACTTGTTAAGTTTGACCTGCACACTTTTCCTAGTAAGTTTTCGTGCATTTTCTGTTTCTATCCCTGATAACTACGTATAGCTACGCTCTATCTTCCACTATAGGTGGCGTAGGTAAATAAAAGAAAAGTAAAAATAAAAAGTGAATTCCAGAAGCATTGTTGGTTGAATATATCCCAACTAAAAGCATCTAAGTCATATCTATTCAATCCATACCTCTCAAATCATGGAACTAATTCCCTTTCATCAAGGAATCCTAATCACCCAATTAGAGGATCTCATCCTTCTCTTTTGGATATGAAAATTCTTCCTCTTGGCCTATAATTTGACTAGAGGATAGAGGGATTAGGAGGTTCAAAAAATATACACTTTTTTGTATTTAGATTGGAAGGCTTATTAGCTAAGGATATTTTTATAGGCATTTTGGAGGAACCTCATGACATCAAGGCAGAGGTTGTAAGGCTCTTCTTTATCCTTGAACTAATACAAAATGAATCATTTTTCCCATTGTATTTTCTTATTGAAATGATGAATGGTTTATGATTCTTTTGATATTCAGTAAGGTAATCTCAATTTCCAATCTCCTTGGTCATCAGATTAAGCTTGTTTGAATTGTTATGATTGCATATGGATTTGATCTCTTCTATGACTGTGATTGCGGGTCATTTTTAGCATTGTGAAGCTTCATTGAGATAGAGGAGGGATATTCATCAAGAATTTCGTAAATAAGTAAGAGGCTTATTCTCGTACCCTTGTATTCACAATTTAAACGAAATAAGCTTAGGGAAAGAGTAATTCAATTTTCTGTTTATTTCTAGTTTCTATTAGAATCCAAGGAGATCGCTCTTATTATCAAAAGGGATTTGTCCGCCGTAACATCACTGCCAAATCAAGATCATGCATTGGATAATTATTCTCATTCTCATTCAGCTTCTGTGACTCATAGCATACTACTTTTCCTTCCTGCATCAAGACTTCACCAAGTCCTCTCTTGCAAGAGTCTATACACACCACAAACTCTTTATCTGGATATGAAATATTTAACATTGGAGCATTTGTCAACAAGTGCTTTAATTGCTCAAAACTAGTTGCACACTCATTTTTCCATTCAAATTTCATACCTTGACTCTGTAGTGACATAATAGGATATGCAATGTGAGAGAAGTTCCTGATGAACCTCCTATAATAACCTACTAACACCATGAATGACTTTACCTCATCCACATTTCTAGGAGATGCCCACTCCATGATAACTCTTATCCTCTGTGGATCCACTATTATTCCTTCCATGGAAACAACATGTCCTAAGTATTGTACCTATGTCTGAAAGAAACGACAATTGCTAAGCTTGGCATACAATTGATTCTCTTAGTAATAGCAACATTGTTGCTACGTTCTCAACATGCTCTTTCTTATTTTTATAATATATCAAGATGTCATCAATGCATACAATAACAAACCTTTCCAAGTAAGGACGCAATACACTATTCATCAAGCACATAAATGTAGCTAGAGCATTAGTCAAACCAAATGGAACTAACCCAAACTCATAATGCCCATACCTTGGTCCTAAAAGTTATCTTCTATATGTCCTCTTCCTTTATGTGTACCTGATGATATCCCAGTCTCAGATCAATCTTCAAGAACACTACTGCTCCCTTCAAATGATCGAAAATGTCATCAATCCTCAGAAATAGATACCTATTCTTGATGGTTACTTTCTTCAACTTCCTATAATCAATGCATATCCTGAGAGTGTTATCCTTCTCCTTCAAAAAAATTATTAGTTCATCCCAAGGTGATACACTTAGCCTAATGTATCCTTTGTGAAGAATTTTCTTCAACTGTAAATTCAGCTCCACTAACTGTGGTGTTCTCATCTTGTATGGTACTTTTGATGCTGGTGCTACCCCTAATACAACGTCAATGAAAATTCCATTTCTCTATGAGGTGAAAACTCTAAAATATTTGTGGTAAATACATACTAAAACTACTACAAGACCAGGTACCTTCTAAATACCGTTGCATCCTCATCATCCTTACCTTTATCCCTATAAATATTTGCTGCAAATGAAACACACATGTTTCTATGACTACACTTTTCCTGCATAGTTGTCACCATTCTAACTGATGTTTCCTTATTCTTACCTTGCAAAACTCTTTTTTTTTCCATTTTCATCCAAAAACTCTATGGCCATGTCATAACAATTCAGTTTGGTCCTATCAAGATACAACTAGTCCATGCCAAAAATCATGTTATATGATCCCAACGAGAATACATTCAAATGTGATGAGGTAGGCATACCATTCAGCTCGAATGCACAAGCTCTTACCCAATGATGCGCTCTCTTCTTTATACTTGTAGCCAACTGCACTAACCAGGATTCTACATGCACTTGTTTATTCAAACTACATTTACCCACTAGGTTAGGACTAACATAACTATAATTAGATCCAGGGTGAATCAAAATATTACTTCCCATCTCGATAACAATTTCATAGTGATATTCTTGCTTCTTATCCAGCATTGCACAAATCCATGGAATACTTTGCCAAAATTACCCAACTATTTTCTCTTTCAGTGCATTATAAATATGAGGCCTATCACCCTCATTCAATGAACAATCCCTCCTAACATGCTCCTTACCACATGTGCAACACTGCAACCATCCTGTACCATCACCTTTATTCTGTTTCCCTCCATGTTGTGACCCATTAATCTTCTTATACAGTGCAACATTTTCTTTCTCACCTACATCTTGAGGCTTTGTTCTTTTTGGTTTCCATTTAAATTTACCTTTGACTTTCCCTTTCCAAGCATGTTGAGATTTTGTCTTTCACTTTGACTACTCATAAAAATGGTTGAATTTCCCAATAACTTCTCAAGTGACTAAGGATCATCATACTCAATCTGATATCTAAATGTTAATGGAAATCCAGTAACAAATATCTGAACTTTCGCCTTCTCATATTTAAGATACAATTCATACCTCAATAACTGTAATAACTTGGTCGTATACTTCTCATTTGTCGTCATTCCCATATTTAATTCATAGAATTCCTTGGATTTGTTGTCATAATACCACTTTGACAAATACTTCTTCTTGAAAAGCCTCTTGAATTCATGCTAACTCAACTCCTTTGTCTTGATGTCTCTAAGCCGCTTCACATCTTCCCACAAGATGTCTTCTTTCCCTTTGAAGCTAAAAATATCTATTTTGGTATTCACGTTCTCTATGTAATCATGAAGCTCAAATAATTTCTTCATCCCAAATAGTGAGGCAAATGCATCTTCCAGTTTTTTAAAATATCCATCAAAGGTAGGTGGATTTGATTCCTTGAACTCATTTGGAAAATATCACTTATCACTCCACTGATAAGGATGATAACGATGATGATCATAGTGCCTCTCAAAATAAGAATTAGAATAGAACCTGTGTCCATCATCTTTCCTATCTGGAGTATCCAAGAGCCTGCCATCTTTGATTGTGTCATCCAAATCATATATTTTCCCACCATGAGATCTACTGCCATATTCCCCATTAGTTTTGTCCTCCTTCCCATGGTTGATCCTAGGTAGGCCCTGTCTCTGCAATTCTGACAAACTCTAAAGGATTAATGCATTGACTTCTTCTTATTTCTCTTATGCTTGAATGATCCTGTCATTATCTGCCTTGAACTCCTTATTGTTTCCTTCAAACTTCTCAATGTGCCTGCTAAGTCAAAAGAGTGCCCAACACCATGCTACTCATTTGATCCATAAGGAGAGTCTCGTGAACTGTAGTCTACCATATTGATAGTCATCTTGGATCTCTTTCTTGCAAGTACACTTTGTCAGCTAAAACATAAAAATAACATAATCCACATACCTCATTATAGTTGAGGGGAGGATATCTCTTCTGCAATATGTACCAGATTAGCACAATACATGTATAATCATAATCACATCAGCATATAACATTAGTTTAATTAGTATCAATTTATGATTTCATGTCCATATTGACCACATATCATGACCTCATGCATGACAACTACAACCAATCAATGTACAGATACCAATATATAAGCATTGACATGCATAACCAGTGCATAAATGACATACACTCATGAAAACAATATCCAACAAGACACCATCCACTTTCACATGGAAACACCACTGCAACCATGACCACCACAATGAATACACAACAAGTATAGAGATCACAAGCATAGAGAACACATATATGCAACTGAAATGAATGCATGACTAACACATTGCCCATCCAGTCCAAGGCATGAACCATGCCCTCATACCACTCTATAACACCCTCCTCCTACATTTGCACATGTTAACCAGTCCAGTCGGGTAAACATGTGACAAGAGGCTACTATGATGTGATTGAACTCCCCATACATAGTTAAGGAAGTGGAACTGATAAAATCAAACCAATATTACCTTCCACACATGCTACAAAACCTTCAGGAGCCAACCAACCTTTCCAAGTGACCAACCCTTAAGGAAACTTGACATTTCACTAGTCTGGACCCCTATCCACTTCCATCCCAAGACATGCATGCAACTGAGGCCTTCTACTCACTCTCACAACAAGGGCCTACCAGTGACTATGGACATTTTCAGCAAGTATTGAGCCATTGACCTCAGATTCAGTGCCACCTTTTAGAGCCAGGACTCAGGCCATTGCCCAAACCTTCATGAAACTTCCAGAAATGATAAATGACATTGGAATATAAGAACTAATACAAACACTTGATCAATGACCTAACTAGACCTCTAATATCCACGACAGACATTTCGTCAAACCCTAACTAGACCTCTACTATCCACGACAGACATTTCGTCAAACATGTCATAAATATGAAATCTACAGGGCATAACGTCAAATATTAGCATTGGGGTCTCATACTTATCCAATATTGATAAAGAAGCACTGTTTCCATATCACAATAGCTCCATTATTATCTATTATGTCATGTATTCATTTTACTATTAATTAATAATCAAAACATGATGAGAGCCATGCTTCAAGTCTGTCATAAAAAATACTCATAACAAACAAACAACCAACATAAATAACAAGGAGATAACAACTATAAAGTCCACATATAATCCAATACATTTACACATGAGATACCAAGAATAAGGAGATCTTATTAATGAGTGAAAAATCCAACTAGGTATGGACCTTCCAAGAACCACCTGACTATAGATTGGTTGAACCAAATATTTCCTTCATACAATAAACCTCGTGCCATATTCCAAGCATGAATGTGGGACTCAAAACCAAACCAAACTAGGTTTCCCCAAGATTTACCACAATCCCCACTAAATCACTAGGCCCTAAATAAGCTTGGACGCCACCATATTTCTCCACCTACACCATGAGGACTTTCCCTATCTCCTAGTCTCTAGGCTTTACAGTATATCTCACCATACAATAGTTGAGGATTCCTAGGCATAATCAAGACTCCACCCTCTAGGGGTTACCTTATATCCTAAGATTCACCAGTCAAGGATTCCTAGGCTTGATTGACAACACACACCTCTAGGATTTACCATATATCCCTCTATTCACTGGTCAAGGATTCCTAGGGCCATCAAGGAATACAAAATTCAGCATTACTTCAATCTCAATCTGGTCGAGGGATTCCTAGGCCTTGTGTTATTTCTTTCAGAGACTACCTCACTCAGTTTCGAAACCATATGAAAATCCAGCTTAACCTAATAAAAGATAATCCATCACACCATGGCTATCCGAAAATGGAAAGGCAAGGCTAAAGAACACTGTCATACCTAGTAAAACCGATGTCAATGATAGCAAGAGAACCAAATGCACACATGGTTGTCCCATGCATGCTAAATCTAGCAAGGAAATCACACATGCAAATTGATACCTGCAAATAATCCCATTGTAGCTACTAGATATTGCTTTTCCTTGCTTGATCTTTTCTTTCCTTTATCTAATGCTAGAGTGCTCCAAGAATGCTCTAAGTGTCCAAGACTGAGAGAGAGAGAATAGAGAGAGAGCTTCGAAAACTAAATTGACAAAAAGGTACCAACTGACCCTTAGAAGCCTTTTTTATTAATGAGCCCTCTATTTTCTTCATTTTTCCATTATTTTCCTTCATTTTCCTCCTCAAATGCAACCTTTGACATTTGACCTTCCTTTTCTCCTAATTTCAATTATTTCATAAATAAAATGCCAATTAACACCTCACGCCTTTCCAAAGCATTTTCCATTGCCTTTGCCAGTTTGCTTACACATAATAAATGAAATGAACACCTACTAGGATGTTTTACTTAACACTCGGCTTGGAATATGTGTCCCATGACCTTGGTTAGTATTTTTCCTTTATTAGCTTTATTACATGAAATTTTGACCACGGTTGTTACACATGTGAGATCAAATAATCATGTGGAGATCCAACTAGTATCAACTCATCAAGGATGGAAAATCATTCACCATCAACACACGAAAAGGAAGTTCAAAAGTTTTGGAAGTAAGTTCCAACCAAGCCAAGAAATCGATCATTTCAAGTAAGAAGTATGTATTATTGTTTTTAATAGAAAATAAGTTTGTAGAAGAGTTTATAAGAGGCAACAAATTCCTATAAGGTTGTACTTAGAAACATAAACAACAACTAGAAGAGTTGCTACAAGTATAGAGGGATGTGTTTCAGGAGCCTAAGGGGTTAGGACCCAAGAGGGAAGTGGAGTACAAGACCCAAGTATTCCTGGACTCCCCATTTCCAAACATTTGGATGTACCGAAAATGTGTAATAGAAGAAACTGAGGTGAAGAAAAAGTTTCAACTACTAGAAAAGGGTTCCGTTCGACCAAGTACATCACCATGTGCATCACCCATCATCATTGTGCCAAAGGATGGAAATTTGTGGATGTGTACTGAATATAGGGAATTGAAAAAAATCATCTTCAATATGAGGTACAGCCTACCTAGGATAGATGACCTATTAGATAAATTACAGCAAGAAAATTACTTCCCTAATTTGGATTTAAATTGTAGATATCATCAGGTTTGAGTCAAATAAAAAGATTCTTGGAGGACTACTCCCAAAACTAGGTAAGGGCTCTATGAGTGGTTACTCATGCCATTTTGCCTATGCAATGAAGCAACTATATTTATGATTTTAATGACTTATTTACTGTGCCCTTTATAGATACATTTGTTATTTTATATTTGGATGACATACTAGTATATTGTGCTACCTAGGAGGAGCATGTCTCACATTTAATGCAAGTATTGGTTTCATTGAAGAAGAACCAGTTGTTATAAAATCTCAAGTAGTAAGAGTTTGCATAGTATTCTTTGGTGTATTTGGGGTATGTGATAGGTGGAGGAAAGCTGAAGATAGATCTTGTGAAGAAGGAGGCCATCGTGAAATTGTCGGTGCCTAATAATGTTTTTTATGTTAGGAGTTTCATTGGGGAAACACATTACTTGAGGAAATTCACAACGTCACTTTTAGTGGTAGCAATGCCACTCCACACCATAAAAAGAAGTGGAAAGAGTTTTCAGTGGGGAAAGGGTTTGTATATGGCCTTTGAAGAGTTAAATAAGAATATTAATGAAGCACCATTTTTTTCATTATCCAACTTGCAATGGCTCTTTGAAATCTAGAAAAATGTGAGTGGTATGCTATGGGAGTGGTATTGATACAGGGAGGAAGGCTTGCATGTTACTATTCTAATGTATTTCATTCATGTTAGTGTCAGTGTCTTCACACCGCCATCAGTGATCAAAATTCACTCTTTTGCATTCATATTAGGAGACCCATTCTCAATGAGTTTCATCCCATTAGGTCATGGATCAACTGATGATAGGCACATTTCAGTTTCTCCCTCATGACACTTATCTGCTAACCTCTTGTCATGTGTGATTCAATCAATGTTTTAGGTCTAGGTTCATTTTCAGTTTATTTCATTAAATAGGCCTTAGGTCTTAGGGCTATAGTTTGATTAGGTATTAGAGTTTCACCATGTCAAATTTTCAGTAACCATTGACTAATAATGGTCAACAGACATTTGAGGATGACAATAATTATCACGAAAGTTTTAATATCATAATTTTAAACTTAATAAGTTTTTCACCTCAAACTATTTTGAGGTGAAAACAAAGCATTGGCATTTATTTGTAAATTTCATGTAATTTTATCTTTTCTCATATGTATTCAATGGCCTCATTCTACTCCTAGTCACCTGCTGATATTTTCAAATACATGCCACTACAAAAAGTCAGAGAACACAAGCATCAATTCACCTATTTCAAGCAAAAAGAAAGCATCCAAAAAACAGAGTATTTGAAAAAGCCAAAATACATTATAAAGTGGGTTTTAAAAAATGAAAAATCAAAAGTGCCCAAGTCATATAAAGGTCATTTCACACTCAAGTTATTTCATTGTCTGAATTGAGTTTCATGAGCAAAAATGCGATTTTAAGGTGTTATTGAGCAAATGGAGGGAAATCACTGTGTTTTTGGAGAAAATTGCCTGGCGCTATGCACAGGAGTGGCGCTACGCACCTGGGTTTCCTCTACTGTGTTATTTTGAACTAGCGCTACGCACCTGGGAGAGTGTGCTATGCACCTGGCAGTTGAGTTACAAATTGTTGCAAATGGCATCAAAACACCTCAAAACTCCCAAATTCGTCCATTGCAAGTAAGTAACATCACTACTCCTGCTAAATAGAATTGTTCCATTAGTTTTGGGTTGTGTTGTCTCTCAAAAACATTAAACCCTAATTGTCACTAAGCCATCTCATATATTGTAAAAATACACTTATTACTGTTGTCCCATATTATCTTCTACTGTTTCCCTAAAACCCATACATCCCAAACCCTATACATATACCTCAAACCCTACAATACTCCCAAACCCTACACTATTCACTAACCCTACTTACTCCCTACATCCCTTTCCCATTCTTGTTCACCCTCACTTACTTTCCTATTCAAAATCTCTTCATACTCATCTTACCTTCATTCACCAATCCACCACTCTTCATTTACCATAAAGACAAATAGTTGTACAACAATGGAGAGGGACAGTGAGTATGAAATGGAGGAAGAAACACATAGTGACAGTTCCAGGGAGAGAGACACTCAGGGAAAAAGGCCTCATAAGGGAGGAAAACATATCAGAGAGGAGCCCACCAGTTTGAGGGAGCTGCAAGCCTGCCCATTTGCCCTTTCTTGTTTTAGACATCAGTCATGTTTCAGTTTTTGTGAAATGGTGGAAAGGGTAAAATCCCATCATGAATTAGCAAGGTTGTTTGTGACACACTTGGACAACAATGAGGTAAACCTTGCTGGGGTTACATTCACTTTGTCACCAACTGTCATTTCAGAGGCTACAGGTATTCCAAATGTGGGTGAAAAGTGGAACAAAGGTCAGTACATTGATAGGGGGACTATGAACCTTACATTAACACTAAATATCATAACAAACTCAGTAGAGTATTCCCCTTTAAATTCTTGGAGGACAGGTTTGCTCCATTGATGAAGATCATCATCAATTACTTTACTTGTGAAGGTAGGTTCTCCATACTGTATGCCTACCACATTAGATTGCTGATGCATTTCAGTAGGGTGAGAATGATGAATATCCCCTACTTCATATTCAGAAACATTGAGAAGATGACACTCATTGTAAAGAAGAAATCATACCCCCAGTAGCTAACCAACATCTACGACTTCTTTGTGATTAAAATCATTGTTTTACATGAGCTGAACCTACTTAACATACCATGGGAGACCTTCATTTCTCATGTAATGTTCAAAAGCCCTCAAGTCTTTTCATTAGTGCCTCAAGAAGAAGGTGGACCTTCTGGACAGCAACAGGTCCAAGGAACTAAAACTGTGGGAGTGACAGTGTTTGTGACATATGAGAGCGGCACTAGGAAACTTTTTGCAACTCCCAGGCGAGTATTATCTCCACAAGGAGTGGAAGGGGCTTTGCCTTCCTCTTCAAAAAAATAGGTACAGGTTGGGCAGCAACACAAGGGCAAAGGTAAAGGCAAGAAAAAGATGCATGAGAAGGATCCTAGTGATGGGCAAGAGAGAGATTTTGACCTTGTCGATCATGAGGAGACACAAGGAGTGGATGTCATTGACTTGGATGCTCAAGATCCAAGGACTATCAAAGACATGATCATTAAGGAACAAGAGGCTAAGATACAAGCCTTGTCAAACAATTTAGAGAGGGCTAAATGGGTCATCAATTATCTAGAGGAAGAAAAAAAACAATTGACCGACAAGCAAGTCCTCATGGAATCACAAATAATCAAGGAGAACAGGCAAAAGGCTAAGAAGGAAAAGGTCAAGTTGACCTCCATTGAGCAAGAGATTGAGAATGACCGGGAAACTTGGCTTTAAAGGGTCAGCATACACCTTGAAAAGCTACTTGAGAAGGCCAATAGAGACAAGAAGATGCTTCGTCACATGGCCTACCACTACATGACCCAGAACAAAATATGTAACATAAGGATGTGGAAGCTTAAGGCTAAGTTGAGAAAGGCCTTAAGGAGAAAAAAAGAGCATGAAAAGCTAAAAATCTTCACTGAGGCCTTACTAACCCATCAAAGCAATTAATGAGAGTGCCTTGTGCCAAATCTGGGAAAGTTTTGGTGAGTTTTTGTCATTTTGAAATTTTGAAATTTTCCAACACAGAAAATTGCATTAGGTGCATAGCGCCACCAGCGCTACATTTCTGATTGGGAGAATTTTTAGATAAATGTTCTGCACATTTGGATTCAGAATGATGAGAACATTAATCCCTGAAAGTTTCAGCAATTTTGGAGCAAATATTGGTCATCTAAAGGTCAATAAACCATCAAAAAATGACCTCTTTGCCACTTTTTGGGCACACAGGATGTAGCCTTGGGAGATTCCACTTTTGAGGGGACAAATGACCCCCAAATACAAAAATACAAGATATTCCATAATCTAGATAGGAAGACCTTTCCAATGGGCTATCTTGAGCTTACTTTGGATGAGGGGAAGGCTTCCAAAATTAGATGGGAAGTGGCACTATGCACTTGGCAGGTGGCGTCATGCATAGAACCAGTTTGCTCAAAAATGCAAATTTCGCCTAGTTTTTCTACAAGTTGACTTTTTCTCTCATCTTGGATGAATTTATGATTGTGAATTATGCTATGCTATGTAAATATAATTGTAAAATTACCTTAAAGGGTAGATTCATCATTTTGAGGTGGTTTGGGGGTGAATGAATCAGTTTCCATGGTTTTAGAGGCAAGTTGATCCACTGCCTATATTCATGTTCCTAGTTTAGATATGGTTGAAATAGTCCGTTACCTCTTGGATTTGACCCATGATGGCTAGCATAGGTGGTTTTCATGTCTGTATTATGTATTTTTTTTCCTCAATTGTAAAGGTTGGACTCTTGTGGATGCTTTGAGCTACATTGTACATCTCTACAGCAGTTTGGCAAGGAAATAAACCAAGATTTGCAACTATTTTTTTGGGATTCTTGTGGTAATGTGTTTTTGCATTGTTTCTCCTTCTATCATTAGTTTTTCTAGTGTGTTATATGTGCCAAAATCGATTTCATTCTTCTTAACTAAATGAAATCAAGATAGATAGGTAGAATACATTGGTAACGCTGCTCTGCCTTGGGAATAAATTTAGTTTTTTTATGTTTTAAGCTATCTGAAGAGGACTCATGATCCTTGCATGCCCTCCTTATCTCCTCACCAGTCTTAGACCTACCATCCACTCAATTCCAAGTGCCAAAACACCTACCTACCTTGCCCCACAGAACACCCTGCAATTCTGACTTGATTTCCTGTACCCAAAACTGCCTGCTCCATTTGATACAGCAACAAAACCATCAAAATCAACCAAAAACGCTAGAGCTACTATACCTATACTAAAATCCATATTTGATTCAATCATTTCAACTAATATTGACAAGGAGAGAGCCCTCTCCCAACCTGGTAGGACTAGCTACCAAGTTAAGCTTGGTTTGTGGTTATAATAGGATTGCCTCCCTTCAGCCTGAAGTCAATCTAGGCTCTAACATAGTCGCGACTCCACTGGGGAAGATAGACAAATCACCACAGTACAATTGAGAAGTTCTAAACTTTTGGATGATAAGTTTAGAATTCAGTAGGTTGAAAAGTGGAAAGTTGTAAAGCAATATCAAACTCTTGAGAATTTCGAACACACTGGCTTCAAGAAGATACACTAGGTCCAATCCCGATCCCAATCCTCCTCTCATATTTGAAAATCCTAATCTTATCCATCTGATAATTAGACAAGAAAGTTTATCAAGTCGTAGACCAGTGTTTAGATCTCATTCATGCCCGGTAGAGTGGTTGTTCCTTGAAGATCTTCCTTTTGACGAATACTTTGGTCTCTCCATGTTTAGAACCACATCTGATAGTGAGTTGCTGGACATATTCATAGACCTAGAATTCACCAAAGAGCTTGAAATGAAAAAGGCCAAATTATTAAGTGACCGAAATCTTCAGAATTCCCCTCAGTCATCTCTTATTGTAGATAGAATCCCTGAGCTATCTGATTCGGCTTCAACATCTTTTGCATCCTCATCGTTTCCTCATATTTTGTTTCCTCATGTTTTAGAGAATCATCCATCGTCACCATTCATACCATCATTCCCTCATCAGCCTATCGTTATCCCTCAAACACCCATCACCTTTGTCACATCAACTGCCCTTGTTTCCCCAACACCAGTTTCAAATCCACCTCGAGTCATGGCTGCTAGATTTACACCTCTCATTCTGCCTCCAAATTTGGATGATATGCTTGTTGATTACCAAAGTAAAATAACTCTGTTTGATGCCACTCAAAGTATCACAGCGCAGCAGCATGTTGATAGAATTAATGACTTTTTTGATCTTCATGAGGTAGATGCCGAAAATGTATCCATGAGATTATTTGTACAGATCTTTGGAGGCAAGGTTCGAAAGTGGTTCAGAGCATTACCAGCGGGATCTATCAATACTTTGTCAGTTCTCCATAGACAATTCCTGGACCAGTGGGAGGTAAAGAAAAATCATCTCCAAATTCTATTTGAGTATGTAAATATTAAAAGGAATGTAGGTGAAAGTGTCCAAGATTACTGCGTAAGGTTCAATAGAGTTTATAATGCTATTCCAGCTGGCATTAAGCCACCGATGGGGTTAGCATTGATCAAATTTCCCGATGGCTTCAATGCTTATATGGCATATCAATTGAGAAAAAGAGATCCTACCACACTTGATGATATGCAGAAGAACACAGTGAGTGTAGAGGTAAATCTGCTGGCCAAAAGAGCAAGGATGAAAATTGAAAAGAAGGTGACTATACAGGAAGAAGCATCTTCCTCATATGTTAAGGTGGATCATATAATCTGCAAAATTGAGAAGATGTTCGATCGGTTAACAATTGCTAACAAGCCTGAAACCACCATCAGAAATCCAAACTTCAGAGGATCGCAACAACCTCAGTTTAGGATTAAACAAAGGGAGCAAAAGGCACAAGATTAGTCATCGTAGCAGCAATTCAAAATTCCTTTGTAGCAAAACTATGTACATGGAATGGAGAGTGAATATGATGATGATCCGGTGGTTGAAGGAAATCATTTCTTTACTGTTGATGGTTTGCCAATCTATCTCACGGAAGACGAAGAATATTCATAGATCCCTAACGTTCAAAAACATGAAGATTATATACTAGCAAATGATGTAGTTTTGGAGGATGAATCAGATGACTATCAGCAAGGATATATGAATGCATTGATAAGACAATAGAAACAATATTCATTGAGAAGTAGAGATGTACCAGTTAGTCTGATTCAAAAGAGAAAGGAAGAAAACCTAAGAATGACTCCTTGAACATTTAGAATAAAGGCAAGGAGCCTGCTGACCCAACTTCCAGCAAAGGGTCATTTGCAAATGAGAAGACTAATCAGCAAAGTGCAGCAAAGGAAAGGTCGAAAAGAAGGACCATCCAGTCAAAGAGGTAGATAAAGTTTCAGCTTTTAGTTTAGAAAATGAGATTTCTAAATTAAAAGTTTCAATTCCTTTGACTGAGCTGATGAAGAATAGTAGTTATAAGAACCAAGTGTCCAAAATTTTGCACATAGACCCTTTATCTGATATGGTCAATGTAGAAGATGATCAGCCTGAGCTCATCTTTGGCCCTACTTTAGAAGGTCAATCTGAGGATAGCGAAGTTCCTCCATTCTATATAAGCCTTAGATTGCACAAGTATGTCCTCCACAATGCCATGTTCGATTCTAGAGCTTCCCATAATCTGATGCCAAAAGCCATTATGGAGAAACTGGGCCTTGACATTACTCGAAAATATCATGACCTATATTCTTTTAATTCGGGTAGAGTCCATTGTATTGGTCTTATCAAAGACTTGGTGGTGTCTTTAGACCAAATTCCAGAAAAGAATGTTCTCATGGATGTGGTTGTTGTAGACATTTCGCCACGATTTGGTATGCTTTTGTCAAGATTTTTGGGTGCAAAGCTTAAAGGGACTTTACAACTAGATTTCTCCTATGCTACTATTCTTGTGTTTGGCCAATTGGGAAAATTATATAGGGAGAAGAAAATGAAGTACATGATCACAAGTAAGGAGAAACCACTTAATCATCGCATTAATGTTGTACATATAGATTTAGAGTCATTTGTATTATATTCTGATAGTGGTTTGAATGATATTGATAGTTAGTTAGTTGAAGTAGAAGATGTGCCAGAGATTTCAGAAAATTTCAGAGGAGTCCTTGATCAAGAAAGACAAAAGATTGCAAGTACCTCTAAGCAATCCACATTCCGACAACAGTAGAAAGGTAATGAACAACAACAAATTGAAGAGATCATTTGAGGTAAGAAAGAGGATGAAACATAATTTCAGCACTTAGAAGAGGAAGTAGGTCTATGGAGCATGGATTTTGATGGAGCCGTGGGTAGGGATGGTGCCAGCAGAGGGATTTGGATTCACATCCTTGTTTTCTAGCCAAATAAAGTCCCTAGTAATGTTAGAATTTGTTCATATAAATTGGCTTTTGACTATTCTAATAATGAAGCTAAATATGAAGCACTGATCGCAGGTTTGAAAATCCTCGAAAAGTTGAATGCAAAAAGGATATCAGTCTATGGAAACACAGAGCTGATAATCAAGCAAGTTAGGGGTGAATATCAAGCCAAACTCCCATGGATGAGGGCCTACCATAATGCAGTTTTAGATATCTTAAGGATGTTTCCAGATTATACCTTGACAACAGTACCTCATGCTCAAAATGTTATTGCAGATTCTCTTGCCACTACTGCATGTAATTTGAAGATTCCGATGAATACCAACAAAAAGTTTGAAATCCATGTCAAGCACCGCCCAACTGTTCTAGTCAATTTAAGGTATTGGCAAGTGTTTTGGGACAATAAGGAGATCAATAATTTTTTGCAGAATGAAGGGAATTACAAGGATTCTTCCATAGATTGTGATCATGATGACAATGAACCCGAAATTGAGGTGAATCAGATGGAAATATTGCAGCTGAAGGACAATATCATTCCTAAAGGTCTCATAACTTTAGAAGAACTTTTCGATCAAGATGATGTGGCTAGGAAGACAAGCTTGGTGCCTACAAACAAAGGTGTTGAGGATGTGAATCTTGGAACAGCCGAGAAGCCCAAGTTTGTGAAATTGTCAAGGACATTGTCTCCTGAGGTAAATTATAAATATGTTAGATTATTATCTAAATTTTCTGATGTGTTTTCTTGGGATTATTCAGATCTAAAGGTGTATAACACAGATATAATTCAGCACACTATTCCCATCAAGCCAAATCAGAAGTTGTTTCAACAAAAGCTGAGAAGAATCAATCCCAAGTTACTGTCATGCATTGAAAAATAGGTAAAAGTATTATACAAGGTTGGTATAATTGTCCCAATTAGATTTTCTAATTAGATTTCTAATCTTCTTCCTGTGAGAAAGAAGACTGGAGAGATCAGATTGTGTATCGATTTCCAAAATCTGAATAAAGTGTCATTGAAGGACAATTACCCACTGCCGAAGATGGATCATATCCTCTAGACAGTGGTTGGAGCATTGTGTATGTCACTGCTCGATGGATATTCCCGGTATAATCAAATTTTAGTGCATGAAGATGATAGAGATAGGACTGCATTCACCACCCCTTGGGGAACATTTCATTATGCTAAAATGCCATTTGGTTTGAAAAATGTTGGAACCACATTTCATTGTGCAATGGAAATCGCTTTTTCTGATGAAAAGGATGCCTTTTTAGTTGTATATTTAGATGATTTGATAGTGTTTTCAAATTCAGATGATGAGCATCTTCACCATTTGAGGATTGTGTTTTAGTGATGTAGGAAATTTGGGATGTCACTAAATCCAAAAAAAAAGTCTTTTTTCCATGGATGAGGAGAAGCTACTTGGCCATATTATCTCCAAGGAAGGAATTCACATTGATCCTTTAAGAATAGAAGAAATTCAGCAGATAGATTTTCCCAGGAACAAGAAAGAGATACAAGCTTTTAAAGGTAAGATGAATTTCCTATGAAGATTTGTTCCAAATCTAGCAGAGCATTTCAGAGAAATTACTAATATGTTAAAGAAGGATAGCATGGTAAAATGGATGGAAGATGCTATGAAGTCATTTAATTTGGTAAAGTATGCTCCATCTACAGCCCTAGTTTTGATTAGTCCCGATTATACACAAGATTTAATTTTATTCTCATTTGCATTTGAGCATACCATGGCAGCAGTTTTAATACAAAAAAGAGATCAGCTAGAAAAGCCCATTGCATTTTTCAGCCAAACCATTAGAGATGTTGCTTTATGGTACAATATAATTGAGAAACAAGCTCTTGCTCTTGTCAAAGCTTTGAAAGACTTCCGAGTGTATATTTTGCACACCCACATCATAACATACGTTCCTAATGCAGCAATTAAGGATGTGCTGGTACAAACCAATCTGGAAGGAAGGCGGGGAAAATGGATTGTAGCCATGTTAGAATATGATCTGGAGATCAAGCCTACAAAGCTGATCAAAAGACAATGCCTGTCGAGGTTGATGGCAGAATCAAACTTGCATGCTTTAGATATAATCTAATTGCAGCCATGTCCGAAGATGAAGAAGAAAGATCCCTGATTCAAGTGTCTGAAATGTTCCTTCAGTCACCATGGTATTCAGATATTGTGTATGCACTTCAGCACCTCTCACCACCTTTGGAAATGACAAAAAAAAAAGGTAGAACTCTCAAACTTAAATCTGCTAAATTCTACATTTTGAATAATTCACTTTGTTGGAAGGATCCAGGAGGTGTTTTACTGAACTGTTTAATTGAAGATGAAGCCCAGTAGGTGATGAGTGACTTTCACAAGGGTGACTGTGGTGGTCATGTGTTCTGGAAGACAACAACAAACAAAATATTGAGAGCAGGTTATTACTGGCCAACCTTATTTTTAGATGTCTATAAAACAGTCATGAACTATCATGAATTTCAGGTCTTTCAGGGGAAAAGAAAGTTGTTGCCTCTTCCTCTAAAACCAGTTAAAGTTAATGCACCATTTCAATAGTGGGGACTCTATTTTATCAAGGAGATTCATACAACATCATCGGCTCAGCATAAATGGATCCTAACAGAACTGACTATTTTACCAAGTGGATTGAAGCAATCCCAACCAGACAGGCAACAGACACGGCAATCATTCAATTTTTGGAATAAAATATTTTATCTCATTTTGGTTGTCCTAGTAAAATTATCACAGATAACACAGCTACATTCAAATCCAAGAGGATGATTGAATTTTGCAGCAAGTATAAGATTACCTTGGGTCACTCCACAGCATATTACCCACAAGGTAATGGTTTGGCCGAATCATCCAATAAGTCATTAGTGAACATGATCAAGAAGTTGTTGGAAACAAATAAGAAAGGCTGGCATAAAAAGTTAGTTAATTCTTTGTGGGAGGATAGAGTGAGCCAAAAGAAGTCTATAGGTATGTCCCCATTTGAAATAGTTTATGGCATTGACACAGTCTTTCTGACATCTCTTGCAGTTCCGGTTGTGAAAATTTTATAGGAGGCTGGCAGTGAGGAAGATGATTTTCAGCAAAGAATCAATCAGATGATCCATTTACAGCAGACAAGGGAGCAAGTTTCCCAAAATACTTTCAGATTGCAGGAGAAGATCAAAAATATCTATGATCAGAAAACGAAAGTATATAAATTCCAGCTTGAGGATGTAGTGTTACGGTGGGATGCTAGGAATGAAGATAAGGGCAAGCATGGTAAGTTTGAAAACTTATGGAAGGGACCTTATAAGATTGCTGCATACAGAGGAAAAAATGCATTTCTGCTCAAAGAGATGGATGGGCAAGATTGTTCAGGAGGACCAGTCAATGGTAGGCTCCTGAAGTGTTAATTCTTCTAAGGTGATTTCTAATCATGAAGTGATCACTGTATATACCATTTTCCTTTTATTGCAAGTGTTCAAAGTTACAATTCATTTTAGGTTGGGGCTCGAGGTGAAGGCTATAAAGTTGAGTGATTTGTATCAGCCTTTGAGCCTTGGGTCAACTATCATAGTGTCATTTCAGTTTGAGTTTTTGACTCCATGCCCAATGGATAAGGCTACTAGGTCTACGGTGCTCTTGTCACCTCCAGGGAGCTACCATCCCCATTGGAGCCAATGTTAGTGTCAGTGTCTTCACACTACCATCAGCGATCAAAATTCACTCTTTTGCATTCATATTAGGAATCCCATTCTCAATGAGTTGCATCCCATTAGGTCATGGATCAACTGATGGTAGGCACATTTCAGTTTCTCCCTCACGACACTTATCTGCTGACCTCTTGTCATGCGTTATTCAGTCAATGGTTTAGGTCTAGGTTCATTTTCAATTTATTTCATTAAATAGGCCTTAGGTCTTAGGGTTATAGTTTCATTAGGTATTAGGGTTTCACCATGTCAAATTTTCAGTAACCATTGACTAATAATGGTCAGCAGACACTTGAGGATGACAATAATTATCAGGAAAGTTTTAATATCATAATTTGTAAACTTAATAAGTTTTTCACCTCAAACTAGTTTGAGTTGAAAACAGAGCATTGGTATTGATTTGTAAATTTCATGTAATTTTATCATTTCTCATATGTATTTAATGACCTCACACTTCTTTTGGTCACTTGTTGATATTTCCAAATACATGCCACTACAAAAAGTCAAAGAAAACAAGCATCAGTTCACCTATTTCAAGCAAAAAGCAAGCATCCAAAAAACAGAGTATTTGAAAAAGCTAAAAGACATTATAAAGTGGGTTTTAAAAAATGAAAAATCAAAAGTGCCCAAGTAATACAAAGGTCATTTCACACTCAAGTTATTTCATTGTTTGAATTGAGTTTCATGAGCAAAAGCGCGATTTTAAGGTGTTATTGAGCAAGGGAGGGAAATCATTGTGTTTTTGGAGACAACTGCCTGGCGCTACACACAGGAGTGGCACTACGCACTTGGGTTTCCTCTGGTGTGTTATTTTGAACTGGCACTATGCATAGGAGGTGCGCTACGCACCTAGGAGAGTGCGCTATGCACCTAGAATTTGAGTCACAAATTTTTGCAAATGGCATCAAAACGCCTCAAAACTCCTAAATTCCTCCATTGCAAGTAAGTAACATCACTACTCTTGCTAAAAAAAATTGTTGCATTAGTTTTGGGTTGTGTTGTCTCTCAAAAAAATTAAACCCTAATTGTCACTAAGCCATCTCATATATTGTAAAAATACACTTATTACTGCTATCCCATATTATCTTCCAATGTTCCCCTAAAATCCATACATCCCAAACCCTATACATATACATAAAACCCTACACTATTCCCAAACCCTACACTATTCACTAACCGTACTTACTCCATACATCCATTTCCCATTCTTGTTCACCCTCATTTACTTGCCTATTCAAAATCTCTTCATACTCATCTTACCTTCATTCACCAATCTGCCACTCTTCATTTACCATAAAGACAAACAACTATACAACAATGGAGAGGGACAGTGAGTAGGAAATGGAGGAAGAAACACATAGTGACAGCTCCAGGGAGAGAGACACTCGGGGAAGAAGGCATCATAAGGGAGGAAAACATATCAGAGAGGAGCCCACCAGTTTGAGGGAGCTGCAAGCCTACCCATTTGCCCTTTCTTGTTTCAGACATCAGTCATATTCTAGATTTTGTGAAATGGTGGAAAGGGTAAAATCCCATCATGAACTAGCAAGGTTGTTTGTGACACACTTGGACAACAATGAGGTAAAACTTGCTGGGGTTACATTCACTTTGTCACCAACTGTCATTTCAGAGGCTACAAGTATTCCAAATGTGGGTGAAAAGTGGAACAAAGGTTAGTACATTGACAGGGAGTACTATGAGCCTTACATTAAGGCTAAATATCATAACAAACTCAACAGAGTATTCCCCTTTAAATTCTTGGAGAACAGAATTGCTCCATTGATGAAGATCATCATCATGTACTTTACTTGTGAAGGTAGGTTCTCCAGACTGTATGCCTACCACATTAGATTGTTTATGCATTTCAGTAGAGTGAGAATGATGAATATCCCCTACTTCATATTCAGAAACATTGAGAAGATGGCACTCATTGTAAAGAAGAAATCATACCCCCAGCAGCTAACCAGCATCTACCACTTCTCTGTGATTAAAATCATTGTTTTACATCAGCTGAACCTACTTAACATACCATGGGAGACCTTCATTTCTCATGAAATGTTCAAAAGCCCTCAAGTCTTTTCATCAGTGCCTCAAGAAGAAGGTGGACCTTCAGGACAACAAAAGGTCCAAGAAACTAAAACTGTGGGAGTGCCAGTGTTTGTGACATATGAGAGGGGCACTAGGAAACTTTTTGCAGTTGCCAGGCGAGTATTATCTCCACAAGGAGTGGAAGGGGCTTTACCTTCCTCTTCAGCAAAACAGGTACAGGTTGCGCAGCAACACAAGGGAAAAGGTAAAGGAAAGAAAAACATGCATGAGAAGGATCCTAGTGATGGGCAAGAGAGAGATTTTGACCTTGTTGATCATGAGGATACATAAGGAGTGGATGTCATTGACTTGGATTCTCAAGATCCAAGGACTGTCAAAGACATGGTCATTAAGGAACAAGAGGCTGAGATACAAGCCTTGTTAGACAATTTAGAGAGGGCTAAATCGTTCATCAATTATCTAGAGCAAGAAAACAAACAATTGACTCACAAGCAAGTCCTCATGGAATTGTAAATAATCAAGGAGAACAGGCAAAAGGCTAAGAAGGCAAAGGTCAAGTTGACCTCCATTGAGCAAGAGATTGAGAATGACCAGGAAACTTGGCTTGAAAGGGTCAACATACACCTTGGAAAGCTGCTTGAGAAGGCCAATAGAGACAAGAAGATGCTTCGTCACATGGCCTACCACTACATGACCCGAAACAAAATATGTAACATAAGGATGAGGAAGCTTAAGGCTAAGTTGAGAAAGGCCTTAAGGATCAAAAAGGAGCATGACATGCTAAAACTCTTCGCTGAGGCCTCACTATCCCATCAAAAGTAATTAATGAGAGTGCCTTGTACCAAATCTGGGCACGTTTTGGTGACTTTTTGTCATTTTGAAATTTTGAAATTTTCCAACACAGAAAATTGCATTAGGTGCATAGCGCCACCAGCGCTACACTTTTGATTGGGAGACTTTTTAGAGAAATGTTTTACATATTTGGATTTAACATGATGATAAAATCAATCCCTGAATGTTTTAGCAATTTTGGAGCAAATATTGGTAATCTAAAGGTCAAAAAACCATCGAACAATGACCTCTATGCCTCTTTTTGAGCACACAGGAAGTAGCCTTGGGAGATTCCACTTTTGAGGGGGGTAATGACCTCCAAATGAAAACATTCAGGATTTTCTAGAAACTAGACAGGAATACCTTTCCAATGAGCTATCTTGGGCTCAATTTTGCTGAGGATAAGGCCTCCAAAATCAGCTGAGAAGTGGCATTACGCACCTAGAAGGTGGCACTACACATAGAACCAGTTTGCTCAAAAATCCAAATTTTGCCTAGTTTTTCTAAAAGTTGACTTTTTCACTCATCTTGGATGAATTTATGATTGTAAATGATGCTATGCTATGTAAATTTAATTTTAAAATGACCTTAAATGGTAGATTCATCATTTTGAGGTGGTTTGAGGTTGAATGAATCAATTTCCATGGTTTTAGAGGCAATCTATTCCACTGCCTATATTCTTGTTCCTAGTTTAGATATGGTTGAAACAGTCCCTTATCTCTTGGATTCGACCCCTGATGGCTATCATAGGTGGTTTTCATGTCTATATTATGTATTTTCTTCCTCATTTGTAAAGGTTGGACTCTTGTGGATGCTTTGAGCTACATTGTACATCTCTACAGTAGTTTGGCAAGGAAATAAACCAAGATTTGTAGCTATTTTTGTGGGATTCTTGTGGTAATGTGTTTTTGCATTGTTTCTCCTTCTGTCATTAGTTTTTCTCATGTGTTATATGTGCCAAAATCTATTTCATTCTTCTTAACTAAATGAAATCAAGATAGATAGGTAGAATACATTAGTAACACTACTCTGCCTTGGGAATACATTTAGTTTTTCGATGTTTTAAGCTGTCTAAAGAGGACTCATGATCCTTGCATGCCCTCCTCAGCTCCTCACCAGTCTTAGAACTACCATCTCACTCAATTCCAAGTGCCAAAACACCTACCTACCTTGCCCCATAGAACACCCTGCAATTCTGACTTGATTTCCCGGACCCAAAGCTGCCTGCTCCATTTGATCCAGCAACAAAACCATCAAAATCAACCAAAAAACCATAGAGCTACTATACCTAGCCTAAAATCCATATTTGAATTAGTCATTTTGACTGAGATTGACAAGGAGAGAGCCCTTTCCCGACCTGGTAGGGCTAGCTACCAGGTTAAGCTTGGTTTGTGGTTATCCTAGGATTGCCTCCCTTAAGCCTGAGGTCAATCTAGGCTCTAACAATTGGGATGTTCTTAAATACTCTACCTATAATAAATAGCTCTATGCCCTGTTGAAAGTTGAAAATAAGTGGAAGCACTATTTAATGGGAAAGGAGACAATAGTCCACACAAATCACTAGCCACTACAGTACTTTTAGGGCTAAAGTAAGCTACAATACACCATGCATTACACATGGATGGGATTTCTAGAGCGGTTTCATTTAGTGATCAAGTACAAGAAGGGAAACAAAATCAGTTTGTAGGACATGCTTTCAAGGCTACACACATCAAACATCATAACTTTGGGAACTCTTATGTATATGGGGCCATTCAAACATGATGCATACATAGAGTCATATTCATAGGATGATGACTTCATGTAGGTGTTTGACTAGCTACTGAGTTAGAGTCATATGAATGATGGAAACAACACCATTGACTACCATCTCCTGGATGAGCTATTTACAGGCTATATAAGTTTTCTGTCCCTAAAGATGAGAGATTATAGATGATTAGAAAGGCTCACACATCCAAGGTTGTAGGGAAATTTGGTTTAGAGAGGATAGTGGCCAACTTCCAGAGGTATTTGTATTGGCCTAATATGCAATAACAAGTAGCTAGGCTCATAAGAAGATATATGCTTTATTGTTTAAGAAATCCTCATAACAATAAAAAAGGTTGATATCATCCTTAGATGTAGCAAATCATCCTTGGGATAGCATTCCGCGGAATTTGTGGGATTGTCACCATCAACTAGGAATGGATATGACTACCTATTTATAGTAGTTAATATCTTCACAATATGTGTGATCTAATGCCCTGCAAAATGACCATCAATGGGAAAGAAGCATGAATCTTGTCCTTTGGATAGGTTTGGGTGAAAATTGGGATACCAAGGAGTGCACACTAGTACAAATGGGAGAAAATATGACATATATTCTTTGTTTATTTAGATCATCATCATCAACTATCTGACACATTAGATTCAACAATTTCATAGTGGGATTGCGTCAAATAGCCAACCCTTTACTAAGCAACAGATATCTAATGGGTTTGACGTTGAATATTCGATGCCCAAGATGGCCAAGAATGCATTTAATCATTTGATACTTTTTTGTTGGATAGTTGATGTCATCAGGTGTTAGATATGTGATGCATCTAATGTCAGATATGTGATAGACCCAACGTTGGATATCTGCCACCCAAGCTATCAATAATGTGTTTCAACATCTGATGCTTTGAGGTTAGATATTTGAATCCAACAACTTTGTGTCATCAGATATTTAGCATCGGATAATCAATGTCATAATAGTTTGGTTCGATGGGATTATTATGGATCTGATAGTTTGTTTTATCTGTATGGAGTAGGATATCCAATAGTTTTCTCCATATGTATAGAGTTAGATATTCAACGATTAAGATTTAAAGTCGAATATCCAATGGGTACATAAGGATTAAAAAATATATAATTCAATATGGGGTGCTAACAAATGCTTAAATTTTTCAAAAGAAATTAATATTTTTGAGTAGGACATACTGCATATAAATCTTGTTTATATAGAGTGGTATTGAAAAATTCTATGAGAATGACTTCACAAACTTGTATATTTACTAATATTTGTAATCATGATGGTTTCTCCTATATAACAAATAATTTGAGCTACTTATTGCTTAAGTATTCAATGTATCCTAATGAAGTTCAATTTTTATAGAAAATGATTTTTCACTTTTTATTGGTGCTTAAATCAATCTTTCTATTCAAAAGTTTAAGAGTGAAGTGAAGAAGATATACTAATTAGTGACAAAATAGACTTTAATAGGATAAACTATTAAAAGATATATTTTGGAAAATAAAACATGACTCCAATGCATTATTCTTTCAAACTTGTGTCGACGAGTTTTAAGACATTTCTTGAAATTCATGTTTCACTTTGTATTAATCAAAATACAATTGTTCCCTCCAACCAATAGAGAAAGTTTAAACTTTACATAATTGGGTAGATTATAAACTTTGCATTGAAACTATATTAGGACTCTGGTTAGAGTCAAAATTGTCTTCCTATTATGTTTTTCTTAACAGAAATTAGGAGATATTGTACTAAAAAAATTCCATGGAAAATAGTTGCAATGCAATTACAAAAAGGAAAAGAATGTTCAAGTATTTTCCATTCAAAAACCAAGGGCTTTGATTCATAACTATGCAGGACTAACATAAAAATTCGGTTTTACATAGAAGATCATTACAAAATAAATAAGATATTATATACTAGGAATTGAGAGATAAGTGTAATGCATCATAATCAAATCAGTTGGTCATGAATTTTGATAGCCTTATTTGTTTCCTTACTTGTCTTAAGAACCTATGCATTCAAGTCTAGAAGATAAATTTGTGAAGGCGCTAAATAAGCCATTCCAAAGTTTTCAGTTGGAGAAAAAATATAGAATTCTTGAGGATGTCATGGTTGGAGGCATTCCATTTGCCTCTAGAGCACCTGACATCCATCTCTACCTACCTCTAATAAATTAAAATCTCCATTGATGTATCTACATGTACTACCAAATTAACATTTCAAATTTGAAGCTACTTAATTGGAATCTTCAAATCGTCTACCAATTCTTCATACCGAGAGGAATAAACTCACTTCCATAATTTAATAGTATACCATAAAGTCAAATTCAAATGAGAAACACCACATTGTTAGGGGAGGAAGCATAGATGACTATGAAGGAGTAATAAAAGTGAATAACTGACTAGATCTATTCCATGGAAGTGATAAACCAATAATATAGAGACCGCCCCAAATCCAAATTATTAGTACATATTAGTTTTCACACAACGTCCTTTCCACCTAATATTTATACCCTCATTTTGAAATTGTAGTTCCTTTGGATGAACTAATCCATCACCAACAGAAAATTCCCACCATGAAACTAGAGAAGGTATGGGAATGGCTTAAAAGTAATTGGTGTTTTAGCCATTTGTAACATAAGTAACTTCAATTGAAGTTGCCAACTTGATCTGATATTGACATGAGCTTATGAAGAAGGCTGATAGGTGAATTATTATAACCAAGTCTCCTCAAACTTATCCAATTTTGGGGGAGCTAAAGTTTAAGCTAACGAGAGTTAAGAAGTTCTATTAATAATGATATTGCATTACTAACAAAAAAATTAGGGGACACCTTTTCATTATGGAAGATTCCATTTACTTCATTCCAGCTAGATATTATAGAAAAAAAGATTTCTAAGGATACCCATAGTCTTTTGAATAAAGGCTTGTATTGAAAAGTCCCCATATAGATATTTTTCTAGTTGTAAAAAATATGTGACCCAGATGATGGCCACTAAATTTATGACCAACTTCTTGCAATATAGAGTTCCAATCCAACCTTGTGAATCACATTCCAAAATAAGGTGAGTAGAAGATACACTACATGAGAAACATAAAAAACAAACCTTGAAGGGTCATGAATGCCCCTTTTGTACACATTTTCAATTACAGTGATCCTTCCATGAACAAAGGTCCATTAGAAGATGTTTATTTTGACCATCCAAATGGAAATTTTTATTTTAAATTCTATAATTCAATGTGAAAATCCCTAGTTGGAGGAACTAAAGGCTTTAGTATTATCAAGATTTATAAATAAGAAATAATTGTTAGACCTATTGATGAAAAATAATGATAAGGAAAACTTTGGTGGAAGAATCAAGCATTCGAATATTAAACTAGTCTTGTTGATGGTGATGGACCCGCTAAGATGTTAGGGGATCTCCCAGGTAAGAGGTCCCAACTAGTCCTCAAAACGTTTGGAGTAGGAGTCATAGAATTGGCTAGTACAGTAGTGTCTTGACTACGATAGCACCCAGAGGTAAGTATGATAAGTTTGTCGGAAGCAAGTGTGTGACCTTGCAGCGAGTCAAGTGATATGCGTGGGGGTTCTAACACATAGAAGGGAATAGGAAGCGTTTCCCTTAGAATCCTGTAATGGTATGTAGCCTAAAAGGAAAACATGAGCGGAATGATAACTGGCTGGAAGTCGAATAGTCCATGATCCAAAGTGACTGGTTAATACAACAACACATCTTCAACAAGATTTGTACAATCATATACAAAATAGTTCATACAAAAAAGTGTAGGTGTAATAACATGCATTTCTAAAGTAACTAGAATATTCGAACTATAATAACAACATATGCATGAAAACATGTTGGCATAGTTATATTATTAAGTGAAAGTTCCATCCATACATACACCATTCACAACCACTAGCCCCAATAGTGGAACATTACAGTCAACACTGCCTGCTCCTCCAAATAGATGTACTCACTATACAATGTGGAGAAGCAAATGTTGGGTTGTGTTACATTCTTTCCACGTAGTTAACAGGGGGCTTGAGGGGCACCTGTAACCCCATTTTATGGGGTCTAGGGCAGTGCCCCAGAAAATTTTGGTTTTGGACCCTATGTTAGGTTGGGTGGACCCACCTATGGTTTTGTGCATGATTTTCGCACATGTTTTTTGGATGAAATGGTTTTCGGTCCATGGTATTGGACGCGATGGTTTTCGGTCCATGGTATTGGATGCGATGGTTTTTGGTCCATGGTATTGGATGCTTTGGCATGAATAAATATGTATTATAACATTGAAAGGAACATAATGAAAAATCAAGCTGGTAGTCCAGATTTTGGGATCCAGGAGAAATCTCTGTGTATATGTGTTTTATGTGTTCTACTCTCGCATTATTTATTTTCTGTGTTTTAGAAATCATATGCAGGTAATTTATGTATAGGGTTAAAACCTACGTTTGGTATCAGAGCAGATTTGGCTTCAAGGGGATGCCTTTGTTGCTGAGGGGTTTCGCTCGGGCCTGTGGTAGACCCTGTTCAGTGGGAGATCTGTGAGATAAATTCTGGTGGTGAAAGAAGATGGCGAGCAGTGGAAAGATAGAGATCGAGAAATTTAATGGTTAGAGTTTTGAGTTGTGAAAACTCAAGATGGAGGATCTGTTGGTGGATAAAGATCAGCGGATCGCGGTAGATCTGATTATTAAACCAACGGGAGTATCCAATGAAGAATGGAAGAAGTTGGATTGGAAGGAAAAGAGAACAATACAATTTTTTGTCTCAAATTCAGTATTGCTGAATGTATTAGGGGAAGCTACAACAAAGGCTTTGTGGGACAAGTTAGGGACTTTGTACCAATCTAAGTCTCTGGTGAATAAACTATTCCTATGGAAAAAGATGTATAACCTAAGGATGAAAGATGGAGACTCGGTGACAGAGCATCTGAACGCATTTAATACTGTGGTAAGTCAGTTAGCATATGTTGATATTAAAATTTGAGATGAAGATAAGTGCATCAGTTTGTTCTGTTCTCTACTAGATTCGTGGGATAGTCTAGTTATTTCAATAGGTAGCAATGCAACTACCTTTTAGTTTTATGAAATAGTCTTAGCCTTGCTGACGGAGGAGATGAGACGGAAAAATATGGAGAAACAAAATGGTGATGCCTTGTCTGTATGAGGACGGTCCGAGAATAGAAACAAAAATAAGTCATCGAGTGGGAGATCTAAATCTCCAGGAAAACCTGTAAAGGTGGTGTGCTAGAAATGAGGAAAAGAAGGCCACTTCAAAAGGGACTGTAAATCTAAATCTCTTGACAAGGGAAAGGGATCTGATGATGCTCCTTCTACAGAGGCAAAAACCACCTTAGATGAAGGTGGGGATGTGTACTTCGCTTCTTCAAGTACACATGTAGATCATGGGGCATGGTTGATTGACTCAGGTGCATCCTCACTTCACTCCCCATAGAGAGTGGTTCTATGAGTATGAGAAATATGATGGTGGTTATTTCTTCTTGGGGGATGACAGGAAGGCTAGAATCATTGGTCGTGGAAAAGTAAAGTTGAAGCTGCAAGGTGGAAGGGTTAGAACACTTCTAGGTGTTCTGCATATTCTTGCATTAGCCAGAAATCTGATTTTTGTTAGTAAGCTGGATGATGCAAGTGTAAAAACAGTGTTTGAGAAGGATACCTACAAGATGGTTTTGGGAGCACTGGTATTCATGCGGGGAGTTTGGATTGGAACTCTATACAAGCTGCAAGGTAGCATTGTTGTTGATGGGTGCAACAGTTCTGTGGTTCCTGAAAGTGGAGTAGAAAATCTAGTGGTCTCTGGAGAAAATACCATGTTGTGGCATCAAAGGCTTAGACATATTGGAGAGAAGGGCCTTCGAATACTTCATGGTAAAGGTATGGTAGAAGGTATGAGTAATAGATCTCTGGATTTTGATTTCTATGAAAATTGTGTATACGGCAAGCAGAATCGAGTGAGTTTCCTCTCTAGTGGTAAGAGGGCGAAACATATATTAGAGCTTGTGCACAGTGATGTGTTTGGACCTATGAAGGTTCCATCACTGGGTAAGTCTATGTACTATGTATCATTTACAGATGACTTCTCAAGGAATACATGGATATATTTCCTTAAGAAGAAATCTGAAGTCTTTGATAGGTTTAAAGAATTTAAGGCTCTAGTGGAAAAACAGACAGAGAAGAAGATAAAGGTGCTGAGGACAAATAATGGTCGAGGATTTTGCAGTAAGGAATTTAAAGAAGTCTGCAAGAAGTGTGGTATAGCACGACAGAAGACTACTCCATATACACCTCGGCAAAATGGGGTTGCAGAAAGAATGAACAAGACGTTGATGGAAAGGGCAAGAAGCATGCTCACTGGTGCTAGGTTAGGATAGGAATTCTGGGCAGAGGCAGTGGATACTGCATGTTACCTGGTCAACAGGTCACCTTCATCAGCGTTGGAGGATAAGACTCCACAAGAGGTATGGACTGGTAAGAAACCCTCTCTTTCACATCTAAGGGTATTTGGATGTGATGCATATGTATATGTTCCAAAGGAGAAAGGAACAAAGTTGGATAGTAAATCTAAAAAGGTCATTTTTATTGGGTATAAGGATGGTTTAAAGGGTTATAAGATTTGGAACCCAGTAACAAGGAAGGTTATGTACAGTCGAGATTTGGTGTTAAAAGAGGTGAAAGATGTTATTAAACATGAAGTCCAACCAAAGCAACCTGAGAAGATAGAGTTTGAGCTAAAGGAGCAAGAATCAGACTCTACAGAAGAGGAGGAATCAGAAGACGAAGAGCCACAAACTCCGGCTATGAGAAGATCAGTTCAAGAAAGAAGGCAGCCAGAAAGGTATAGTCCATTTCCTTTCTGTTCAAATTTTGCTTTGTTTGTTACTGATGATGATCCCAAAACTGTGAAGGAAGCAGTGGATTCAGAGGATGGAAAACTCTGGAAAGAGGCCATGGTTGATGAAATGGCATCTTTGCACAAAAATGAGGCTTGGTATCTGGTGGACTTGCCGGCTAGAAGGAAACCCATTGGCAGCAAATGGGTGCTCAAAAAGAAAACAAATGCAGAAGGAAAAGTGCAGAAATACAAAGCTTATTTGGTAGCAAAAGGTTATTCCCAGGTGTTGGGAATTGATTTTGGTGATATTTTTTCTCTTGTTGCCAAGTTAACTTCTATTATATTACTTTTATCTGTTGTTGCTGCTTTTGATTTTGAGGTAGAACAGATGGATGTGAAGACAACATTTCGTGATGGGGATCTGGAAGAGGAGATCTCCATGAAGTAACCTGAAGGCTTTGTGGTAAAGGGTAAGAAAGAACTGGTATGTAAGTTAAAGAAGTCTCTATATGGGTTAAAACAGTCAGCAAGGATGTGGTATCAAAATTTTGATACATTTATATGGGGACTTGGCTTTACTAGAAGAAAAGCAGATCATTGTGTGTATTTTAAATTAATTGGTGACCATGTTATTTATCTGGTCTTGTATGTGGATGATATGTTGTTGGTTGGAAATGACAAAGAAGTTATCCAAGATTTTAAAACCCAATTGTCCTCCAAATTCGACATGAAAGATCTTGGTGTTGCAAACTATATTTTGGGCATGAAAATTAAAATAGATCAGGCAAAGAGGAAGCTCTGGTTAAACCAGAGGAAGTATGTTGAGACAATATTGCAGAGCTTTAATATGAAGGATAGTAAACCGGTGAAGGTTCCTATTCCTGTAGGTGTGAGGTTATCTGCTGAACAGTGTCCCAAGACACAAAATGAGGAAGAGGACATGTCCCATGTTCCATATGCAAGTGTAGTAGGTAGCCTAATGTATGCAATGGTCTGTACTAGACCAGACATTGCACATGGAGTGGGAGTATTGAGCAGGTTTATGTCAAAACCAGGGAAGGAGCACTAGATAGCAGTGAAGTGGGTTTTCAGGTATTTGCGTGGCACTAGTGATTATGGTTTGTGCTACCAAGGAAGACTACGATTGGACAGAGTGTTGGATATTCATGGCTTTGTTGATGTAGACTGGGCTGGAGATCTAGATCAGAGAAGATCTACAAGTGGGTATGTGTTTAACCTATTTGGAGGTGCGGTCAGTTGGATGAGTAAGAAACAATCTGTAGTGGCACTGTCAACTACAGAGGCAGAATACATGGCAGCCACTCATGCAAGCAAGGAAGTAGTTTGGTTGCAGAGATTTTGTTCAAGTATGGGGTTAGTACAGGAAGCTATAATGATAGACTGTGATAGCCAAAGTGCAATTTTCTTGGCAAAGAACCTCGCATATCATTCAAAGACAAAGAACATTGATGTTCAGTATTACTTTGTGAGGGATATTATAGAAGACAAAAAGTTGTTGCTGGTAAAGGTGGACACTTTGAAGAACACTACAGATGCATTGAAAAAATCTGTGAGCTCTGAGAATTTCTCTTGGTGTAGAGAGACAATGGGCATTTCAGGGCTGGAAAAATGACTAAGCTCTCTTGTGGCCCCCTGTGGAAAGAAATCAACAAGTGGGAGAATGTTGGGTTGTGTTATATTCTTTCCACGTAGTTAACAGGGGATTTGAGGGGCACTCGTAACCCCACTTTATGGGGTCCAGGGCAACTCCCCGGAAAATTTTGGTTTTGGACCCTATGTTAGGTTGGGCGGACCCACCTATGGTTTTGTGCATGATTTTCACACAAGCTTTTTGGACGCGATGGTTTTCAGTCCATGGTATTGGATGCTTCGGCATGTATAAATATGTATTATAACATTAAAAGGAACATAATGAAAAATCAAGATGGTAGTCCCAGTTTTGGGATCTAGGGGAAAATCTCCGTGTATATGTGTTTTATGTGTTCTACTCTCGCATTATTTATTTTCTGTGTTTTAGAATTTGTATGTAGTTAATTTCTGTACAGGGTTAAAACCTACAGCAAAGGCTCATCACAATACTCTGTAAGCCTTCTCTAAGCAATTCCTAGCCAAAACCTTGGCTCCCAAAATCTTTTACTATGAGTTATGAGGTTCTATATATAGTAAAGGGTGGGGTGACCCTTCACATTCCCCTTTGACTCTTAGAATACCCTCATGACTCTTCACATTACATAGTGATTTTTCACATTCCACTTGTGATGCTTGAAATTTCACTTACAACATATTTACAATAATATAATTTCCACATATACCCATGTGGGACAAAATAGGGTTGAGTGAGCCGAATAAGACAAACAACAACACTCAGAGTCTTGGGGAAAGACCAACACAGTAACCTCCTCAGGGTGGTCTTCAGTGATGAACTGATACCAAACTTGGTACTACACTATCATGTCCCTATACTATTTGTTGATGTCTTTATAAAAGTAGACTCTTGCCTCCATGGCCTCTGGGGATATGGTTCTGAAACTTCTGTCCAACTCATTCTGAAGCATGTGAACCACTATACTAAGTGTGGCTATACCATAATGTACTTATGCATGTTATCTACACTCAGCTGCAAGTCATCACTAGTGGCTTCCCACATCAACTTATTGATGTACCTATCGACCTCTAGCATGACATGGCTTGAGCGAGGGTTCCGATGGAAGGGATTTTGTGTGTCCTTACTATGACATCCAGACTCCTGCAAAATTGTGCATAGGAAGCCTCAATTGTGGTGATGAGTGGAGGGAGATGGTCATAGTTTCAGATAAACATCTAAATCTATGCTTTGTATAGCTCTATTTATGCTTCATCATCTTGTGCAAGTAAAGCAGGGCCCCCTTGTACCTAATTGTCCATTCCTGTACATGTACAATGGCAACATGGATGTCATTGAGAGCTTGGGTTGTTTTCATGCACGACTACTAAAATCCGTATAGATTGATAATTGCTTTGTGTATGGTGACAAATATTTTATACATCATCTACATGGTGGTCTCCAAAATTTATATCTCTACAAGTATTTCTTTCTTCATTTTGCCATAGAAAATCCTATGGACTGCTCTGTTCTCTGCCTGGCCTCTTACAAGTCCTTTGCCATCCGATCATTCTCTACTATCAAGAACTTGACCATCGAACTCATGGTATCTACATAAGCATAAGAAGCCTCAACCATGGCACTTGGATGTCTTCTAACACATGATACAATCACCCTTTCTTCTCTGTACATAGGTAATTTGTGATCATCCTAGAGCTACTTTCTATGTTCCTATACAATCCTGTGTTGTGACTGTTCGAATGATAGACTATACACATCCATCTCCGGATCATCATCAAGGTTAAAACCTCTCCTTTCTCGTTCGGGCTCGGTTGTGATTCTAGAGGTTGTGGAGACTGAGGTGCAACCTCAGATGCTCTCAGCATGATATCGATGTCTTCATCCTATGGCTGTTATTCCATATCCATGTCTGTTGCCTCAACCATCTACTCCACCTACTAAGAAAGTTCCTAAACTTGCACCTACTCACCCTCTTCTTCATCTGCTAGATGCTCTATTGTTTGAACCTGTATAGGCATAGTTTTCTCTATTAGTGCACCTTACCTTTCATCCTGTTCCTATTTCTTCTTTTCTTCCCTTTCTCTCCTCCTCATCTCCTGCTCTACTTTCAACGTCTTCTCCATCAACTACAACTTCCTCTCTTCATCTTATAACCTTTTCTTCTCTCTCTTCCTCCATTCTATTATCCTTTCCCTCTATTGCCTCTTTTCCTCTATCTCCAAAGCTACTTTCTTAACAAGTGAAACTTCTCTGAACTTGTAGCTTTTCTCAGCTTCTACCCTCTTAGCAATCTTCCTCTTGCCTTTGTCTTACACTAGTTTCCTGCTCACTACTACTATTTTTGTTCCTTCCTATGGTGTTGCTACCTGTAGTGCTACTTTCCATTCTACAACCATGCTAACCAGTTCATGAGCCTAGAGGAATTGTAGAAATACCTTGAAGGATCCTCCTCTAGCGAATGACTTGCCTCGTGGTTCTTACATATGTAGTGGGGATCGTGTGGATTGAAAATCTTGGTGCCGAACCCAAATTTATTTAAGTCCTTAGCTTCAGTATCCACGTCCTTCAAGGTACTGTTATCATACAACCCAATCTGGAAAGGAGGAGTGGGCGATGTGCCTTCTTCCTCCTATGCAGTCCTGTTGATAACCCTGTGGAGATGTGGTATGCAACCTCTTACATGACCAACATTTTTGTGGAAAAACTCAGTAGCGCATTCCAAGGCTTCTCCACGCCAAATATCTTGATGAAGGTGCCACCAAGTGAGGAATACCTATTTGCAATGTTAAGCAATGGCTGCATCGCTTCTCGAGACATGCAAGGTGTATCTAGTACAAATATCATCATACAGTGTGGTGATGAAGTTCCTAGACAACCTCACCATGACTCCTTGGTAGCTACCCTCAGAGAGAAATATGCCATAGATGTTCACAACATCCTCTGATGGTGTCCATGTGTAAGCCATCCTAGGGAACTATTGTTGGGCAGAAATTGCATCAAGAAGGTATGTAGACATAAAGATTCTTGCTTGCTCATCCTTAGGTGGACTCTAGGCATTAGACACATGCACTTTCAACTGAAGATCCAACATGTCAAACCAGTTGAATGGCCTTCCTTCATTTTCCAACTGCTCTAACATGACCACCGAACTCTGCGCAAAGGTCTCTGTGCTCTCTTGGCCATACAAGCAGCATGAAAATATGACTAAGGGTTGGTAAGCCTTCCTGAGTGACTTTGTCTTACCAAACTAGTTGGGTGTCACTCTTAACTTTGATGGCTCTTTTACCCATTGCTTCAAGATGCCTGTAGTGTTCATATTTCTATTGGGAGTGTAGAACAGTGCATCCATGTAGTTAACTGACTATGGAAAATTATACATCTATCATCATCATCTCAATATCGGTATGTGAGACAATATAGTGAATGATATTCGCACATGGGAAGGTAGGGTACGTGCAAGCAACACTGTACAAGACTAACTTGTGGATGTTGACATAGACTTGTCGATCCTCTAAATATTCCTTCAAACTCCCTAGAAATATGTCCTTTATTTTTTTCCATGTAATCTTCATTTCCTTCTCTACGAACAACTACATGTCTACATAGATAGGCAAGTTCATTGGCACTTATTCAACCACATCCCTAGTTTTTCTCTCTACCATATCCTTTGATCTAGGTCTCCTGTAAATCATGATGCCAATATGGATGAGAATATGCTCAACGACTGATGTACTTGGAGATATATCAGACGCTCATGACAAGAAAATGTCAGCTTAAAAACACAAAGCACTTCAAGCGTCGATGATGCAACAAAGTGGACAACTGTTGGGAAAGATTGTTTACTTCTGATTCTTAGAGGTGAGGGACTATCAACTAGCTCTTCACATTGTGTACTCTGAGTTGTTAGTGAGAGGTACTGATGACTGGAACTGCACAGAGTGTAGTCTAGCATGGCTTGTTGTGGACTCGAACTGCGCAATTCCTAGTTCAGTCATGGCTTGATGCTGGCTAGGACTGCACATTGTGTAATCCTTGTGGGAAATACTAGGGATTGTCTCTTGTAACTGCGTAGAGCATAGCTGGAGCCTATCACTAGTATCCTCTGCATAATTTCTAGAGTCAAGGGAGAACCTTGAGTTCCAGAAATGCATAGTCAATGCTGAGAGAACTATGTCTAAGACAAGGTGGCCTAGATGTGCCAAAGGGAAACATGAAAGTTAGTAGATATGAATGCATAAGAAAAGGATGGTGCATATCTGAGTGATTGGCCATGCATGCAATCAAAGGAAGTGTAGAAATTAGTCAAACAAACTAACAACGAAGGTTATGGGGAGAGTCACCACAATGGAGACCGTTAATGCAAAAATGGGGTCATGCATGTGACACTCAAGAAATATAATGAAAATCTTGAAACAACACTTCTACAAGTTAAAACAAACTAAAGCACCATTGATCATTCAATAAAACATGCAAAACAACACTCACACAAGCCAAGGAAACAAAAGTGACAGAAAAAGCAGCAAAAGACTTGAAAAGAAAAACCTAACCAGAAAAGGTGTATCAATCATGCTAAAGGTGCCTAGATGCTTAAGGAATGCTATATCTCTAAGATCGAATGTGAAAATTAGTTATGGTGGTGTCCATTAAATATATTTGATCAATTTAGGGTTTATGAAGTGCATGCCAAAAATATAGGAAAAAGCGACAAGTGGAGAGAATTCTAAAATTAGCTCAAGTGTAACTACTACTGCTAAAAATAGATCCCTATTTTTTAGGGATGATTTTTTTTTCTTTTTTATTTTTTGGGAAGGGCTTCCATGCATGCATGGAGAAATTGCATAGTTTTGGAGGGAACCAGGCAACCTACCAACACATGCATTGGGCAACAACTGAGGGAATGCTTCTGGGCAATTCCTGGGCTGAGTGACTCTTGTTGCCTCGCATGCTTTATGAAATTTCTTAGCTGAAGCAATCTATCAGCTGGTTCTGTGTATTTTTGAAGCTAAAGATCACTTCTCGACCGATCTGCATAATTCTTCAGAGTAAGGCTCACTACTGGCATGCTCTGCACAATTCCTAAGAGAAAGTTAGGCTACCCTCTAGGACTGCGTAGTTTGCCAAGGTAGTGCAAGAACTGGATCAACCAAGTCACGGGGGGCAGCTTGTGGTTAGAGAGCAAAGAAAGTAGGCGAACACAAGTTGCAAAGTGAAATATCAATTCAAATGAAAGTAAAATTACTTGAGCAGTGCAAGACAGACTACTAATATTTGAGGGAGGCTTCCAGACAAAGTGAAGGAAAATTTTTGGAGGGTGGTTGTAGTCACTACAACATTGGCGACACAATGGTAGAACTCAAACTCTCTGTATGGACCTTGTCTCATGTTAAGCGAGTCTAACTCCTACAGAATTATTATTCGATTCTTTGACCATCATTGCTTCCTCACTAGCTTGAGTTAAAGATATAGTCCCTCCATTCTCTTGATCGGTAAGTACACATACGAAGCCAAGTCAACTGAGTTGTTTTGATTGGGGATGAGGGGTATATTCATGCACAAGTAATATATGCTATTATAGTTTTAGTTTCATCTATGGTGTTTCTCTACTACCAGCAAGCCTGGACAATACCCCAGCAAAGGCACTTCAGGAACACAAGCATTGCTCTATTGTGAGTGAGCCTGAACATTACCCAGGCCAAGTTACTTGCTTCACCTCTATGCATAGGAATACTTTCATTTATTTTGCCTTATTTTATTCATTTATTTCATTTTTCAAAGAATTGTGCATAGGCACTTATTTATTTTCATGAGGCAGAAGAGGGATCCCGACTTATTGAGAGTAGAAGAGGTTGTCACTTCAGAGAAGTATGTTATATATACCTCTGACATACTTTTAAAGTTTCTCCCACTCACCTTACTCTACTTGACTGAGTTGACAAGGGTTAACCAAATATAGAAAACCCAATTAGAGTAGGTGGTTCTAGTTAAAAGTGCAAGTGTTGTGTTTCACGAAGACTCACTCTGAACATAATGGATTTTCCATCAGGGTATCATCGACTGGAGAATGCAATATCATAAAGAGAGGGGATAATAGATAACCAAATGTTGATAGTTGTACAAGTCCTCTTGTGTTTCACCCAGCTTGTCTCAAGAGACAAACACAGTTTCATGTGAAACTAAACCTATGGATGCATAACAAGGAAAAAAGCAATCGAAGGACATAAGTAAAACAAACACAAAACAAGTAAGGAAAGAAAACATGAAAGAAAATAAAACAAGAAATCAAACATGACTCCTAATCCTAAGCTAAATAGTGCATGGGCCTACTCACATGAAGTGATATTTCCAGTGCAACCACTGGCGCATTGGGTGGCCCATGTAAGTGAAGGCACAGTCACCAAGAAAGATATTCAGAAAAAATAGTACACAAGAAAGATAAAACAATGAAAACCAACATGGTCAAATCTTGAATGCGTCAATAGAAAATAAAAAAGTGAAAGCATACAATAGACACTCTACAGATGTACCATGGTGTGGTATCATGTTGTGGGAAAATGATGAACATGCACACTCTCTTGACATTGACATATGAGCAAACATGTAGAAAGAATAAAACTTTCACTCTGTATCATGACTTTCTCTGTATGACTCCTCCAATGCATGAGTGGTAGGATCGTGAGATTTTGGTGGAGGGTGTAAGATGTGCAGATTAGATTGATTTTCAATGTTCACGAGAGAGTGATGAGGAGCCAAGGGTGGTTCAACAAATTTCTGTTCAGGAATGGAACTAACCTCAAGATAGTGAGGATCTAACATAACCTTTTGCTCGGGCTAAAGTTCCTGAACTGCTTGAGGGGTTTCTACTTCGTTGGCAAGTAGATCATCAAAGACTAGTGGCTTAGAGAGATCAACAAGAATTAAATCAAAATCGTGAGCAAATGAATGAGAAAAGAGATCACGCCAACCATGATCATAAAATTCAAGATGTACATTAACATCCTCATGAACTGACGAATCGTACAAAGGGGTTGATGAGAAACATAATTTTTCACCCTCCGAATTTTTGGAAAGAAAATATGACAAATCGGGTAGATTCAGAAAGAAATATTTGTCCTCGCCGAAAACAAATGAAAGACTAACATCCTATGTGTCCTGTGAATGATCAAAAATATGAACATACGGGAATGAATTTTCACAAAACAAATTAAAAATGGTAGGATCACAGAAGATGTCGGGATAGAGTGAATGAGGTGTGGACAGAAGGAGGCCATCCTTCACCACAAGTTCTTCTTCAAATTCCCACATATACTCGTAAAAAATGATAGCGTAGGTTGATTTCTCAACTCTAACTCTGTCCGCAACTTGATCCTCCTTAACATCACATGCAGACTTCAGAATGGATGAACACAAGACACCAAAGTTAGGTGGATCAACATAACAGGAGGACAGAGGTTGAGAAAACAAGTCCACATGACAACCAACAGGCTTGAATTCCAAAGTTTCACAAATATCCAAAGCAGGTGGGGTGGGAAAAAGTGATGGTTCAACAGACAAGTTCACAACTTCTTTGACCTCATCCTGTGGAGCTAGAGCTTTTGATGAGGAGTGGATGGTGGGTCACCTATAATAGTGACCTTTTCTGCCTCATATTTGGTAGCTCTAACACTGACGTATGTTGGGATGGGTTCAAATGATTCTAACTCATGAGGATTTTCAGATACATGAAGAAGATACTGAACCCTTTCCTTGAGAGTTTTCCAATCAACTTCATCTTTGGGTATTTGAAAAGAAATTTTATAGAATCAATCCTAGAATTTCACAATGGATTCATCAGGTGCTTTCCTTAATTCTAGAATTTTTTTATTGAATGCTTTGCGGTAATAATGATAAAAATCATGACCTAACTCTATGATCATGTGATCGAAAGAGTGAATGGAGGTTGTGGGCAATGTGCGACACTATTGTTGTACACACCTTTCGAACGTGTAAGCGATCAAGCCGTAGAAAATGTTGTTCGAGGTGGCTTCATTACTATGACAAAATCCTATGAAGGAAATTTCGTGCCTTAGCAGGGCTACTCCACCTTCACCCTCATATCTAAAACATGACAAGTCATCAAGGATGTCCTTCGATACTTTGAAATCATCTACATGATAAAATCATGCTGGAGGTATGATTGTAATAAGTCATGAATGATGTGTTGAGATTCAAAACAGACTTTGAGGACTCATCTTGTCATCTAGCCTTCTTCTAGCAACAAAAATGTTGATGGTGTTGGACACATCAACATGTCACGGGATCTCCTTAGCAAGAAGTCCCAAGTAGACCTCAAACCATTTGGAGTCGTAGTCCTAGCAGTGGATAGTATAGTAGTGCCTTGACTACAGTAACGCACAGAGGTAAGTATGAGAACTTTGTCAGAATCAAGTGTGTGACCTTACAGTGAGTCAAGTGATATGCATGGGGGTTCTAACACACAGAGGTGAAAACAAAATATGTCCCTTAGAAAACTGTAATAGTATGTAGCTTGAAAGGAACACACGAGAAGAATGACATCATAGGATTGAAGCGAAATAGTCGACAATACAAAGTGATGGGTTAATACAACAACACATCTTCAACAAGATTCGTACAATCATACAAAAAATATTTCATACACAAATGCGTAAGTGAAATAATATGCACTACTAAAGTAACTGGAATAGTCGAACTATAATAAGAACATATGCATGAAAATGTGTTGGCTCAGTTATATCATTAAGTGAAAATTCCATCCATTCTTACACCATTGATAGCCACTAGCCCTAATAGTGAAACATTATAGTAAACACTACCTACTACTCCAAAGAGATGTACTCACTCTACGCTGTGGAGAAGCCAAGGCTCGTTTCAATACTATCCAAGCCTTCTCTAAGAAATTCCTAGTGAAAAGATTGGCTCCCAAAAGGTTGTACTATGATTTATGAGATTCTATATATAGAAAAGGGTGGGGTGACCCTTGACATTCCACTTTGACTCTTGGACTACCCTCATGACTCTTCACATTACATAGTGATTGTTCACATTCTACTAGTGACACTTGGAACTTCACTTACAACATATTTACAATAATGCAATTTCCACATATACCCATGTTGGGTAAAAATAGGCTTGAGTCAGCCTAACAAGACAAATAACATCACTCGGGGTCTTGGGGAAAGACCAAATTTGTAACCTCCTCGAGTTGATCTTCAGCAACGAACCGATACCAAGCTTGGTATGACACTATTGTGTCCTTGTACTATTTGGTGATGTCTTTATTGAAGAATACTATCACCTCCATGGATTCTGGGTATATGGTTCTAAAAACTCTCTCCATATCATCTTGAAGCATGCACAACACTATCATAAGTGTGGCTAGACCACGATGTACTTCTGCATGTTCTTTGTGCTTAACTACAAGTCATCACTGGTGGCTTCATGTGTCAACTGCTCTATGTACCCATCGACATCCAACATGACTTGGTTCTTCCTCAAGGCTTGAGTGAGGATTCTGATGGAAGGGATCCTATGTGTCCTCACTATGACATCCAAACTCTTGTAGAACCATGCATAGGACGCCTCAATGTTGGTGATGAGAGGAGGGAGTTGCTCATAGTACTAGATCAACATATGAATCTATGCTTTGTCTAGCTCTCCCTACGACTTCATCATCTTTTGGAAGTAAAGAGGTGCCCCCTTGTACCTCATTGTCCATTCATGTACATGCGCAATGGAAACATGTTTCTCTTTGAGAGCTTGGGTTGTTTTTGTGCACTTCTACTAAAAATGTACAGATCGACAAACCATTTGTGCACGATGACAAATATTCTATACAACATCTACATGGTGGTCTCCAAAGTTGATACCTCTGCAACTATTACTTTCTTCACTTCTGCCATAGTGGATCCTGCAGACTACTCTATTATCTACCTGGCCTCTTACAATTCATTTACCATCTGATCATTCTCTTCTATCAAGAACTTGACTTTTGAACTCATGGCATTTGCATAATCTTGAGAATCCTTGGCCATGGAAGATGGATGCGTTCTGACATCTTATATAATCACCCTTTATTCTATGTGTGCAGGTGATGTGTGAACATCTAGGAGTTGATTTTTATGTTCTTGTACAATCATTTTTTGTGACTTGTCGAATGATAGATTGTACACATCCAACTCTGGATCATCATCAAGGATAACAACCTCTCCTTGCTCGCTCGGAACTAGTTGTGATTCTGGAGGTGGAAGAGACTTAGGTTCAACATCAGATTCTCTCAGCATGAGATCAGTGTCTTGGTCCTATGGCTTATGTTCCATATCCATGTTTGTTGTGTTAGCATTCTTCTCAACTAGTTGTGCAAGTTTGCAAACTTGCACCTTCTCACCCTCTTCTTCATCTATTGGATGATTTTCTGTCTCAACTTGTATCGGTGCAGATTTCTATGTTAATGCGCCTTTCCTTTCCACTTGTTCCCATTTCTTCTTTTCTTCACTTTCTCTCCTCCGGAGCCTTTTCTCTGCTTTTAGCTCCTTCTCTGTCTCCTGCAACTTTCTCTTTGCATCTTCCAACCTTTGCTTCTCTCTCTTCCTCCATTCTACTCTCCTTTCACACTGTCACCTCTTCGCCTCTATCTCTAAATCTACATTCTCAATAAGAGAATATTCTCTAAAATTGTAGCTTTCCTCAGCCTCAGCACTCTTGGAAATCATCCTCTTGCCTTGGTCTTGCACTAGTTTGCTTCTCAATATTGTTGGTGGTGTTGCTTCCTATGGTGTTGTTTCCTGCAGTGTTTCTTTCCATTCTATAGCCATGCTGACCAGTTCATTGAGCCTAGAGGAGTTGTACAAATACCTCCAAGGATCTTCCTCTGGCCAATGATATGCCCCATGGATTCATGGGTGATATAACTTTGCATTATGGATCTTACATATGCAATAGTGATCATAAGGTTTGAAACACTTGGTACCAAACCCAAACTTCTTCAAGCCCTCAACTTTGGCATCTACATCCTTCAAGGCACAGATCTCATACAACCCAATCTGCAAAAGAAGATTGGGCCATGGTGTCGTCTTCCTCTTGTGTTGTCCTATTGATAACCCTATGGAGATGCGGTATGCAACCTATTGCATAACCAAATTGTCCATGGAAAACCTCAATAGCTCATGGAGAGGATTCTCATGCCAAACATCTTGATGAAGATGCCATTGGGTGAGGCATACCAATCTATAATCTTTAGCAATGGCTGCATCGTTTCTTGGGACATGCAAGGTGGATCTAGTTTGAATATCATCCTATACAATGGGGTGATTAAGTGGCGAGTCAACATCGCCATTACTCCTTCGTGGTTTCACCGAGATAACAACTTGCAATATATGTTCACAACATCCTCTAATGGTTTCCATGTCCAACCCATGCTAGGGAACTGCTACTCAGAACAGATTGCATCAAGAAGGTAAGAAGACATAAAGAATCTTGCTTTCTCATCCTTAGGAAAACTCTAGGCATTAGACACATGCACTTTCAACTCAAGAGCTAACATGTCAGACTCGTCGAATGGCCTTCCTTCATGTGCCAACTTCTCCAACATAACCACCCAACTTTGCAAGAAGGTATTTGTGCTCTCTTGGCCATACAAGAGGAATGCGAAGATGACTAAGTGTTGGTAATCCTTCCTGAGTGACTTTGTCTTGTACACCTGGTTGGGTGTTTCTCTAAAACTCGGTGGCTCTTTTACCCAATGCTTCATGATGTCTCTAGTGTTCACATTGTTTTCGGGAGTGTAGAACAATGCATCCATGAAGTTCATTGGCTATGGCAAGTGATAAATATGATGGTAGTTTTCTGTCCTAAAGGTAGTAAGTTGTGTTCCACTGGTACTACTTAGTGTCATCATCTCAAGATCAATATGTGAGCCAATATAGTGAATGATATTCGCGCACAGGAAGGTGGAGTGCTTGCAGGAAACCTTGTAAAAGATTGACTTGTGGATGTTGATATAGACATGTCGATTCTCTAGATCTTCCTTTAAACTAACTGGAAATATGTCCTTTATTTCTTGCCATGTAATATTCATGTCCTTCTCCATGAAAAATTATGTTTCTCCATAGATAGGAGTGTTCATTAGCACCTGTTCAACCATGTCTTTGTTGCTGCACTCTACAGTATCCTTTGATTCATTTCTCTCGGAAACCATGATGCCTGTATTGCTGAGAAGCTACTCAAGAACTGATGTACCTAGTGATAGAGTGGACACTCATGGTAAGAAAATTTTAGCTTAAAAACACAAAACACTTCAAGGTTCAATCATGCAACAAACTGGGAAACTACTATGCAAGATTACATAGTTATGACTCTCAGAGGTGACAGAATGTCAGCTAGATTTATGCATTATGCTGTCCAAGCTGTCAATGAGAGGTATCGATGACTGGAACTGCACAATACGTAGTTCATTTTGACTTGATGCTTGCTAGGACTCCGCATTGCATAATCCCAGTGGGGAAAATTGTGGACTTTCTCTTGGAACTTTGCAGAGTGCAGCTGGAGTGAGTCATTGGAAGCCTCTATACAATTCCTGGAGCTAAGGCAGAGCCTTGAGTTCCATAAATGTGTAGTGCATGCCAGGAGAATTAGATCTGAGCCAAGGCAACCCAAATGTGCCCAAGGGCAACTTGAAAGCGAGTAGATCTGAATGCGTGAGAAAAGTATGGTGGAGATCTTAGTGAATGGTCATGCATGCAATCGAGCCAAGTGCAGAAATTATTCAAGCATATGAACAACAAAGTTGGTGGGGAGATTTGGTGCAACGACGACTGTTAGTGAAAAACAAGGTCATGCATGTGATGCTCAAGAAAGACAATGAAAAACTTAAAACAACACTTATTCGAGTTAAAAAAACTAAAAATCTAGTGGTCATTCAATAAAACATGGAAAATAACACTCACACAAGCCAAGGAAACAAAAGAAATAGAAAAAGAAGAAAAATATTTGAAAACCAAAACTTACCCAAAAAAGTGATTGTTGTTGGGAGTGTAGAATAGTGCATCCATGTAGTTCACCGGCTCCGACCAGTGATACATTTGATGGTATTTTTCTATCCTAAAGGTGGAAAGTTGTGTTCCACTGGTACTGTTATCACCAAAATAGGACCTTGATATGCTGCTGATTAGACTACCTCAGTGTAACTATTTCAAACCAATCTTTTGGTTGAGGCTTAGCCTCCTCAACCTGAGAGGGCTCTCTCACTAGGTTTAGCATTTTTGATTAATGATTAGATGGATAACTCTAGGAACGAAATGAACAGAAGTATAACTTTTTGACTGATTGAAACTATGATTAGCGAATATCTATTGGGATATGGAGTCAAAATAGTCCTCAACAAAACAACATTATCAACCTAACATGGAAGTCAAGGCACTTAGAGTTTAGGTTTATGAATAAAACAATAACACAGTGAAACAACATAGTTTACAAGCATGTGAAGGAAGTTAGAGCATTTTCCAATGAATTATAAGTATCACAAGCTCATACCACTGTAAGTAAGTAATTGAACAAATCCATAAGAGCATCAAACACATAAACTCTTTGTGAATCTTGAGTAGTCAAACTGATCTCTGCATTAAGTTTGAAAAACACACAGTCTGCTCACATAACACAGCTTCCTTCGCTAATACAAATTCCAACCCTGTGGAATTTGAACACATGATTCATATATAACTTTACAACCTTGGATTGATCGATCCACCATCAAAGGAATTCAAATTCCTATCCTAGACACCCATTCTTACCATAAAATAGGCTATTAATTACAAGTAACAGTTAACTGACTGTCTTAGAGTCCTAATACAATTAGGAGTACAACTCCTTATTATGATAACAACAACCTAATCTAGTATTCAATTAATCCTTTGTCACCTGCAACCTCATGAGGTCGAATTTGGTGATGTGTCCAGCCTTATTATGAACCCTGTTGTTCCAAGACCTAACTGCCCTAAAAACCAGGAGATCTGTTTTCTGCAATTAAGATCTAACCTTCATTGATGCTTTTTGAATCCATTTCCTAACCAAATTGACCTTTTGAGACAAGTGATATGTGTTATCACTTCAATAGAACTTTTCTCTTCCACGTGTACGAAAATCAAGCCCTTGAAGGCGTATAATGAGAGTTGATTTGGCTGCTCAAAAACTGCACATATAGCAGTTTCGTAGCGCGCTACGAAACTGCTGTGTATGTCTTTTACGCAGCTCTTTTCAAAACTTTCAGAATTAAAAAATTCTTTCACTTTTTCCATGATATCTACAAACTTTAATGATCAACATAGATCATATTTGAAATATTTTCAAGAAATAAAATCCTTCTCCTCAACAAAACTGCATCAAGAAATTGTAACTTACTGTTCTGTTCTAGCTGAACAATAGGTGTTGGGACAGAGATTTTTTCTCCTCATAAAAAATGTATTTTGAAAAAATGAAGGAGGATTTTGGAGAAAAATATGTTCTAAACAAAAACCTCTCTTGGTATTTTTCAATACCTCTCCTACTGCCCAGAAATCGTCTTTCAATATTAGGTGTAAACTGGAAAATTCTGATTTCTGAATATATGGCTTCAAAGAAAGCCTTGTATCTCCCAACTGGAAATACTTGTGAAAAAAGTGAGATAGGTTATTATAGAGGGAGATTTTATGAAGAGAAACCTCCTTCAGAATTTCAAAATACGTTTGCATGTAGCTAGAAATGGATCTTGAAAACAACTACTAAAACCACAAAGCAGAATGTTTCTCTTAATGACTTTCAACCATTTCGTAGCACAAGTTGAGTCATCAAGTTCTCCCATATAATAATGAATTTGAAGAAACTGAAAGAGGTTTTTGTAGATAGGTACGTTAGAAAAAGAACCTCTTTCAATTTTCCAAAATATTCTTTCAGTTTCTCAAAAACCCCTTGGAAGTTGACTACTTAAAACAGAAAACAGAGTTTTGTTTGCTGAAAAAGGCTGCTTTAGTGATTTTGTAGTGCAAAATAGGTTTTTTACAAACTCTCTTGGTTTTTTTCCAATACCTCTCCTCCTACCCAGAAACTGTCTTTGAATATCAAGTGTAAACTGGAAAATTCTGATTTCTGAAAATATGGCTTCAAAGAAATCCTTGTATCTCTCAATTGGTAACACTTATGAAAAAAGTGAGATAGGTTAGTGTAGCTGGAAATTTTATGAAGAGAAACCTCCTTCAGAATTCCAAAATAATTTTGCATGTTGCCAGAAACTAATCTTGAAAAAAGACAGCTAAAACTAGAAAACAGAGTTCCTATCAGCAGTTTCATAACGCAAGTTTAAACCATCCATGTATCCCACCTCATACTACATTTGACGAAACTGGAGGAGGATTTTGTAGTTTAGTATGTTAGGAAGAAGAACCTCTTTCATTTTTCCAAAATATGCTTTCAGTTGCTCAAAAAACCCCTTGGAAGTTGACTACTTAAAACAAGAAACATAGGTTTTTTTTTTTTGGTTGAAAAAGGCTGCGTGAGTCATTTCGTAGCACAAAATAGGTTTTTTACACTGTCCGTGCTACAAAAATGTGGATGCATAGCGTATTTCAAAAAAAATTCAAAATAACTTGAGATATGACTTCTAAACACAGGGTGAGACTTCTAAGACATGGAATAAGGTTGTCAAACTTTGTTTAGAAATGAAATATGACCTTAAAGACTTCTAAGCCTATGACCTAACCCTTTAAGCATGAAATGACCTAGAGACCCTTTAACACCATAACTAGAAGAAGGGTTTGTAAATGAGAATGACACTATTGAGACTCTAATCCTATCACTTATCCCTTTAAGCATGTGATGACTCAAAACTTATTATAAGACCATGACTCAAAACAAGGTAAACTTTCCAAAGTTTAAAAAAAAAATAGGGTGATAACAATGGCTCCACTAGGGATAGTATGCCCCCTGTGGTATGTTAGGAACTAGTAGTTCCAGTGCTGCAATCCATTCCTTTAAAAATAAAAACTTTGAAATTCTGCCCAATCTGCTTCAAACTGTACCTAGTAAAAATTTCTCAGTCAACCTTGAGCTTAATTTCATTTTCCTACCTACCCTATCAGTTACAATCTCCATTTGTAGCTCAAGGAACATAAAACTTCCAATGAATCCAGTCGTTGATCTGATTTGACACTTGCATCTCTTGGCTGTGCTTGAAGCAGAAATAAACATGATACTGAAATAATCGAGGCAGCATGAGATATATCTGATCTTCATAATGGAAATATAGTTGGAAATATGGACTATAGAACCTTTCCCTGTAGCCAGCCTTAGGATCAAAGAACACATGGTCAGTTTGATGTTTCTTGTGATATTCCACAGCTTTGGACAACTCCCCAATACTTTGATCATCTACATAAGGATTCAGCTGTGTGCTCTCAAACTGCTCCTGAAATTGATTTTCAAAAATAACGTATTTTTCCTCAATCTCAAAAGAGAAAGGAAGCAATACCCTCTCTTTGTATTCTGCCATAGAAAGCTTTTGAAAAGTATGATCATGATCAAGAAGACTATATGATTGAATTTGACCTTGTAAACCTTCAATGTCTTTCTCAATGTTCTTAGCAACTTCATCCAAAAATTTCATCTTATCTTCTATCTTGCACTCAAATGATTTTAGATAAGAAGACAAGGACAAAGAAAAAATTTCATCTATTTCTTCATTAATATGATCATCATTCCATTGTTTGAAACCTTGAATTGAAGGATAGTTTGCCACCAACATTGTTCTATCCATCCATTCCTCAAAAAACATAAGCCAAAAGTCTACAAATGACTTAATAGATTTGACAGGAAAGCTTTCAATCCACTGTTTACATTTCCCTTGAAATGAATCATAGAACAATATAATGTAACCATCCTCATGTTTGACTCTAAGAAGCTTGGTACAATCATAGAAATTTAATATATGCTTCAAATTTAAACTCAAATTTTCTTCATTGAATTTTGGACCATTCCTTAAAAAATATGTATCCTTGGGAAAATGATATGGGAAACCATGAATTTCTGAAAATTTTATACATGCATACCTTGGAACAAGAATGGTAGCATGTGAGTTCTCTATAAGTTCAGTAGAATCACCATAAATCTCTAAAATTTGAATTCTTTAACAATGGAATCGTCAACGTAGTTTTGCAGCCTCGAAAAGATTCCGGAGCTCCTGCTACCTTCAAAAGTTCAGCTCCTTGATTTCGCGAATGAGTAATCTTCAAACTCCCGGCAAACACACCAAAATGTTATCACCAAAATAGGACCCGATAGGCTGCTGATTAGACTACCTCAGTATAACTATTTCAAACCAATCTTTTGGTTGAGGTTTAGCCTCGTCAACCTGATCATGTATTCTGGGATCCTATAGCTAAATATGTGGAAGAGTTTTACTCTCTAGTGTTTCAGTTTTTCTATGAAGATTAGAGGCAATTTCAGTGGCAGTGGTCATCACAATATCATAGCTGCTTTGAACTTTGATGCAGTCAACAAACTCAAATATCAGATAAAACAAATGATTGGCTACATTGGAAATTTCACATTGATTGAGTTGAAAGAAGTTTTAAGTTGATAGGGTGATTAGGTAGGAAGATGCAAATAAACTCAAGGTTGACTAAGCAAATTTTTACTAGGTACAGTTTGAAGCAAATTGGGCAGAATTTCAAAGTTTTCATTTTTAAAGGAATGGATTGCAGAACTGGAGCTACTAGTTCTTAGCATACCACATGGGGCATACTATCCCTAGTGGAGCCCCTATTATCACCCTAATTTTTTTTTTTAATCTTTGGAAAGTTTGCCTTGTTTCTAGTCATGGTCTTATAATAAGTTTTGAGTCAGCGCATGCTTAAAGGGATAAGTGATAGGATTAGAGTCTCAATAGTGTCATTCTCATTTCCAAACCCTTCTTCTAGTCATGGTGTTAAAGGGTCTCTAGGTCATTTTGATTAGCCTAAAAAATGGCTAACTTATTGGGCTCATTTTCCCTATTGTTCTTCATCAATCCACCATTTTTCATAGTTTATGCATGTTTTTTGAGTATATTTATGTTAGTTGAATGAATGAGAATAGTCACTTGACCAAGAAGGCTAACACGTGGTTATTGCAGATTTTTGGACAAATTTTGGACCAAGGCCAAGCATTTATGAGCCAGATGACAGCCAAGCATGAAGGAACAAGGGTGAGGATTCGTAGGAAGGGTGTCTCCTACACTAAATGGCCCCTTCCTCGAATTCTTCACCCTCAGCTTGGAGTTTAGTAGGCCACCGAAAAAGGATTCCCAAGGGAAGCCAAGCAATTTTGTGTAAAGTGACTAATTACTGGAAGTTCAAGCAGCCGAGCCCCTTGAGTTAAGGAGGGCTATTAGAGACCATCGTAGTGCATAAATAGGAAGGCTTCTAGCCTTCATAGGTTACTTTTTGAATAGTTGTATTCTGCACTATAGTGCTGCTAGTTTCTCAGCTCATTTTGTAGCTTCTATTGTACAACTTTCTTTGTGACATGGTTATTTTTGAATAATGGAAAGCAGTTTCATTTGGAATTAGTTCTGATCTTTTTCTTAGGAGCCTGTAGCTCTTGGGGTTGGGCCCAACCCAAGTGCCAAGGCCTCCTTCATGTACTATTATATTCTTTTAGTGTCTTTGCAAAATAATTTCTGTTAAGTAGATTACAGTCTTGCTTGGTTACCTAGGTCATTTTTGATGATTAAAAAGGCTTTTTCAAGTTCAGATTGATTTGATAGGTTAATAACAGAGAAGGTCTTCAGAAAAACGCCATCAAGCACCCCTGATCTCACCTCTCCCTCTGTGGGACCATGAGTTGAGACCAAGGTGTCCTTGCCACCACCAAAAACACAGTCTTTGCTTTATCATGCAATTGTTAGTCTTAAATTCTCATTTCCAGAAGTTGATACCAGTTGTGGTTACATGCTCAGGTTCATTATTGCTTAGTTTGCATAGCTATTTCACATGGTTTCATTGCAAATAAATTGCTGTTCATTTTCTTTGCTGATATTTGGGTTAGATTAGGTTAAAGTAACTAGGTCTTTCGTTTTCCGAGTCTTTGTTTGAATAGTTTGGTAAATAACTTGCAGAGCACCTGTGATACTTCTTTGCCTACCCCTACTCCATCAATACCTCCTGCTCCACCCTCCAACTCTGATTCTTGCCTCACATTTGCTACGTTCCCTCACATTGACCTAATTTCCATATTTTTTTGCAACATTGTTCTAACCCTCCTTGAACAAATCCAGCCATCCTTATCACTCACCCACTTCGTTCGCCAAGTCCTGGACCTCCTCACAGCCTTATCTCACCTCCATACCCACTTCTTCACCTTTTTTCCACCATCAGCCCTTCAAAACTCCCTTTTGGAACGTCCTGTGGAAACATCCTGTAAAACCCCTGCAGACTTCCTGTAGAAGCTCACAAAAGCGGTTTCTTGAGATCTGAGCACTGTGAAACTCTCTGGAAGGGTGCTAGGGACCCCTTAGGCCCTCTTCTAACCTTCCCAACCTCCTGAAAGCGCCTATTCCATTCCCTTTTGCTAGTCAACCTCTACACAGTCAAAAACAGGTAAAGCACATGCAAAATAATCCTGACAAATTACTCAAAAACACAAAAAGATGTTTCCTTCATATTTCTCTTCAGAAGTAGCTTAGTCACATGCATTTTACCTTTCTGGACATCAATGGCATCCATTTCTGTAGCTTTCATCCTTTTACTTGCACCTGTAGTGTTAGTCTGTAGAACTAGGGTTTGCTAGGGTTTGCATTCCTTTCTAGCTTTCAACTTCTTTCTGCAAGTAGATTAGCCTCTGGTTGAGTTAGATTTTTGTCCATCACAGTTAAAAGATTCTTTTGAGAGCTCATAGAAGTTGGCTTAAGCTCCCAGTGGACTTGTGCCAGCTAATCCAGTGACAGCTGCAGCAAGAGCTAGTACTTGTGCATATAGCACCGTCGCTTCCAAGTTTGTTACAAACTACCGGGTTGATAAAAGTAAAGAAGGGAGCCCTAGGAGTTGCAGCATTATTGCTACAATACTGGAGCCCACCATTAATTTTAGTGCCATTGCCGGGGAAGCGTCAGAGTATTTGTGATTGCTGCTTTTCTTCTATTTTCTACTACAACCTTCTGCTAAGTAGTTTATTTCATTTCCATTCTGCAATTTCATTTCTGCAAAAGTAGATTAGACATTTCCTGCTTTCATTTCATTTCAGCAAGCGTAGATTAGATATTTCCCGCTTTCATAGATTAGCATTTCAATTCCGCAATTTCAATTCTGCAAGCATAGATTAGCATTTCAATTCCGCAATTTCAATTATGCAAGCATAGCCTTGAATTTCATTCCTGCAATTTCATTTCAGCAAAATAGATTAGTCCTTTCTTGCTTTCTTTTCAATTCCACATTTTCATTTCAGCAAGATAGATTTTAGCTAGTTTCAATTCAATCTATTTCAGTTTTGCAGGTACAAGCAGAAGAAAAAAACCAAAAGCAAACAAAAATATTTCATTTCATGCCTCGTAGGAACAAAGACAATACCGAAAAATTCCTACCCAACACCCCCACCACATCACTGAGTCCCCCTTCTCTCTTCTTTGGTGGCAGTGATCCAGAAGAACCTATAGGTGAACCTCTTGAGATATATGAAGATCCTATAACAGAAGAAGAGCAAGAAAACATTCCTTTTGAGACCATGGCTAAAAACAGAAACGGTAGAGAAGATGAGGAGAGAATAGAAGGTGCCTTTACCATCCGAGAGACCAATGGGGACATGAAGATGAAAAACATAAGTCCCTCAGCCTTACCTCATTTCCATGGATTGACCACTGAAGACTCTGATACCTTCCTATTTTAGTTTTCTATCCTTTGTTGAACTTATGACTATACAGAAGATGAGAAAAAGTTGAAACTCTTTCCCTCTACCCTCAATGATGCAACACTACACTAGTTCATGGGGTTACTTGGAAACAGTATCACAACTTGGGCTTAGATGCAGCAAGCCTTTAACAACAAATACCGGGACTATTGTAGGTCAAAGGAAACAAAGGGAGAGATCTTTCAGATGACCATGGGAAGTGATGAGTCTTTAGAAGACTACGAGGAACAATTCCAACTTAGCTATAAACGGGCCAGGTGCACACTTGACCCTGAATCTCTGAAGCTGGTTCTGCTCCGAGGAGTCCCCGAAGACCTTCTAGATACCCTCCATCTACTAGATGGAGGAGACATCTACCAACTACCTTATGAGGACATAAAGACTATGTTTAGAAACCACTCTAGGGCAGCCCGGAAATGAGGTTGGGGGAATCCACTCTCAACTAGTACCACCTTCTCCAAGCATGAGTTTGCTAATTAGATGGAAGACCTCAAAAGTGAGATGAGACAAACCATTGCCATGCAACTGGATACCTTCTGAATCCAACAGAAGAAAGAGGAAGCTAAGAGGGCTTTGGCCATTTTTTGTCCTAGATGTACAAGGAAGAATCCTAAGAACGAGTGTCCATTGCACTCAGTGGAGGTATGTTTCATTTGTGAGGAAGAACACCCCACAAACCAATGCCCAACCTTGCTTGCACTTAAATCCATGTACCGAGGGGCCGAAGGGCCCACTGAACCACTCTACTTCCTTAACCAAAGGAGGCCGCATGGGTCTAGACCTTACCAGCAGGGGATGTAAGGAACATCCCAAACTTATTACAACCCCAACCAGTCTGCTCACATGCCTTCTTGGGGGCCCCCTGCTCATCCTTCCTGGTCCACACCTCCTCCTTGGTCTTATCCATCTCAATACCATACTCAACCTGCTGCTCATTCGTTTCACTCTCATGTCCAGCCACAACCTCAGTGGAATGCACCTCAACCGGGGTGGAGGCCCCAATACAACTCTCCTCCCGCTATTTTTCCTCCACCTCCTACTCAACCACAACCATTACCTCCTGCTCCTCCAAGACAACCCCAGATGCCTGCTCAACCGAACTCGAACCCCAACAATAGACAGGCCTAGCAGGTATACACTGGAGAGACAACATGCCCTACCTATGCTGTGGAGATTCAGGAGATCAACCTACGATCTGGAAAGGTCCTTCCATATCGCCAGCTTCCTACCTCGGAGGAAGAGGAAGAGAAACAAGAAAGTGAACCCAAAGCCATTCCACCCTTTCCTAAGAGACTAATAGTAGCCACGCAACCAAACCTAGAGGAGACTGAACTTCTGGGAGAATCCCACTTCTCCAAGCCATAAAAGATGTACCAATATACAAAAAATTGATCAAGGAGAAGTGTTTCAGGCACCCAAGCAAGCACAAGAGAGATGCCCCGACTATCAATGTCATAGGACAACTATCCGATCTGATGTTGGGATAAGTAATCTGTCCAAAATATTTGGACCCTGGGAGTCCTGTAGTTGATGTCCACATCAATGGCACCATAATACCCCACACCTTGATTGATCTAGGCGCTTCCATTAATGTAATGACTAGGGACACTATGCTTAAACTTAACCTTCAAAGTTCCTTAATAAAGACCTCGACAGTACTGCAGCTGGCAGACCGCTCCACCATGACTCCCAAAGGGATTGTGGAGGATGTCTTCGTCTCTGTTGATTCTTGGGAGTACCGTGCAAACTTCTTGGTCCTTCAACCAAAGGCAAAACTCACTGGATACCCCCTCATTTTGGGAAGGCCTTGGTTAGTTACTGCGGATGCTTACATCAGTTGTCGAGCTGGAAGCATGACCATCAAGAATGGGCCTATGTCCAAATAGCTAGTCCTATACCCTCCTACCCAACCTCTATTAGACCATGACTTACCACTCTGGTTGGAGGAGGAAGATGAGGATGAAGTCTACTTGGCACCATTATGCACAGTAGAAGCCACCAGGGGAGGTCCTCTAACCAAGGATGACTTGATCGAGAATTTGATTCAAAATCCACCTCCTAGTGCTCTATCGTTAGAGGAGTTAGTGGAAGGTACCCAAGCCAGCGCTTTAGTGGACCTCTGTGTGGCCGATCTGACCTCACCCAAAGTTAAAGATGTGGAATTTGGCCCTAAAAGAACCCTTAAGATCAGCTCATCCCTATCTTCCTCTCAGGAGAAGGAGCTCAGTAGCTTATTGAGCCACCATTTGGATGCTTTTGCCTAGAGCTATAAGGAAATGAAAGGAGTCCATCCTTCGGTATTTACTCACCACATTTACATTAAAGAGGATTGTAAACCAGTCAGGCAGCCTCAGAGGAGACTGAATCCCACCCTTAAGGACATCGTTAAAGAAGAATTGCAAAAGTTGTTGGATACAGGATTCATCTACCCCATCTCCGACAGCAAATGGGTTTCTCCTCTGGTGCTTGTACCCAAGAAAAATGGGAAGTGGAGAATCTATGTAGATTATCGAGAACTTAACAAAGCCACCAAGAAGGACCATTTCCCTTTATCGTTCATAGATCAAGTGCTAGATGGGCTGGCAGGAAAGAAGTTCTTTTCTTTCCTAGATGGGTTCAATGGGTATAATCAAAGCCAAATCAGCCCAGAAGACCAAGATAAGACAACCTTCACTTCTCCTTGGGGAACCTTTGCCTACCGGGTCCTTCCCTTTGGGCTATGCAACACTCCTGCCACTTCTAGAGGGCAGTATTGAGCACATTTGCTGAGCTGGTTCACGATTCGGTGGAAATCTATATGGATGACTTTACTCCCTATGGGTCTAACTTCCAAGAAGCATTGTCTAACCTGGGAAAAGTTTTAACCAAGTGCATTGAAATGAACCTGTCCCTCAGTCCTGAAAAATATGAATTCCTGATGACTGAAGGGACCGTGTTAGGTCATACCATTTCTCAGCAAGGATTACAGGTGGATCCTAACAAAATTGCTATCATCCAAAAGGTTCCACCTCCTCAAAAGGTAAGGGATGTTCAGAGTTTTCTAGGCTTAGCAAGATACTATAGAAGATTCATTAAAGATTTCAGTAAGCTAGCCTCACAATTTTTTGGCCTCTTAGGGAAAGATGTTGACTTTAAATGGACTAACAACTGTCAAGGGGCTTTGGATGAGCTGAAAGATAAGCTGGTGTCCGTCCCGATCTTGAGAGGTCCAAACTGGGCCTTACGTTTCCACATCCACATCGATGCCTCGAACAGAGCCATAGGGGCAGCCTTAGGACAAGTTGAGGAGAAACTACCATATGCCAGATACTTTGTTAGCAAAAACCTGTCCAAGGCAGAGATGAACTATACTATAACCGAAAAAGAGTTCCTGGCTATAGTCCATTCCCTAAACAAGTTCAGACACTACATCACTGGTTATCAAACATTCATACACACTGATCATGATGCGATTAGATATTTAATGAATAAGCCTGATGTAAATGCTCGTATCATTAGATGGTTACTCTTGTTGCAATAATTTGATTTGACCATTGTGGACAAGCAAGGTAAGGAAAATGTTGTTGCTGACTTTCTATCTAGATTGGATTTGCCTGCAGGTGAAGAAGGGATAATCGATGACCAGATGCCAGAAGAACACCTGTTTGCTATTTCAGTACTCTCTCCATGGTTTGCTGATATAGCAAATTACTTGGTCTCAGCACAGTTCCCTCCACACCTATCGTCAAGAGAGAAGAGAAAAATTGTGAGGAAAAGTGCCCCATTCATTTGGATCGGGGGCAACCTGTTTAAACTTGGCCCATATCACATCTTGAGGCGTTGTGTTAGGGAGGAGGAAGTTTCCGACATCCTCCTAACCTGTCACGATGGGCCCTGTGGAGGTCACTTTGCAGCGAAAAGGACTGCCTTCAAAATTTTACAGGCAGGCTACTATTGGTCCACTCTTCATCAAGATGTCAGAAGATACATCGGCCAATGTGACCGATGTCAAAGGATGGGGAAACTAACCCCAAGGGATGAAATTCCCCTCCAACCTCAAGTGACCTTCGAGCCATTTGAGAAGTGGGGCATGGATTTTGTGGGTCCTATCAACCCACTTTTGAAGTAAAGGTCTTACATCATTGTGTGCATAGACTACCTGACAAAGTGGGCAGAAACTAAGGCAATCAAGGTAGCGACAGAAAGAAAAGTGGCTGAGTTTTTAAGGGAAAATATCTTCTACAAATTTGGCTACCCAAGAGAGCTAGTCACCGATCAAGGAAGTCAGTTCACCTCTGCCTTGATTGGAGACCTGCTCGCTCATCACAAGATCAAGCACAGAACTTCCACCCCTTATCATCTGCAAGCTAATGGGTAGGTGGAAGTTACTAATAGATCATTGGAAGAGATTTTGACTAAAGTGGTGAGCAGCAGCAGGAAGGATTGGACAGATCGCTTGGTTGAGACCACCTGGGCCTACAACACCACTTGGAAAACTACGACAGGTTTCAAACCTTATGAGCTGGTCTATGGGAAGAAGGCTTTGCTGTCCATAGAATTCGAGTACAACACATTGAGGGTGGCAGCTCAACTGGACCTAGATCTCAGCCATGCACAACGGGAAAGATTACTACAGCAGAATGGATTAGATGAACAGAGAATGCAGGCCCTCCTCCACTCAGAAGTAGTTCAACTCCAGTGGAAGATATGGCATGATCGACACCTTAATGAAAAGCAATTCTAGCCAGGAGATTGGGCGCTGCTGTATGACTCAAGATACAAGGATTTCAAAGGGAAACTAAGGACAAGATGGTTAGGACCATATACAGTGGAGAAATGCAACGAGAATGGTTGAGTCCTTATCAGGACCATTGATGAAGAAGCCATCCCCATGCTCATCAATGGGCATCAATTGAAAAACTACAGGAAACCCCTTTCGAGGCAGGAGTTCATTAAAACTTTGGACAAATCAGTGCTGGTAGTGGAGCAGGGCCCTACCTCTACTCCACCCACACCTTGAGCATCAAAAAAAAAAAAAAAAAAAAGAAAAAAACAAAGAAATGAAATAAAAAGATCCTTAGGTGAAAACTTCTTAGAGGCGCCCGGGGCAGACAGTGAGGGTGAAAACCTCATGGAGGTGCCCTAGCTATCTCTCAAAAAAAGAAAAAAAGAGGAGAGAGAAAAAAGAAAAAGAGGTCTAATCTCTGTGGAATAATTGCAGGTTGCAGGGAATATATTTCAAGTTAGGAAGGTCGCACAAAACAAGGACAAGGGTCCACACCAAGCTACAGGAAACCTTCACAGACACTTCCTCCATGACCACTCGCCTCTCCTAGGATTTGATCATATTCGGGGGTAGATTTCACCTTCTAGAGGAAGTTCTACCTGTTCTACAAGCAGTTTATGTCTTCTACAGGAAACATCTTGTAGAACCTTCGGGCAAGCCAAAAGTGATCTTGGAGGGGAATCTGAAGGTTGGAATCTGTTTGTTAGGCCTGCAGCCACCCCTGTGTCCACCCATCACCATATGGCACCCTGTTCCATCTCTTTACAGCTCTGTCACCCACCTAGTTATGTGTTCCTGCACAATCATACAAGAAACCCTGTTTTCCTCAGATTGACAGCAAGAATTTTTAGTGACAAGTCAAGTAACAAAGTCTCACTCACCCTACCTGTCCAAACTCCATCTAGATCCCTCATCTACAATCTAGCCCTGCTCATTTAGCCTGCATCCCAGGAGGAGAAGCAGCTACAAGACATCCTACAGGAATCTTGTAGCAGCTGATCCCTCTGGAAGACATACTTTGGAGGCAGGGACAGCCGAGATCAACGAATGGAACATGCAAAAGACTCCTCTTGGATGTGAAAACATCCTCGGCAGCTGAAACCCAGTAGAACCTGTGCATGCAGTGTTGATAACCGAAGGATTGGGTTCCAAAACCCATGCCTACAACATCAAAAAATGAAAGAATGGGTTCTAACACCCGTGCACGAGGCAGTGGTTCCAAGACCCGAAGTCTGCATAACGCGTCCACGGCCACACAGGTAAGTGTCTAAACTCATTCGTCAATTGCATAAACTATATTTTGAAAATTGCATGACTGTGAAAATGGTTCGTAGTGGCCAGTGAACTGGCCACCCTCAGCGAGTTACATAGCTTTGTGCGATCCGAACAAGCTCAGTTACGTTCAAATTTTCCGCCGAGATGTGCAGCCGACATGTGTGGAGTGTCTAGTCGGGGAAAATCGTCGGGACTGGCAGTAGTGGCTGCAGTTAATGACAGAGGGGAGGTGATGGCAGTCAAAGACACGCAGAAAAGTGATGGCCGTGACGTTGGATCAATGGTTCGATCCAACGACCTCATCCCCTACTCGACTGAAGACTCTCACCACCCGCTGTTCATTTGCACTTACAACGTCCTCAGCTGAAGTATGCATCCTCTACTTCTGAAATCTGTTAACCCGTTATCCTCCACCGAGTTTTCCGGCCTGTTTCAAAAAAATCTCCCTCATACCGGGCTCGTTCAGAGGCGCAGTGACAACCTACAGAAGCCAGCAAGAGTTCTACAGGAAGCCACTCTACAGGAAGTCTGGCACAGCTTTCCGGAGTAGAGAAGCCTGGACTTTTCTCCATCGAATTTGGAGTTCCGAGAGAGGTAGGCTCGAAAACACTCTTCCATGCATGGCATGATTCGAAAAGGTGGTGAATTGAACTGTCTCAAATTGGGGAGTCCGAGAAAAGTCCACCTGTGAGTTGGAAATAGCAGTTTTCTTGTGTGTTGCATGATATTCCTCAGTTGTTTTTGCGTCAAAATTCTCCTCCATAGTTCCTGTTAAAAAAAAGAAAAAAGAAAATTCTCCTGTAGGAAAGATACACAACCGTGAGGGCTAGCCTATGTATGAAGAATTTGAATTTGCATGTTTGTATGTATCCTGAGAATAAATATTGAGCTTTGTATTCTGTCTATGGAAACCCAATTTCTTCCTTCCTAAATGGACAACCAAGTTCTAGGCAGCAATAGCCTTAAAGCAGGGAATTGGTATGAATTGTTAGTTGAAATCCCTTCTCAAAGTTCAGGGAAGAAATCCATAAACAACATTCCCTTTTCTGATTAGAGCATAAAACAGAGCACTCTCACCATGCTAGGAGGGTTTATCAGGAAAGAAGCTTCAGACCCCAGCAAGCTGTGTGAGCATCCAGAGGTGGTAGACCTCTTCACCCGCACCAATTAGATGTTCTTTTGTGACAAAATTCAGGGCCATGATGATGAGATAATGGAGTAATTCTTAATGTCCCTAAAACTTGAATCAAAGACATAGGCCACAGTGAATTTTAGGGGTTTGACCCTAGAAGTTACCCCTGAGCTCATCAGTCATGTTACTGGTCTCCCATTAGGGCTCCCTTGGAGCAAAGAAGAAAGGTCATTGGGCCAGGCAGCCAAGAAAGCATTCTTCCTGCCTGAAGAACATCCTGTAGAAGACAAAAACGGGGTCTGGAGAACCAGCTTACCTCCTCTTTGGAGCGAAGTCAGCTTCCAAATCATGAAATACATTACCTGTGAAGGGAGGTTCAACATTGTCTACAACTATCATTTCAGGTTGCTAAATGAACTAAGACATGGAATGGATTTACCGCCAGAAGAGAAATTGAGCATCCCCTATTTTCTTCTGCAGTCATTAAGTGAATGTGGCACAAAATTGAAAGAAGGGACACCGAATCAATTAGCCCATCATGGGCTCATCAAACTTTTAGTGGAAGATGCCCTCCACAGCTACACTGTCCACCTCTCTTGGGAAATTTTCCGAAACATGACCAAAGATGACGATATTAGAATTCTGGCCGAGGAGCTCACCTCATCCAGCAGTGAAGAAGGGGAGCACACCGAAGCAGGAGAGTAAACTAGTGGTAAAGAAACATAGGACAAACAAACACAAGCAGGACAAAAAGAGAAAGAGGGAAAGGGTCAAATTCCTGAGCCTAAAATAGAGCAAGGAACAACAGCACAAACATCAAGGGAAAAGAGACCGCGGAGGAGAGCAGAGAAGGTAGAAACATCCCAAGTAAAGGCTGGCACAGCCACAGCAGTCACACCAAAAAAAAAGGCAAAGACAGATCCTGAAATGGCCTAAATATAGGCAGAAACACTTGACACAGAGGCTTCTACAGGAAGCATGGAAACAGAATAGCAAAGAGGGAAATTGGCTGAAATATTGGCAAGAGAGGCAATAGCGGTGTTGGCTGCCTTAAAAACACCTCCAAAACAAAAAGGGAAGCGAAAGAGGCAGAACTCCATGTACTTTAAAGCAAGAAGGAGCACACGGATCAAGGTAGGCAGACCCCAGCCGCAGTTAAAGGATCCAATTATCATTGAAGACACAACCCCTAAACCAAAGGAAGGGTCTCCTTCAAAGATCTCTATCACTATGAGTGAGGAAGCCCAAAAACTTCCACCTAGAGAGAAAGACTAAAGACAATGGAGTCAAAGACAGTTCTACAGGAAACTCGGGCTAAGCTAAAAGAGGCCGAGAAATTGGAGGAAAAGGTGGCCAAACAACCATAGGAAGAAGAAAGGACAGAGGAGATATTGGAACCAAGCCCTAAGCCCAGTCTGGGCACATACTATAACCTGTTAGAAGCTGGGAAAATAATTCCCCAGAAATTTGCAGTGCCACTATTATTTGCACTGGAGGAAGAAATGATTATGACTCATACTTGGATGAGGATTGCAAAGTCCAGGGGTGTGGCAGACATAGGCCCCTAGAAGAACAACTCAGGGAGTCAAGGAAATAATTGGCCATGGTGAAGCATGTGGAAAGCATTTAGAGGGCCAAACTACAAGAAGAGAACAAGCTGCTAAGACAGTAGCTATAGCTACAGGGAATCCATAAGGAAGACAGGTCCTCCATTTTAGGAGAACAGTAGCAGCGGGAAAAGCCTCCAACATGTTAGAGCCTAGATTTGCCTCGGGCTGAAAAGACAAGGTTCTAGGTCCACATCAAACCATGCTCAGCCTCGTAGCTAGCCCTACGAGGACAGGAGAGGGCTCTCTCCGAGTCAATCTCAGCGTAACATAATAAATGGGGCTTGAGATGACTAATTTAGCAACTGAGCTTAGGCTAGGTATGAAGTGCAAGGATTTAATTTGAGTTTTCTGGGGGTTTTGTTAGAAAAAGGGAAAGGCAAATTTTAGGTCTGGGGATGAGGCAATATTTTTGCAGAGTTCAGGTAGGGGCAAGATAGGCAATAGTTTTGATGCTTTGGATTGAATGAATGGGTGGATCAGACCGGTGAGGGGCCAAGGAGGGCAAGAAGGTATCAAGAGTCCTCCTCAAACACATGAAAACATGAAGAATTAAACAAAATATCCAGGCAGAGCATAGCAGTCCATGAATTCTACCTTAATCACTCATTTGTTTAATTGTAGAAGACAAGAGAAGGGAAAATGATACACAATAACATCAATGAACTTACAAATACATAGAGAAACAAACCATCAAAACATAGAGCCACATGGATCCCAACAAGTGTTGCAAAACCCTGGTCTTTCCTTTGCCAAAATTGTAGAAATGAAATGTACAATAGAGTGCCAAGCAATCCCAAGTATCCAACCATGAAAATGACTTAGAAATTACATAATATAGACAAGCCAAACCCATTCCCTTGCCTCTAGGGGTCGAGCTCATCATTCTAGGAGCTGTTTCAACCATATCTAAACAAGGAACTGAAAAATAGGCAATAAAACAACTTGCCCCTATATGAAAGGAAACTGATTCATTCAGTGGTTTTTCACTTTTTAGTGAATGAATCCTCTAGAACAAGTAAAAATGTTCCAATACTACATCATGGTTATCAAATTACATCACAAAAGGTCAAGAGTAACATCAAAAAGCAAAACTGGTCAAAACTGGGCTAATTTCTGAGCTGAACAGTGAGAAATATGCAAAAATCCTCTATGCGCCACGCCTGATTCTCTATGCGTCGCACCACTTTGGAGCTAATTTTGAGGCACTTTCTGAAGTCCAAATTGAGCCCAAGTGTGCTTGTTGGAAAGGTCTACCTATCTGATTTCTAACCCAAGTGGAACTTCTAAATTTGGATGTCATTCGCCCCTCCAAAACTTCAATCTCCCAAGACTGCTTTGTGTGTGTCAAAATAGAGGCAGCGAGGTCATTTTTTGAGTGTTTTTGGCCTCTTGAGGACTCAAAACTTGCCCAAATTTTTTGCCCATGCACCAGCAACCATAATTTATCATGAAAAATCCAAAAATTCAAATGTTTTTGGATTTGGAGCCCTCTAGTAAAAGCGAGTGCCACGTGGCATGACGCATAGGGAGGAAAACTCTGTTTTTTGTGCAAAAAAATTCCAAAATGCAAAAATTGTTCCAAATTTCTTGAAATTTGGACTGAGTCAACTCTATCAAGTGCTGTGATGGGCCAAGGAAGCCTCAGCCAAGATTTGAAGTCCTTCATCCTCTTTTTCAACGTTTTAGTGTCCTCCTGGTGCATGCAGTTTTAGTGGTGGAAATCACTGTCTTGTTCATATGATATGTCAATGTCCATCTCCATGGTGCTGCAAGGTGTATGTCAAGTGTATGTTTCATTTGTTGAAAATGAAGACTTGATGTCTTTGTCTCCAAGTTCCAAATATGCCAAAGGGAAATGAGGGACTGTGAGAAATATGGAACAGTAGGTATAATGGATGGGATAGATTTTAGTTTAGGGAAATGTGGGATGTTTTAGAATTTTTGTACAAGATTAGGGTTTGGGGTTTACATTTGGAAATTTGGGGAAAGGGAATTTGGGATAGGGAATTAATAAACTTAGGGGGGTAGGGGAACTTAGGGAATGATGAAATCAAAGGACAAATGAGATGAGGGAGTGAACTTGGTGACAAAACAGTGAATTGAAACCCTAGCAACAAGTTTCTTTGAGGTATTTTAAAAGGTAGGGTTTGATTGTTTTACACAAGCACCATGAAACACACACCATCAACAACCATTAATCTTGGATGAAAAACCATGAATGAAGTTCAACCTACTTGTATCGATGTGATTTGGGCGATTTTGGAGCAAATTTTGAAAAAAATTAGCCTTGGCAGCTCTATCTGCTGTGCCTCAAGTCCAACGCACCGCGCCTTCTCTGTGCATCGCGCCAGTTATGTGCGCCGCGCCCCTTGCCCTATGCGTAGTGCTTTTTCCAAGAGATGTTTGAAGGCCTTCCAGATGTCCAAATTGGGCACAGGATAGCTCGTTGGAAATGTCTTTAAGTTTACTTTCCAACCCAACTAGAATTTTTCAATTCGGAGTTCATTTTCCTTGTCAAAAATCAAATCTTCCAAGACTGGTTAAAATGTGCCAAATGAGGCTGCCTAAAGGCAGAATGCTGTTTTAGTCAACTTTTGAATGCCTTCCTCAACTCCAAATTGAGCTCATGATAGCTCATTGGAAATATATTTGTGTCTAATTATCCTTTAACTCATCATGTAAGTCATTTGGCTAACCTAGATAGGAGAAAACTTGATTTTCCCAAGGTCACTTCAGAGGTGCATCAATTCTCTCGAGCCAACTGTATTTTTGACATTTCTCTAAAACCATGACATCTGTGTAAAAATTGAAGAAGGTGTTTCTTCCTTGGCCTATTTTGGACAAAAACCAATCTTAGTTTTCCCAAATTCATCTTTTCTTGCTCAGAAACATCATTGGAGTAAAACCTATCCCAATTTGTGGAACAGGGGATTTGTCGAAATGAAGCGAAATGAAGGGGATAAGGGGCTTCTAAATTCTTGAGAAAATTCTCAAAAGTAGGGAGGGATATTAGGAAGTAGGGGAAAGTGGAATGTCAAAGATTGAGTGAGGGGAAGGGGTCCAAAAGGGAAAATCACAGGCCTAGCCTAGAAAATTGCCAAGTTGTAGCAAGAAACTAGGGTTTGTGCAAAAATGAGGAATTTGGCGGATTTTAGTGATGGGAAGTGTTTAATAAGGTACATTAAGGATAGGGGAAGGTGTATGAACATCAGGATACAATTTTTGCCAATGATTTGACCATCCAAGAGAAATTATCTTCAAAACCCTAGGAGAGGGAAATGAACCTTACCTAGGCATTACTGAAGCATGAAAAAGGTGCAAAATGACCCTTTGGAACTTGACATAATGATGACAACCCTCTGAATGATGGTACACTCAGCTGAATGGTGACATGGACCGACATTTGGACAACTTTGGAAGGAGTAAAAGCAAACCCTAAACCTAATACCTAGTGACCAAATTTTGCTTGAAGACTCACTGAAAAGACAAAATTTGACCTTGACACCTTAAAATCACTTTGTAAGAGCATGTTTGATCACTATAGGAAGGCTGCAAAGACTGACACTAACACAATAGACATAGAAACCTAGGATGAACAGCAAAGAAAGGATGGGATGCAGGCTAAGATCAAGGCACTAACAAAACAGCTACAGGAAAAGGAGTTGCAGGTAGCAGAAGAGATACAGTCTCTAAGGCAACAGGTACATGAGAAGGAAGCCCAACTGGCCTGCATGGCCAGCTGGGAAATAGAGGCTGTACAGTGTAGGCAACCTGCTAATTCATATGCTTTATACCTTAAAGATCAATGGTTGTAGTTCCAGATTAACACCTTGGCCCAAAGGCGCACTACTCCATTTCAAAACTATCATCAATTTATGGCTTTATGTGACATTAGCTCATCAGAGGACAAGGCTAAATTATTAGAGTTTTATTTTCACAACTTGCCCCTTCCAAATATGATTTAATGGGATCCCAAAACTGTGGTAGGAGATGTGCAGCTTATGGCCATGGCCTCTTGGTTGAATCATGAGGAAAAAAGAGCAGCAGAGGTCCGAGATATTATGAACAGGGAACTCAGTGAACCACTAATGATCAGAGCAGAGCTAGAGGATCCCTCAACATTGATAAGCACCCACTAGCGCCTGGCCAACAACCCTCAGGAGTTACCAGATTACATTGAACGACAAGCTCAAGCTATTGGCCACTTTGAGGACATGGAGAGACTGTTGGGGGATAACTGCCTTCACGCTTACACAAGGAGGTGGAACGCACTGCCCCACAGTTTGAAGATAGGAGAATACCACTCTCCAACCAGGATGAGGGAGGCCTTAACAAGGGTACCCCTCTATAAACAATCAATGTAAAATCTGCAGGCCAATTGGATCGACCTAAAGTTCAGTCATCCCTTGCTTTTGGGATTGCTAGAAGGAGTTAAGGAAGAAGAGGAAAACACGTAGTGGGAGGAAGTGGAAAGGAAAGTAGGATTTCATGACCAGGAAGAAGACATCACCTTGGAGACCTGGGATGTCAGAGAGGCAGTTAAAGCTATCAAGGATGATGAGCTACATTAGTTGCTCAGAGGATGAGCAACCCATTTAGCAAGGGGGTGATGATGAGCCCCAAAAATGGATAACTTATTGGGCTCATTTTTCCTATTGTTCCTCATCAATCCACCATTTTTCATAGTTTATGCATGTTTTTTGAGTATATTTATGTTAGTTGAATGAATGAGAATAGTTACTTGACCAAGAAGGCTAACACGTGGTTATTGCAGATTTTTGGACAAATTTTGGACCAAGGCCAAGCATTTATGAGCCAGATGACAACCAAGCATGAAGGAGCAAGGTTGAGGATTCATAGGAAGGGTGTATCCTACACTAAATGGCCCCTTCCTCAAATTATCCACCCTCAGCTCGGAGTTCAGCAGGCCACCGAAAAGGATTCCCAAGGGCAGCCGAGCAGTTTTGTGTAAAGTGACTGATCACTGGCAGTTCAAGCAGCCGAGCCCATCGAGTTAAGGAGGGCTATTGGAGACCCTCATAGTGCATAAATAGGAAGGCTTCCAACCTTTGTAGGTTACTTTTTGAACAATTGTATTCTGCACTATAGTGCTGCTAGTTTCTCAGCTCATTTTGTAGCTTCTGCTATACAACTTTCTTTGTGACATGGTTATTTTTGAATAATGGAAAACAGTTTCATTTGGCATCAGTTCTGAGCTTTTTCTTAGCAGCCTGTAGCTCTTGGGGTTGGGCCCAACCCAAGTGCCAAGGCCTCCTTCGTGTATTGTTATATGTTTTTAGTTTCTTTGAAAAATAATTTTTGTTAGGTAGATTATAGTCTTGCTTGGTTACCTAGGTCATTGTTGATGATTAAAAAGGTTTTTTCATGTTTATATTGATTTGATAGGTTAATAACAGAGAAGATCTTCAGAAAAAGGCCATCAAGCACCCCTGGTCTCACCTCTCCCTCTGTGGGACCATGAGCTGAGACCAAGGTGTCCTTGCCGCCACCAAAAACATTGTCTTTGCTTTATTATGCAATTGTTAGTGTTAAATTCTCATTTGCAGAAGTTGATACTAGTTTTGGTTACGTGCTCAGGTTCATTATTTCTTAGTTTGCATAACTATTTCACATGATTTCGTTGCAAATAAACTACTATTCATTTTCTTTGCTGATATTCAGGTCAGATTAGGTTAAAGTAGCTAGGTCTTTGGTTTTCCGAGTCTTTGTTTGAATAGTTTGGAAAATAACTTGCAGAGCACCTGTGATACTTCTTTGCCTACCCCTACTCCATCAATACCTCTTGCTCCTCCTTCCAACTCTGATTCTTGCCTCACATTTCCTACGTTCCCTCACGTTGACCTAATTTCCATATTTTTGTGCAACATTGCTCTAACCCTCCTTGAACAAATCCAGCCATACTTATCACTCACCTGCTTCGTTTTCCAAGTCCTGGACCTCCTAAAACCCTTATCTCACCTCCATACCCACTTCTTCACCTTTTTCCCACCATCAGCCCTTCAAAACTCCCTTTCGGAATGTCTTGTAGAAACATCCTGCAGAAGCCACAGAGCATCCTGTAGAACCCTTGTAGACTTCCTGTAGAAGCTCACAAAAGTGGTTTCTTGAGATTCAAGCACTATGAAACTCTCTGGAAGGGTGCTAGGGATCCCTTAGGCCCTCTTCTAACCTTCCCAACCTCCTGAAAGCACCTACTCCATTCCCTTTCACCAGTCAACCTTTGCACAGTCAAAAACAGTTAAAGCACATGCAAAATAATCTTGACAAATTACTCAAAAACGCAAAAAGATGTTTCCTTCATATTTCTCTTCAAAAGTAGCTTAGTCACATGCATTTTACCTTTCTGGAAGTCAATGGCATCCATTTCTGTAGCTTTCATCCTTTTACTTGCACCTGTAGGGTTAGTCTGTAGAACTAGGGTTTGCTAGGGTTTGCGTTCCTTTCTAGCTTTCAACTTCTTTCTGTAAGTAGATTAGCCTCTGGATGAGTTAGATTTTCATCCATCATAGTTAAAATCTTCTTCTAAGAGCTCATAGAAGTTGGCTTAAGCTCCCAGCGGACTTGTGCCAACTAATCCAGTGACAGCTGCGGCAAGAGCTAATACTTGTGCATATAGCATCGTCGCTTCCAAGTTTGTTACGAAATACCCGGTTGATAGAAGTAAAGAAGGGAGCCCTAGGAGTTGCAAAATTATTGCTGCAATACTGGAGCCCACCGCATTTCATGCTTAAAGGGTTAGGTCATAGGGTTAGAAGTCTTTAAGGTCATATTTCATTTCCAAACAAAGTTTGACAACCTTATTGCATGTCTTAGAAGTCTCACCTTGTGTTTAGAAGTCATATCTCAAGTCATTTTGAAGAAATTTTTAAATTAGCTAAGAATCCACATTTTTGTAGTAGACAGTGTAAAAACCCTATTTTGCGCTACGAAATCACTAAAGCAGCCTTTTTCAGTAGAAAAAATGTTTTTTCTGTTTTAAGTACTCAACTTCCAATGGATTTCTTGAACAATTGAAAGCATGTTTTGGAAAACCAAAAGAGGTTCTTCCTCATAACATGCCTATATACAAAAACCTCTTTCAGTTTCTTCAAATTCATTATGAGCTGGGAGAAGTTGATGAGTCAAATTTCACTACGAAACTGCTATAGGAGTAGTTTTTCAGAAATCAGAATTTTCTAGTTTACACCTGATATTCAAAGACAGTTTTTGGGTAGTAGGAAATGTATTGCAAAAAACCAAGAGAGTTTTTTTTTCAGCACAAAGTGGTCTACAATATCCTCCTTCAGTTCTACAAAATACACTTTTGATGAGGAGATTTGAGGAACACCATTGATGACCAAGGTTACACTGTAGGGGATAGTTTTCTAGTTTTCAGGATAGATGAAAGAGAAGTTATTGAAGGCCAGCAGCAAGGTTATAGTCATCATCAAGGTCGAAGTTAAGGAGGAGTAGCTGTCAAACATCGAATTTATTTCCTAGTTTAAGTTGTTACTATCATAATAAGGAGTTGTACTCCTAATTGTATTAGGACTCTAAGATTGTTAGATAACTGCTACTTGTAATTAATAGTTTGTTTTAGGAATGAATAGGTGTCTAGATAGGAAATTTGAATTCCCCTCATGTTATATCAGGGAATCCAAGATTGTAATGACAAATCTATAAAGGACAAGAGGTGGAAGGCCTCATGGTTGGCAATTTTCAAAAGAAACAATCATACCATGTCATTGTGGGAGATTGTGCTTTTCATGCTAACACAGAGACTTTGGCTTCACTACTCAGGATTCATAAGAGAGTTTTAATGTTTGATTTTCTCATGGTTTTCTTCATTTACTCACTTGCAGTGGTATGAACAAATGTTAATTAGAATTCATTGGCAATGCTCTAACTTCCTTCATGTGTTTATAGACTGTGTTCCTTAAATTATTTCTCTGTTTTGCTAATACATTAAGACTCTTTATGCCCTGAATTCCATGTCAAGCTAGTCTTGTTATGATACTGAAACATATTCTGACTCCATTAGCCCAATGGATGTTTGTTGATTGAGTTCAACCATTTATACTTTTTCACTTGTTTCTTCCATAGAGTTAGCCATCTAATCTTTAAACTAAAATCTTTAACCTAGTGAGAAAGCCCTCTCAGGTTGAGGAGGCTAAGCCTCAACCAAAAGTTTGGTTTGAAATAGTTACTCAAAGTCTTCCTGATCAGCAGCCTATTAGGGTTGGATTTTGTAATAACATTTTTGGTGCGTCTGTCGGGAGCCTAAAGATTACTCATTCCCGAAATCAATAAGTTAAACTTCTGAAGGTAGCAGGAGCTTCGTTATCTGTTCAAGGCTGCAAAACTACCTTGGCAACTCCACACATGAAATAAAAAATTCGAAGGTGACTCCACTGCTAAGAAGATCAGTTCCTTAGATGAAGTTTCAGGATGAGTTCCATTGCAAGAAAAAATGTCAGGTATGCTCCTATGAATTCGTCTCAAATCCTTGGTTTTCCAAATCCTATGCCAAAGGTTGATTGGTTAGATGATCTTCTAATATTTAGAAATGAAAAGAAAGACAATCTTAACTCTATGGAAGAAACAAGTGGAAAAGTAACTATAAACTGATCTTGAAAAAGATTGCTAAAATCAGAAAACAGAGTTCCTCTAAGTAGTTTCGTAGCGCATGTTTAAACCATCAATTTCTTCCACCTCATACTGAATTTGAAGAAACTAAAGGAGGTTTTTGTAGATTAGTACGTTAGGAAGACGAACCTCTTGCAGTTTTCAAAAATATGCTTTCTGTTGCTCAAGAAACCCCTTGGACGTTGACTACTTAAAACAGAAAACAAAGTTTTTTTTTTTTTTTCAATTGCTCAAGAAACCCCTTGGAAGTTGACTACTTAAAACAGAAAACAAAGCTTTGTTTTGTTTTGTTTTTTTTTTTTTCCTGCTGAAAAGAGCTACTTCAGTCATTCCGTAGTGCAAAACAAGTTTTTTACACTGTCTGCACTACGAAACTGTGGATTTCTATGTGATTGCAAAAATTTAACCCTAAACTTAATGGAATGACTTCTAAATGGAAAATGTGACCTCTAAGGCATGGAATAAGGTTGTCAAACTTTGTTTGGAAACGAAATATGACCTTAAATACTTCTAACCCTATGACCTAACTCTTTAAGCATGAAATGAACTAAAGACCGTTTAACACCATGACTAGAAGAAGGGTTTGGAAATGAGAATGACACTATTGAGACTCTAATCCTATCACTTATCCCTTTAAGCATGTGATGACTCAAAACTTATTAAAAACCATGACTAGAAACAAGGCAAACTTTCCAAAGTTAAAAAAAAAAATTAGGGTGATAACAGTGGCTCCACTAGGGATAGTATGCCCCCTATGGTATGCTAAGAACTAGTAGCTCTAGTGCTGCAACCCATTCCTTTAAAAATAAAAACTCTTAAATTCTACCCAATCTACTTCAAATTGTACCTAGTAAAACTTTCTCAATCAACCTTGAGCTTATTTGCATTTTCCTACCTACCTACCCTATCAATTGTAAACTTCTTTCAGTTCAATCAATGTGAAATTTCCAATGTAGCCAATCATTTATTCTATCTGATATTTGGGTTTTTTTACTGCATCGGAGTTCAAAGAAGCTATGATATTGTGATGACCACTACCACTGAAATTGCCTCTCATCTTCATAGAAGAACTGAAACACTAGAGAGTAAAAATCTTCCATGTATTTAGCTATAGGATCCCAAAATACATGATCAGCATGATGATCCTCATAACATTCTATTACTTCTAACAACTGATCCTTAGTCACACAACATTTATTTGACAAGTTATCCAACTGATTTTCTACATGATTCCTGTAGACAATGTAAATTTCCTCACTCTTATGATCATTCTTTGAAGTAATCTGCTGCAAGGAATTACAGAAATGATCAACCTTTCCCTCTGCCTAAGGGTTATAAAAAATTTATTCCAGTATTTCTTGTTGGTGTTTGCAATTATTTTCGTCTTCATAATGATCCAAAGATTGACAAGTCTGCTACATCTCTACATCAATCTCAGAGGATGTAATATGATTTTCATAGGTATACTCTTGCTGATTTCTATGTTGCATGTCATGGGATGTTATCATTTCTTCTAGTTGTTGAAATGTATTTTTATGAAAATCCTCTAAAACTCCTTCATCCATGAATTCATCATCATCATAACAATCCTTCAAATATTGAATAAAACTCGTAGAATGTTTACAACAATCTTTGACTAGCAATAAGGAGGGATGACACTCTTTATACATGTCATAGAATACATCATGGAAATTAGCAAGTGAATATATTGAACCATTTTCCAAACCTTTATACCAAGACCATGCCTTTCCTTCTAAAGTGGTCATAAACATCTTCATGAGACAATCTTCAGGGAACTGAACCTTAAGACTGTGTACATGCATATGGAACCTAACTAAATGAAGAGCAGCATTGTCTTTCTTTTCATCTTTGAATATTGGAAGATCATCTAACCATTCAACCTTTGGCATAGGGTTTGGAAAACCAGGGATATGAGACCAATTCATAGGAGCATACCTGGCATTTTTTCTTGCAATGGAACTCATCCTGAAACTTCATCTAGGCAACTGATCTTCTTAGCAGTGGAGTCACCTTCCAATTTATTATTTGATGTGTGGAGTCACCAAGGTATTTTTTCCACCTCGAATAGATTCTGAAGCTCCTGCAATCTTCAAGAGTTCAGCTTCATGATTTTTCGGGATATGTATATTTTTAGACTCTCGGTAGACGCACCAAAATGTTATCACCAAAATAGGACCCTGATAGGCTGCTGATTAGACTACCTCAGTGTAACTATTTCAAACCAATCTTTTAGCTAAGTCTTAGCCTCCTCAGCTTGAGAGGGCTCTCTCAAGGGTTAATGATATAATTTATATATAGATGGCTAACTCTGTGGTTTGTGGTTTTGCATGTTTATAGGTTGAAAGATGAAGGCTTGCTACCATTGGGTTATGGAGTCAACAAGTTAATAGATTCAGTGGCAAAGTTTCTAGACATGGAAGCTGAGGAAAATGGGATTTTCAAACGAAGATAATTCACTTAAGAAAATAGGTCAACACAGTAATTCCATTGCTAAAGGAACTCAGAGCATAGGGTTATGAATTCTAAGTAATAGTAATGAAACTTACTGTTAGTAGTTCAAAGATAGTTTACTCACAAAATGTAGAAAGACACAATCATCTCATTTCTAAAGAAATTCAGAGCACATGGTTGTTAATTCTAAGTAATAGCAATGATATATACTGCTAAACACAACAATTCCATTACTAAAGGAAGTCAGAGCATAGGGTTATGAATTGTGAGTAATAGTAATGAAACTTATTGTTAGTAGTTCAAAGATAGTTTACTCACAAAATGCAGAAAGACACAGTCATCTCATTTCTAAAGGAAGTCAGAGCACATGGTTGTGAATTCTAAGTAATAGCAATAAGACCTACTAAAAATGATTCAAAGTAACATATAAATCAAGAAAACATTAACCCCATGAGAACACAGATCTGTTCAGGAAAACCTTCTCTGCATTACTGATTATAATTCATAGCATAAAGCAGCAATTGGGCCAAAAAGTATTCAACCCCTCCCTAATTCGACCTCTTACTTCATATATAGCTTTTACAATAAGGATTCCCTCATCCTTCATCAAGAGAATTCGAATTTCTATGATTGACACCTATTCTAACCATAAAACGGACTATAAAATACATGTGAGAGTTAACTGACTATCTTAGAGTCCTAATACAATTAGGAGTACAACTCCTTATTATGATTAAAACAACCTTATATAGGAATTAAACATTCTCTTTGACACCTATAACTCCATGAATTATAATTTGCCGATGTCTCTAACCCTCTTGCTGGCCTTCAATATCTTCTCCTTTATCTGTCCTGAAAATTAGGAAAATGTTCCTTGCAGTGTAGCCTTGGTCTTCAATGGTGTTCCTTGAATCTCCTGTTGGCCAAACTATTCCCTTTAATCATATAACATATGTTGAATTAGCCATAGAACCCTGCTCTTACACTTGTGCAAAAATTGAACTCCTTGAAGTTGCATGAAAACAATCAATCTGGATGTGCTACGAAATAAACTATTGTTTTTGTAGCGCAAAACTTTGTTCTTGCATATATTTTTCATTCTTTGAGTTTTTCCTTTACTTGGGCTTTAAACCTTCTCAAATTACCTCCTCACATTCTCCAGTAGCATCCTTCTCCAAAAATATCCCCTTCTTTCCTTTGAAGATTGATCAAAAAGAACAAAACTGCACCTACAACAGTTTTGTAGCCTGCTATGAAATTGCTGTGCATGTCACCTACAACAAAGAATGCCTTGTATCTCCCAATTGGTAACACTTATGAAAAACATGAGATAGGTTATTGTAGATGGACACTTCATGAAGAAAAACCTCCTTCAGAATTCCAAAATACTTTTGTATGTGGCCAGAAACTGATCTTGAAAAAGACTGCTAAAACAAGAAAATAGAGTTCCTCTCAGCAGTTTCATAGCACAACTTTAAACCATCAATTTATTCCACCTCATACTGAATTTGAAGAAACTGAAGGAGATTTCTGTAGCTAAGTATCTTAGGAAGAAGAACATCTTTTAGTTTTCCAAAATATGCTTTCAGTTGCTCAAGAAACCCCTTGGACGTTAACTACTTAAAACAGAACACAAAGTTTTTTTTTTTCTCTACTGAAAAAGGCTGCTTCAGTCATTTCGTAGCGCAAAATAGGTTTTTTACATTGTTTGCGCTACAAGAACATGGATTCGTAGCTAATTTCAAATTATTTTCAAAATTACTTGAGATATGACTTCTAAACACAAGGTGAAACTTTTAAGACATGGAATAAGGTTGTCAAACATTGTTTGGAAATGAAATATGACCTTAAAGACTTCTAACCCTATGACCTAACCCTTTAAGCATGAAATGACCTAGAAACCCTTTAACACCATAACTAGAAGATCATCTAAGCCTATATTATCTTTTGGTGGCTTCTTTTGGTTGGATAACTTATCAAAATAAATGTTGTGTGACTAAAGATTAGTTGTTAGAAGTAATAGGATGTTATGAGGATCATCAAGCTGATCATGTATTCTGGGATCCTGTAGCTAAATACATGGAAGAGTTTTACTCTCCATTGTTTCAGTTTTTTGTATGAAGATCAGAGGCAATTTTAGTGGCAGTGGTCACCACAATATATAGCTGCTTTAAAATCCAATGCAATCAAAAAGCTCAAATATCAGATAAAACAAATGATTGGCTACATTGGAAATTTCACGTTGATTGAGGTGAAAGAAGTTTTTAGTTGATAGGGTAGGTAGGTAGGAAGATGCAAATAAGCTCAAGGTTGAATGAGCAAATTTTTACTAGGTACAGTTTGAAGCAGATTAGGCAGAGTTTTAGAGTTTTCATTTTCAAAGGAATGGATTGTAGCACTAGAGCTACTAGTTCTTAGCATACCATAGGTGACATACAATCCCTAGTGGAGCCACTGTTATCACCCTAACTTTTTTTTTTTTTTTTTAACTTTGGGAAGTTTGTCTTGTTTCTAGTCATGGTCTTATAATAAGTTTTGAGTCATCGCATGCTTAAAGGGATGAGTGATAGGATTAGAGTCTCAATAGTGTCAATCTCATTTTCAAACCCTTCTTCTAGTCATGGTGTTAAAGGGTCTCTAGGTCATTTCATGCTTACAGGGTAAGGTCATAGGGTTAGAAGTCTTTAAGGTCATATTTCATTTCCAAACAAAGTTTGACAACCTTATTCCATGTCTTAGAAGTCTCACCTTATGTTTAGAAGTCATATCTCAAGTCATTTTGAAGAAATTTTGAAATTAGCTACGAATCCATGTTTTTGTAGCGCAGACTGTAAAAAACCTGTTTTGCACTACAAAATCACTGAAACAACCTTTTTCAGTAGAGAAAACTTTGTTTTCTGTTTTAAGTAGTCAACTTTCAAGGGGTTTCCTGAGAAACTGAAAGCATATTTTGGAAAACTGAAAGACGCTCCTCTTCCTAACATGCCTATCTACAAAAACCTCTTTCAACTTCTTCAAATTCATTATGAATTGGGAGAAGTTGATGACTCAATTTGCGCTACGAAACTGTTGTAGGAGCAGTTTTTTAGAAATCAGAATTTTCCAGTTTACACCTGATATTCAAAGACAGTTTCTGGGAAGTAGGAAAGGTATTTCAAAATCCCAAGAGAGGTTTTTGTTCAACAGAGAATGGTCTACAAAAGCATCCTTCAGTTTTGAAAAATATGCTTTTGATGAGGAGATTGGAGGAACACCATTGAAGACCAAGGTTACACTACATGGGATAGTTTCTTAGTTTTCAGGACAGATGAAATAGAAGTTATTGACAGCCAACAGCAGGGTTATGGTCATCACCAAGGTTGAAGTTAAGGGGGAGCAGTTGTCAAACATCGAATTTATTTCCTAGTTTAAGTTGTTACTATCACAACAAGGAGTTGCACTCCTAATTGTATTAGGACTCTAAGACTGTTAGATAACTGCTACTTGTAATTAATAGTTTGTTTTAGGAATGAATAGGTGTCAAGATAGGAAATTTGAATTCCCCTCATGTTAGATTAGGGAATCCAAGATTATAATGACAAATCTATAAAGGACAAGAGGTGGAAGGCCTCATGGCTGGAAATTTTCAAAAGAAATAATCATACTGTGTCATTGTGGGAGACTGTGTTTTTCATGATAATATAGAGATTTTGGCTTCACTACTCAGGATTCAGAAGACAGTTTTAATGTTTGATTTTCTGATGGTTTTCTTCATTTACTCACTTGTAGTGGTATGAAAACATGTTACTTAGTACTCATCGGCAATGCTCTAACTTCCTTCATGTCTTTATAGACTGTGTTCCTTACATTATTTCTCTGTTTTGCTGATACGTTAAGACTCTTTATGCCCTAAATTCCATGTTAAGCTAATCTTGTTGTGATACTGAAACATATTCTGACTCCATAAGCCTAATGGATGTTTGTTGATTGTGTTCAACCATTTATACTTTTTCACTTGTTTCTTCCATAGAGTTAGCCATCTAAAAATAAAAACTCTAAAATTCTGCCCAATCTGCTTCAAACTATACCTAGTAAGAATTGCTCAGTCAACCTTGAGCTTATTTGTATTTTCCTACCTACCCTATCAGCTGCAATCTCCATTTGTAGCTCAAGGAACATAAAAATTCCAATGAAGCCAATCATTGATCTGATCTGACACTTGCATCTCTTGGTTGTGCTTGAAGAAAAGATAAACATGATACTGAAATAATAGTGGCAGCATGAGATATATCTGATCTTCATAATGGAAATGTAGTTGGAAATCTGGACTATAGAACCTTTCCGTGTAGCCAGCTATAGGATCAAAAAACACATGGTTAGTTTGATGTTTCTTGTGATATTTCACAACTTTGGACAACTCACCAATACTTTGATCATCTACATAAGGCTTCAGCTGTGTGCTCTCAAACTGCTCCTCAAATTGATTTTCAAAAATAATGTATTCTTCCTCAATCTCAAAAGAGAAAGGAAGCAACACCCTCTCTTTGTATTCTGCCATAGAAAGCTTTTGAAAAGTATGATCATGATCAAGAAGACTATATGATTGAATTTGACCTTGTAAACCTTCAATGTCTTTCTCAATGTTCTTAGCAACTTCATCCAAAAATTTCATCTTATCTTCTATCTTGCACTCAAATGATTTTAGATAAGAAGACAAGGACAAAGAAAAATTTTCATCTATTTCTTCATTAATATGATCATCATTCCATTGTTTGAAACCTTGAATTGAAGGAGAGTTTGCCACCAACTCTGTTCTATCCATCCATTCCTCCAAAAACATAAGCCAAAAGTCTGCAAATGACTTAATAGATTTGATAGGAAAGCTTTCAATCCACTATTTACATTTCCCTTGAAATGAATCATAGAACAACATAATGCAAACATCCTCATGTTTGACTCTAAGAAGCTTGGTAAAATCACAGAAATCTGATATATGCTTCAAAGTTAAACTCAAATCTTGTCTATTGAATTTTGGACCATTCCTTAAAAAATATATATTCTTGGGAAAATGATTTGGGAAACCATGAATTTCTGAAAAATTTATACATGCATAGCTTGAAACAAGAATGGCAGCATTTGAGCTCTCCATAAGTTCAATAGAATCACCATAAATCTATAAAATTTGAATTCTTCAACAATGAAGTCACCAAGGTAGTTTTACAGCCTCAAAAAGATTCCTTAGCTCATGCTACCTTCAGAAGTCCAACTTCTTGATTTCGGGAATGAGTAATATTCAGACTCCTGGCAGATGCACCAAAATGCAATCACCAAAATAGGACCCTAATAGGCTGTTGAATAGACTACCTCAATGTAACTATTTCAAACCAATCTTTTGTTTGAGGCTTGGCCTCCTCAACCTGAGAGGGCTCTCTCACTAGGTTTAGGGTTTTTGATTAATGATTACATGACTAACTCTAGGAATGAAATGAAAAGAAGTATAACTTGTTGACCGTTTGAAACTATGATTAGCAAATATCTATTGGGTTGTGGAGTCAAAATAGTCCTCAACAAAAATACATTATCAGCCTAACATGGAAGTCAAGGGACTTAGAATTTAGGTTTATGAATAAAACAGTAACACAGTGAAACAACACAGTTTACAAGCATGTGAAGGAAGTTAGAGCAATTTCCAACGAATTCTAAGTATCAAAATCTCATACCACTGCAAGTAAGTAATTGAAAAAATCCATAAGAGCATCAAACACATAAACTCTTTGTGAATCTTGAGTAGTCAAACTGATCTCTGCATTAAGTTTGAAAAACACACAGTCTGCTCACATAACACAGCTTCTTTTGCTAATACAAATGCCAACCCTGTGGAATTCGACCTCATGCTTCATATATAACTTTACAACCTTGGATTCTATGATCCACCATCAGAGGAATTCGAATTCCTATCCTAGACACCTATTCTAACCATAAAACAGGATATTAATTACAAGTAACAATTAACTGACTGTCTTAGAGTCCTAATACAATTAGGAGTACAACTCCTTATTATGATAACAACAACCTAATCTAGTATTCAATTAATAATTTTCCACCCGCAACCTCATGAGGTCGAATTTGGTGATGTGTCCAGCCTTGTTATGGACCCTGCTGTTCCATGAACTAACTGCTCTAAAAACCAGGAGATCTGTTTTCTGCAATTAAGATCTAACCTTCATTGATGCTTTTTGAATCCATTTGCTGCCCAAATTGACCTTTCGAGACAAGTGATATGTGTTATCACTTCCATAGAACTTTTCTCTTCCACCTATATGAAAATCAAGCCCTTGAAGTTATATAATTAGAGCTGAGCTGGCTGCTAAAAAACTGCACCTACAGTAGTTTCATAGTGCGCTACGAAACTGCTGTGTATGTCTTTTACGCATCTCTTTTCAAAAATTTCAGTCTTCAAAACTTCTTTCACCTTTTCCATGATATCTATAGGGTTTATTAATCAACATAAATCATCTTTGAAATACTTTGAAGAACTAAAATCCTTCTCCTCAACAAAACTACATCAAGAAATTCTAACTTACTGTTCTGTTCTAGCTGAAAAATAGGTGTTGGGACAGAGCTTTTGTCTCCTCATAAAAAATGTATTTTGCAAAATCGAAGGAGAATTTTGGATACCACTCTCTGCTAAACAGCAACCTCCCTTTGGATTTTTCAATACCTCTCCTACTGCCTAGAAACTGTCTTTTAATATCAGGTGTAAACTGGAAATTTCTAATTTCTTAAAATATGGCTTCAAAGAAAGCCTTGTATCATCCAAGTCGTAACACTTACGAAAAGTGTGAGATAGGTTATTGTAGCTGCAGATTTCATGAATAGAAACCTCCTTCATAATTCCAAAATACGTTTGCATGTAGCCAAAAACGGATCTTGAAAAAGACTACTAAAACCAGAAAGTAGAGTGTTTCTCTCAATGACTTTCAGCCATTTTGTAGCGCAAGTTGAGTCATCAATTTCTCCCAGCTCATAATGAATTTGAAGAAAATGAAAGAGATTTTTGTAGATATGTATGTTAGGAAGAATAAACTCTTTCTGTTTTCCAAAATATGATTTCAATTGCTCAAAAAACCCCTTGGACGTTGACTACTTAAAACAGAAAACAGAGTTTTTTTTGCTGAAAAAGGATGCTTTAGTGATTTTGTAGCGCAAAACAGGTTTTTTACACTATTTGCACTACAAAACTATGGATTCTGGTTACTATTTTCATAAGTATTACTAGTTGGCAGATAAAATGCTTTCTTTGTTGTAGGAGACATGCACAACAGTTTCGTAGTGCGCTACAAAACTACTATAGGTGCAGTTTTGTTCTTTTTTATCAATCTTCAAAGGAAATAAGGGGCTATTTTTGGAGAAGGATGCTACTGGAGAATGTGAGGAGGTCATTTGAGAAGGTTTAAAGCCCAAGTAAAGGAAAAACTCAAAGAATGAAAAATATATGCAAGAACAAAGTTTTGCGCTACAAAAACAACAGTTTATTTCGTAGCACATCCAGATTGACTGTTTTCATGCAACTTCAAGGAGTTCAATTTTTGCACAAGTGTAAGAGCAGGGTTCTATGGCTAATTCAACATATTTTATACGATTAAAGGGAATATTTTGGCCAGCAGGAGATTCGAGGAACACCATTGAAGACCAAGGCTACACTGCAGGGAACATTTTCCTAGTTTTTAGGACAGATAAAGGAGAAGATATTGAAGGTCAGCAAGAGGGTTAGAGACATCATCAAATTCGAATTCATGGAGTTATAGGTGTCAAAGAGAATGTTTAATTCCTAGATAAGGTTGTTTTAATCATAATAAGGAGTTGTACTCCTAATTGTATTAGGACTCTAAGACAGTCAATTAATTGTCACTTGTATTTAATAGTCTGTTTTATGGTTAGAATAGGTGTCAATCATAGAAATTCAAATTCTCTTGATGAAGGATGAGGGAATCATTATTGTAAAATATATATATATGAAGCAAGAGGTCGAATTAGGAAGGGGTTGAAGACTTTTTGGCCCAGCTACTGCTTTATGCTATGAACTATAATCAGTAATGCAGAGAAGGTTTTCCTGAACAGATCTGAGTTCTCATGGGGTTAATGTTTTCTTGATTTATATGTTACTTTGAATCATTTGTAGTAGATCTTATTGCTATTACTCAGAATTCACAACCATGTGCTCTGACTTCCTTTAGAAATGAGATGACTGTGTCTTTCTGCATTTTGTGAGTAAACTATCTTTGAACTACTAACAGTAAGTTTCATTACTATTACTCAGAATTCATAACCCTATGCTCTGACTTCCTTTAGTAATGGAATTATTGTGTTGACCTATTTTCTTGAGTGAATTATCTTTTCTTGAAAATCCCATTTGCCTTAGCTTCCATGTATAGAAACTTTGCCACTGAATCTATTAACTTGTTGACTCCATAGCCCAATGGTAGCAAGCCTTCATCTTTCAACCTATAAACATACAAAACCACAAACCACAGAGTTAGCCATCTATCTATAACTTATATCATTAACCCTTGAGAGAGCCCTCTCAGGTTGAGGAGGCTAAGCCTCAGCTAAAAGATTGGTTTGAAATAGTTACACTGAGGTAGTCTGATCAGCAGCCTATCAACGTCCTATTTTGGTGATAATAGGTACTACTCAGTTTCATCGTCTCAAGATAGCTCTATGAGACAATCTAGTGGATAATATCCATACACGGGAAGGTGGAGTACCTACATTCAACCATGTAAAATCATGAATTGTGGATGTTGACATAGACTTATCGATCCTAGAGATCTTCCTTGAAACTGCGTGCAAATATCTCCTTTATTTCTTGCCATGTAATCTTCATGTCCTTCTCTACAAACAACTATTTTTCTTGATAGATAGGAAAGTTCATTGGCATATGTTCAACCACGTCTCCAATGCTACTCTCTAGAGTATCCCCTGATCCATCTCTCTTGGAAAACATGATGCCTATACTGCTGAGAAGATACTCAAAAACTGATGTACCTGGAGATAGAGCGGACACTCATGACAAGAAAATTTCAGCTTAAAAACACAAAGCACTTCAAGGGTCGATCATGCAACAAAGTGGAAACTATTGTGCAAGATTGTGTAGTTATGACTCTCAGAGGTGAGGGGATGTCAGTTAGATCTACACATTACAGAGTCCCAGTGTAGAGCTATAACTAGGGTCTCTCACACCGCTAATTATCCTACATTAATAAGTCAATCCGGGAACGTTTTGTTATTGCAAGGAGTAACTCAATCCGAGGCTGTTTGTCCGAGTAATGCTCAGTAGTATAGTGTCCTAATGGTTTAAAAGGAAACAGATGCTAAGCTGTAACGAAACTAACCCAAAAGATAAAATCACGCAAGGCATTTGATCAGTCAAGGGTATGGAAACAATAACCTATCCCTTTAGAAACTGATAAGGAAAGGAAATCAGAGCATGGACTTATAGGTCTGGGGCTAAGTAGCGTCTTGCTGAGGCTCACGATAGCCTTAGGCCTGCTCACACACTAAAACAACAAAGGCAGGTAAATCAAGCAGCGAAAAGTAAAATGGAACAGCAATCTGGAAATGGAACAACAGTAAAGAAATGGAACAACAAGAATAAATGAAACAGCAATAATAAATGGAACAACAATGATAAATGGAATAGCAATAATGGAACAACAATCCTCAACCGTATGTACACGTTCTCTACTACCACAGCAATCTGAGAATAATGGATGATACGACTATGTTCCTGAACGAAGTAATATTGCTTTCAAGTTTTACAAATACTATTTCACATGGATCTGATAACAGTAATATTCATACCAACATTCCGCTACAGAAATGGCTGAAAGACGTAATTCGAATGGATCCACTTATACAATGCAGAGACATGAGATAAAAGAACTCATTCAGATGTCAGTTATAACGAAACACAGCATATCATATAGAAGATGTATCAGATTACTGCAATAATGGAAATAAACAAACCACACAGTATAATAGTACAAAAGCAAGTGTCCTTCGGAGCTGGGCCCTTGGCTACCAATGGAACACCGCCTTAAGTTACTCCAGATGCAGAGACGAAATGAACACCAAGTCTCTTATATTAATCGCATCAACAAAAGTATAACAAAGTCAGGTCTCAGAGAGACTCGATAATTACAGTTGGTTCTGGAATTGAAAATTACAAAAGACAGTCCTCCTCCGTTCAATGGTGTGGTGCCTTTATATAACAGAAATGACGGAGGTATCTAGATAATCAAAAGATAACTTAAAGCAGCGATCCCTCAGGATCAAAGATCCTGAGGGATTCGCTAATCGTTCGATTCTTCTCTTTCCCTTCTTGCGTTCTCCGTCTCAGTATCCCGCTTTCTTTCTCTGGGCTATTCGGCTCTAATTTTACTTGATCTTGTCCGCATCCGGTTCCCTGTTGGTGGGACAGTAGTTATTTTCCCTTTGCTTCTTGCTTTCAATCGCCGATCCTTTGTTTCCACGTCTTCCTGCATAGAAAACGTCAATCATTAGCACTTAAGCTTCCTTTATCGATTGTTGCACATTGTATCAAAACCCTTTATCTTCTTTGAACTCATAATGCAGAAAAGGTTACAACTATTATTGAAAAACCACTAGATTGCTAGTCAAAAGCATACCTTCCAGGTGCTCCACACACCCCCCTGCTTACCCTGTTTCATGGCCTCATGAAAACAATGTAGTTGAGATGCAAGGCAGTGAGAGAATAGGCTGGATAAGGGATCTCGTGAGGAGGCCGGCAACTGTGATGAGTAACTAGATGGTCAAAGAACTGGTCTATTTGATCTGCAGGCATCTCATATAAGGCCTGATATCTGGGTGCAGGGTGCCAAATAATTGGACTGTGAAATCGATACCCTAACCAAGATGGCCCTGCTTGCAGAATCCGTTCCCCATAAAGGTTCAACCGGCTGGCAGCCAGCTCAAAATTCTCATATTTGAATGGTTCCCTGAGCTGGATGCTTGGACTAGAAGTCCAGTATCGAAATTTTGCAGCATCGAGGGCAAGATCTTTAATAGTTAGGAAATATTCCAGACCGTTTCGGATCAAGTCTTCGTGCATGGGCCCTATTATCTCAATGACTCCTGGGGTCCTTATGAGACTCCTATGCTTTCTCCATAGCGTCACTGGGTCTCTAGGTTCAGCTCGTATCCACAAGTCTAGGCTATTTTCTTGTCTCTGAAAGGTGTTATAAGCTCTGAGCCATTTCACCTGATTAACCCCAAATGAGATGAAGGCTTGGAATTGTACATCACCAACAAAAGGGCCAGGATTTAAATCAGTTTCCTGGTCTAGCACAAGATTGTGCAGGTAAAACTCGCATAATAACCTCTGAACTCTAACTCCATAGTGCTTGCAACAGTCTATAAAATCATTAACAGTGTTGATGTGGATAGGTGCTCCTGCCCTAACGGCTTTTATTTTTAATCTCAGATATCGTTCAAGCAAAAATAAAGCATAATTTTTAGCAGGGGCCCTACAAGTCAAAACATCATTATATAAGGAACACACGGTGTCCATCTGCTTAATAACACTATCTAATCGACGAGTTACCTTAGCAACCTTTTCCTGCTCCTTCTGCCATCCTTCAAAGGCCTTGCTCTCGGACTGACTGATATCTCGAAGTTGCTGTTGGAGCTCTTCGTATCTTTCCTTGGGGACTGTCTGTTCTCACAATTGCTTGGCTTCCTGCTGGGCTTCCTTCATCATTTTATGCAAGGTTCTGGTTTTTGGGTCCTTCTTCCACACAGCCGTAGAGGCTGGGAGTTTAACCTGGACCTTCTTATTTCGTTGCTTTGAGTTTCGGACCCGAATTACGCCCGAGGGTGGTGCTTCTGTTTGGACTTCTTTGTTTTCTGTTTCCTTCTTAATGCAAACGAAGGGTTGCTGTGGTCTTCCTGCCATCGGAGCCTCTTGCTGTTCCATTGGGATATCCATTCGTTCTTCAAGGCCGGATGGAACAACAGTCTGTCCCTCCGCGCTATTTGGAACAGCAGTTTGTCCCTCCATGTCATTTGGAACAGCACCCTGTTCCTCATTATTATTTGGAACAACAGACTGTTCCTCGGCAGTAGGTCTCCTGATGGGGTTTCGTCCATCAAAGCGAATTCTCGTCCTTGGGGTTCTTGCTACCGTGGTCCTCTTCCTTTTCCCTGCAGTCTTTTGTATCCTCAGACTGGCTTTCAGCATCCGAATTTGCCGCCGGAGTCTGGCTATAGTGCCCAGCAACCTCTGCTGCTTATTTCTTAATTTCGCAATTTCCCTTGTTTCGGCAGAGGGTTTGGTTCTCAGGCTTGCGTCTTCTGTGATATCTTCCGGCATCCTGGGGACAGATTGTCCCCGATTGTTATCTTCCATTTCATTATCATAGCCAGGCAGGTTTTCTCCCCCTGCCTCTTCTGCATGCATTTCCTCGGGTAATTCTCTTTCTGTGGGACCGTCAGGGACACCTCTTGTGCTGGAGTCCTGGCCATATTCTCCCATATTGGCCAGAACTGCTGCCAATTCCTCCTCACTTGGAGGGTCTTGCAACGGGCTACCCCCTGGCTGTGCAATTTTTTCTTCCTGATTTCCCTGTTTGGTGGCCTCTTCTCCCTCAGAGGGTTCATGTCCTTTTTCAATTTCTCCTTCCGGCTGGTCAGTCTCGGCCTCCGATTTCTCAGCATTTCCTTCGGAGGGTCTTCCCTCTGATTCTGGAGGTTCATCCGCAATTTCAATTGGCTGGGCCGTTGTTCCCTGAATTCTTTCCAACCTTCCTCGTATCCGGGCCAGCCGAGCTGACTTCCTTGGCCTCTCAAGTTGGTTGGGAGTATCAGTAGGTTCTGCGGGTTTCTCTGGTTGCTCTGGCGTATCGGGAGGTTGCTTCCATTTTGAAGCGGCATGTCTCTCTGCTGCTGACTTCTTGCGTTTCTCTAATCGTTCCAGCATGCCAGCGGATTGTTCAGGTTTTGGGGGTGGTACATCCGATCCCCCTTCGACTATTGCGACCAATTCCTCCCAAGAGCTTTGCTGTTGAGTGAGACCGTGGCTTACTATCAACCGAATTAGCCCATGGTGGCTAACGACTGTTTCTATGTGCTGGGCCATTTTCAGGCTTTGGGCCGCGCCATGCAGTAACGAATTTAAAAGTGCAGGGAGATTTACAGAACATTTTCCTTTTAAAACAACTAAGAGTTTCAGATGACGAGGTCTTACCACGTCTTTTCTCCCTTCGCAGGTGATATAGCTTTGTACTGTCTTCGCTAGCTCGGTCCAGGGTTCCCCTAGTGCTGCCGGCAGAACTCCTTTCCCTTTGACTGTCAAGCTTTGGCCTTCGTCCTGGAAAGTTTCCATAGCTTTTTGTAATCTCTCCTTCTTCGGTGCCCATTTGGATCCAACAGCTGGTAATCCTGAGACTTCCGTGATGATATCCTCTGTAACCTCTATCCGCTTTCCTCCTACTACGTAGTAGTTTTCCTGCAAATTCTGCAGGAATTCCAATGCTACTGCTTCGTTTGACTCTTGTAGGCGGTTGAAGTAATTCAACCATCCTACGTTTTCCAAGATTTTGCGAGCAACATCGGAGACTGTCAGCTTGTGAGGTTCGCTCCGGACCGTCCTTCCGCCCATGATTCAGCTCAGAAATGGACTCATAAATGGAACAGCAACTGTTTGTGGTATTTATGATGCAAAAAGGATGATCGATGCCAATTTAGGAAAGGACTACATAGGGCATGCAACAAAAGAAGAGATCGTGGACGGCAGTCTCCGTGAGATGGAAGCATCATACCGTTAAATCATGCCATTTCTTTGTACATTATTTTGCCCGAATGGTATGCAGCCACGTAATCCATGGAGTAATGAGGTTACTTCCCCCCCCCCCCCCCCCCCCGCGATCTGTTAGGCTACCCACAGCCGTCAAAGAGAGGAGCAGCAGCCAGTCGGGAGTGCAATCATCAAGTACATCATATGAAAGTATGCCATGTTGTAAAGGAACAATGAAATGTCGAAACCGAGGGAAAAAGGTGGATCACGTTTTATATAAGCCTGCGTGATATAATGAGGAACCGGGGGATTGGACATCTGTCAACTGTACGAAGTCTCCAGTAGTCATTGTCAGTTCCGTTGCCATGATTGGTGGTAATGTTCATGCGATAAATATATCGGGGTGTGACATATGATACGTGCGAAGGATATAAGAGACAGAAAGATTTTAATATCATACCTGTTGGTGTAAATATTACGACTTCGATGCCATTAACAGAGCTCTGCTGCCAACAGGTGTTCATAACCTTGGCAGAGTTGTTTATCTCACCCTCCGGAACCATGATCTTTTGTGTATATTTTGAAGAGTGCTTTGTCAAAATGCAGGCCATTATGCTGGCTTGGTGACCAGATAGTCATAATGCCATTCACAAGGTAGGTGCGAAACGTGGTCAGGCCGGCTCGCGATGAGACCTCCTGTTCCAAGATTTGCTTGTTAATTTATTTTTGGACCATTTCCCTGGTGTGGTGGCCATTATGGGAATGCCACTTCGCTTCCACCCTTATGGTCATGGTAGGCCGGCTCTGAATGAGACCTCCTATCCTACATTTGACAACTTTCATATTTTGTTTTTGTTTTCTTTTGCAGAGCATCTCCCTTGTTTATTTTCACATCAAGGTGGTTCCACACTCCTTAAGAGCGGGGAATGGTGGAAGAAGTCTTACGATCCCAACAGATAGATATAAATCGTTCGTTCTTATTCCCAAGTAGTAATCAAAAAAGATTTTTAGGGAAATCATCATGATAAAGATCACCAATACAATGGTACCGGTAAATGACAATGACAGTGAAGATTAAAAGTTCACGTCCCTCCTCTTGTCCTTTTATACATACTGGCTTCATAGTGATAGCGATTTATGATGTGCTGATTTCGGTATCTCATGGTTTATGTTCACGGCATAAGTTCATTGTTGTATCTAAAAGATTAAGGAAACCATGGTCACAAAGCATCCTCCATAAGGACGAAAACATGACAATGGCATTCATAGGATACCATTTCTTTGAGAGGAGCCACTGAAAATCGCAAATGCTGTTCCTTTTGAGAAAGGAACAACAAAGTCATTCAAATGCTGTTCCTTTTGACAAGGAACAGCAGACACGCTCAAGTGCTGTTCCTTTTCGCAAAGGAACAACAAAACATCCAAGTGCTGTTCCTTTTCGCAAAGGAACAGCATAACACACAGGTGTTGTTCCTTTTCGCAAAGGAACAACAAGACACACAAGTGCTGTTCCTTTTCGCAGAGGAACAGCAAAACACGCAAGTGTTGTTCCTTTTCGCAAAGGAACAGCAAAACACGCAAGTGCTGTTCCTTTTCGCAAAGGAACAGCAAGACACACAAATGCTGTTCCTTTTCGCAAAGGAACAGCAAAACACACAAATGTTGTTCCTTTTCGCAAAGGAACAGCAAAACACACAAATGCTGTTCCTTTTCGCAAAGGAACAGCAAAACACACCAATGCTATTCCTTTTCGCAAAGGAACAACAAAACACACCAATGTTGTTCCTTTTCGCAAAGGAACAACAAAAACACTCCAGTGCTGTTCCTTTTCGCAAAGGAACAGCAAGAACACTTGGGAAAAAAAAATCAAGGAAACATATATACAAGATGCTATGTACAAGTTATAAAATGAATTTCTTAAGCTATAGGTGAGGAAGATTGCGCTTCCTCTCCTAAAATTTTCATATCAGTATCTTGTCGCAGCTGTTGACAGAAGGATTCCCGAGTGAGTGGCTTTCGATAAAGGCGAACTCGGTGGCCATTTACTTTGAATGCATATCCAGAACCGTCAATTGTGACCAAGGTAAGGGTCCCATTCTCGTGTACCTTCTGGATTTCGTATGGTCCTAGCCATCGAGTCTGGCGTTTACCCGGGAAATCCTGAAACCGAGAGTCGTATAACAGAGCCTAGTCTCCTTCATGAAAGACTTTATTCTTGATCAGTGCGTCGTGCCATTTAGCCCGCTGCTGTTGAATCAATGCTGTATTCTGTAATGCAGAGAGCCTGATTTTGTCTAATTCATTAATCTGCTGATCGATTGATTTGTGCCTCACTCAGATCTAGGCCGACTTCTTGTGCAGTTCGTAGCGTTCGAATTTCGAATTCTATGGGGAAAATTGGCTGCTTTCCAAACACTAATTGATAGGGTGAATAGCCTGTAGTGCTTCTCCATGTGGATCTGTAGGCCCATAGCGCCTCAGGTAGTCGAGCGGCCCAATCTCGCCGATGCGATGCAATGGATTTTGTTAAAATTGATTCTATTACCTTATTACTACTTTCTACTTGCCCATTTGTCTGCGGATAGTATGGGGTAGTAATCTTATGTTGGACATGGTAATTGTTAAGTGTTGCAGCTAATTTATTTCCAACAAATTGTGGTCCACCATCGGTGATTAATTCTCTCAGAAGTCCATAACGTACAAACAAATGGAACAAGAATTGTATCACAGAGTCTTCTGTAGCCCTAGGTAATGATTCGGCCTCGACCCATTTAGTAACATAGTCTGTTGCCACCAGAATGTATGTCCTCTGATTTGATGATGGATTGATGGGCCCAACGAAGTCCAGAGCCCATCGTTTGAATGGCTCAATGACCAATTGTGGTCTCAGAGGCATTTCATCGGCTTGGCCAGGTTTTCCTGCTCGCTGGCAGCTGTCACAGGCTTGTGCAAACTTTTTCGCATCCTTGAAGATTGTAGGCCAATAGTATCCGGTCTGCAATACGTTATGTGCTGTTCTTTTTTTAGCGAAATGTCCCCCGCATGGCCCGTCATGGCAAGCTTTTAGAATGTCGAAGATTTCGTCTTCTCGAATACACCTTCTGATTTGCATGTCTACCCCTGTATGGAACAAATGGCCTCCAATCCATGAAAAGCGAGTGCTTTTCTGAACAATCTGCTTGCGTTCCTGAGGGGTTAAGTGTTTTGGTAACTTACCGACTGCGAGGTAATTGGCGACATCGGCATACCAGGGTGTTCGAACAGCAACAACAAAAAGGTGCTCGTCAGGAAATTGATCGTCTACTACTGCTGTTTCGACTGCTTTCGGCATCCGTGAGAGGAAATCAACTACAGGGTTCTCCTTGCCAGGTCGATCCTTAATTGTGATGTCGAATTCCTGCAATAAGATCAACCACCTGGTTATTCTAGCATTCGTAACAGGTTTATTTGCCAAATATTTGATAGCAGAATGATTTGTATATAACACAACAGGATAGCCTGTAATATAATGTCTAAATTTGTTAACGGCATGTATTACAGCCAGGAATTCCTTTTCAGTAACAGTATAATTAAGTTCGGCAGAGGATAAATTTTTGCTGATATAATAAATAGCATATGGCTTCTTATCCTCTTCTTGTCCCAAGACTGCACCAATTGCTGTGTCCGAGGCATCAGTTGAGATTTGAAATGGCAAATTCCAGTTGGGTCCTCGAAGGACTGGAGCTGTTGATAACTGGTTCTTTAATTCCTTAAAAGCCTGGTCGCATTTTTCTGTCCACAAGAAATCAACATTGCCAGTCAAAGCATATAGAGGTGCAGCAATACGTGAGTAATGTTCTATAAATCGTCTATAATACCCAGAAAATCCAAGGAAACTGCGTACCTCTGTTTGAGTAGTGGGAGTAGGGATGAGCAAAAGAATCTGAATTTTAGCCGGGTCTACCTGGATGCCAGCTGCTGAGATGTAGTGCCCTAGAATGAGCCCTTCTGTCATCATCATGTAACACTTTTCGTGGCTCAGGCAAATTCTGGTAGCGATACAACATTGTAGGACTTTTTCCAGGGTATCCAGAGCTGGGTCAAAATCATCTCCATATGGTGTAAAGTCATCCATGTACACCTCAAGTCCTTCGTTTATTAGGTCTGCAAAGATGCTGAGAACAACCCTTTGGAATGTAGCAGGGGCATTGCATAGGCCGAAGGGTAATACTCGATAGGAAAACGTTCCCCAAGGGCAAGTAAAGGTAGTTTTATCCTGATCTTCAGGGGCAATTTGGATTTGGTTATATCCGCTGAAGCCATCCAGGAAAGAGAAAAATTTCTTCCCTGCTAAAGTGTCCAGTACTTGATCTATAAATGGGAGGGGAAAGTGATCCTTCTGTGTGGCCTTATTTAACTCCCTGTAATCCACGCAGATCCTCCATTTCCCATTTTTCTTGGGTACCACCACTAAGGGAGAGACCCACTTACTATCGGAGATGGGGTAAATAAAATTAACATCTAAAAGTTTCTGAAGTTCGGCTTTTACTATTTCTTTTAGATGGGGGTTGAGTCTTCTTTGCGGCTGGCGAACAGGTCTTGCATCCTTTTCTATATAGATGTGGTGGGTGCATAATTGAGGATCAATCCCCTTCATGTCAGGGTAATCACACGCAAATGCTCCCTTATATTTTTGTAACAGACTAACAAGCTTCATTTCTTGATCTGGTGTCAGGTTGACGTTAATGTTTAGAGTCTTACCAGGTTCGATTTCCACTACTTTACTATTGGCAACAACAGTTACTGGTATTGTTTGGTCATGTGGATCTTTTAAGGGGTCTTCTTCTAGCTCACTATCAAATGCTGCCTCTATCATAAAACACTATGTGTGAGAGCTAGATTCGGTTTGACTGATGAAGTTATTGATAGCATCATCTTCTATTTGATCTTTAAAATCTAAAGCCTTCTGTACAGTTAATGGGGCTCTGATATTGTTAGTAAGGTATGACACAGGATACTGATTGGTTTTGATCATTGTCAGGCTTGGCTGTGCTGGAGGATGTAGAACAAGATTTTTAACATCTGGCCCTTTAGTTATAGTCATGTTTCCCTGCCGGCAACCAATGTAGGCATCGACAGTAGCAAGCCAAGGTCTTCCTAATATTAGCGGATGTCCATCTAGTCGGGTTTTTGGATTAATTACCAGGAAATCGGTTGGATACTCCCAGGAATCTACAGAAACCATGACATCATATAGAGTACCTTCGGGTCGAACTACAGATCGATCTGCCAATTCTAACAAAGTAGAAGTAGCTTCTACAGATGTGATGCCAAGCTTTTGGCAGGTGGAAGTTGTCAAAATATTGATTGCAGCTCCCAAGTCGACTAAAGCATTAGGCAGGGTTTGGCCATAGATTTGGACAGTTACAATTGGGTTCCCGGGATCTTCGTATTTGATAGGTGTCTCTTTTCCTGATAACAGGTCGGATAAAGTTCCAACTACTTGGACTCTAGGGTTAGTAGTTATATTCCTCGATTTTTTTATGCACAGTTCTTTTATAGTCTTTGCGTATATGGGAATATCTTGAATGGCCTGGAGGAATGGAATTTTTATATATAGGTTTTGTAACTCTCCCAGAATGTCGAAGTCTGAATGTTGCACTGGTCGCGGTATGACTAATCGTTCCGGGAAAGGAGGAGAGGATGTATTTGTTTGTTGATGGGTCTGTTCCTTATTTACATCCTTTTGTTGTAGCGGTTGTTCTATTGGTAACTGATCTTCAATGTGACCTATTTTGTCTCCCTCTGTTTCTATAATATGTCCAGATCGTAACTGAAGGTCATTACACTCCCTTAAGTCAAGTCCAGTTTCTGATGTGTCTATGATTTGGATGGATTGGACTGGTCTATTATTAGGATTAGGGTTGGGTTGGGCTGGGAGTTGTGGCCTTAAATTAGACTGCGGGTTTTGTTGTAAGGCTGGCAGAGTTGGTTGAGGGAGTGGAATAGTTCCTGTTGACTGATATGTCGATCTTGGCCAATTGGTCTACCAGGGTGAACCTTGTGATGTGGGGGGAATCCATTGCGGAGGGTATGAATTGTTCTGCCAATATGGTGGGGTGTAGGGAAAGTTTGGCCATCGGAATTGGTTTGTCTGGTTCATCCATGGATTTGGGGAAGGAAACGTTTGTGATGACCAATTCGAGACTGGGGGTGTAGATTGGTTTTGCCACATACCATATTGCTGAGCATTGTATTGTGGAGGTTGAAAAGAAGAAGCTGGATCCGAAAACATACCTGATTGCCTAGGTTGCCATTGGCGACGTTGGTTAACAAAGTATGCTGGTTCTGATTCTTCTTCTGCTTCCTTGTATACAGCCTTCAATCCAGGAAGTGAGGGGCAGCTTTCAGTAAGGTGGTCTTTCGTACAGATGGCACATGCTTGAACTGTATCTAGCGGACATTCTTTGTGGCTGTGTTTTCTTCTGCATCGGGGGCAAAAAATTGCCAGATTTTGCTCTGCCTCCATTTGCTTTTGTTTAGCCTGCACAATATCAAGCTGAGTAGTTAATGTCCCTAGGATATCAGTTTTAAAATTTTCTAATAAATTCCCAAGTTCTACCCGTGTTACCCCTTCTGTTGATATTTTGTTATCTCTAACAAACCTATCATATTCTGTTGGTTTTATCCTTGTGCTCCCTCTTGAACTCCTAATACATAAATTAATGATATCAGCAAAATTCTCTTGGTAAATATCTCCTTTTCCCATGATATTCAATGTTTCGATCCACTGTTCTTTCATACCTCTAATTAATGTAGTTTTCAACACATTGTCAGGCCGAGGTAATGATGCATCAGGGGATCTCTGTAAATTATACTGGAAGCGTTCTACATATTCCTCTAGAGTTTCATTTGGTCTGGCCATCATTTGGAAGATTTCATCTTTCAGTTCCCTTGACCTACAGTAATCCTGATATTTCTTGAGAAAGGACTCTTTCATTTGCTCCCAATTTTTTATGACTCCACCACCTAGACCCATAAACCATCTCAGAGTTGCTCCCTTCAAAGTAGAGGGAAACAACTTTAATTTCTGAGGATCAGTGGTGTAATCATACCCTCTACATAACACATCGAATTCAAATAAGAACGCATCAGGGTCCTCTGATGTCAGTCCGTGAAACGTTGGGATGTGTTGAAGAGGAATTGCCTTCATGGGGGCATTCGCAGCAGAATCCACTATAGGATATTGCAATGTAGAAGTTTGGGTATTTGGCTGATTCTGCGCCATGGGATCGAAGATGTGCCAGTAACCTTCTGGGATTTCTAGGAGGGTGTTCCTAGGTTGAGAAGGGGCGGCCTTGGCAGGGGCTGTCTTAATGACACTTCCCTTATCTGGGATTTCTATCCGAAGGAATGGGGTGCCTTCAGTATTAATTCTGGCTGCACTTCCCTTATCTGGGCTATTTAACAGCTGGATTATCCTAGAAGGAGATTTCGGTTCCTCTATTTCCCCTGTTTCCCCCTCTCCTTCACAAAGGTTGCTTGAGTTCCCTTCTTGCAGCCGTTCAGACACAGGATTTTCGATTTCTTGGAAGTCCTGTTCAACAGTCTGACTCTGCACCTCAGCGTAGGCTCCAGATGGTGATGCTGTAGCCTGAAGGGAATTGGTAGGCTTCTTAGAATAAGTCTTTCTGAGGCCTACTGACGGCTGAGATTCGGCTTTCTTATAGATTTTGTCTATGAAGGTCGTTCGGCCAAGGGTCACCGGTCCTTTGGCTTTCTCAGGTTTGGCTGGAATTTTGATATTCTTTTCTACCTTTTTCTACTTAGTCATGCACTCTAAAAACTACTAAATCCTATCAACCAGCAATTCTACTAAGAGAGTGGACGGTGGAGCAGGGCTTTTACATGCTCCATACGTAGGTTCTTACCTTCTGTTTTTAAAATCCAACTCCCCCCTAGCAGATTTGCACACTACTCTGTAAAGGGCAAATGGCTATTACTCCTCCTCGGCAACGGCGCCAAAATGTAGAGCTGTAACTAGGGTCTCTCACACCGCTAATTATCGTACATTAATAAGTCAATCCGGGAACGTTTTGTTATTGCAAGGAGTAACTCAATCCAAGGCTGTTTGTCCGAGTAATGCTCAGTAGTATAGTGTCCTAATGGTTTAAAAGGAAACAGATGCTAAGCTGTAACGAAACTAACCCAAAAGATAAAATCACGCAAGGCAGTTGATCAGTCAAGGGTATGGAAACAATAACCTATCCCTTTAGAAACTGATAAGGAAAGGAAATCAGAGCATGGACTTATAGGTCTGGGGCTAAGCAGCGTCTTGCTGAGGCTCACGACAGCCTTAGGCCTGCTCACACACTAAAACAACAAAGGCAGGTAAATCAAGCAGCGAAAAGTAAAATGGAACAACAATCTGGAAATGGAACAACAGTAAAGAAATGGAACAGCAAGAATAAATGAAACAGCAATAATAAATGGAACAGCAATGATAAATGGAACAACAATAATGGAACAGCAATCCTCAACCGTATGTACACGTTCTCTACTACCACAGCAATCTGAGAATAATGGATGATACGACTATGTTCCTCAACGAAGTAATATTGCTTTCAAGTTTTACAAATACTATTTCACATGGATCTGATAACAGTAATATTCATACCAACATTCCACTACAGAAATGGATGAAAGACGTAATTCGAATGGATCCACTTATACAATGCAGAGACATGAGATAAAAGAACTCATTCAGATGTCAGTTATAACGAAACACAGCATATCATATAGAAGATGTATCAGATTACTGCAATAATGGAAATAAACAAACCACACAGTATAATAGTACAAAAGCAAGTGTCCTTCGGAGCTGGGCCCTTGGCTACCAATGGAACACCGCCTTAAGTTACTCCAGATGCAGAGACGAAATGAACACCAAGTCTCTTATATTAATCGCATCAACAAAAGTATAACAAAGTCAGGTCTCAGAGAGACTCGATAATTACAGTTGGTTCTGGAATTGAAAATTACAACAAACAGTCCTCCTCCGTTCAATGGTGTGGTGCCTTTATATAACAGAAATGACGGAGGTATCTAGATAATCAAAAGATAACTTAAAGCAGCAATCCCTCAAGATCAAAGATCCTGAGGGATTCGCTAATCGTTCGATTCTTCTCTTTCCCTTCTTGCGTTCTCCGTCTCAGTATCCCGCTTTCTTTCTCTGGGCTATTCGGCTCTAATTTTACTTGATCTTGTCCGTATCCGGTTCCCTGTTGGCGGGACAGTAGTTATTTTCCCTTTGCTTCTTGCTTTCAATCGCCGATCCATTGTTTCCATGTCTTCTTGCATAGAAAACGTCAATCATTAGCACTTAAGCTTCCTTTATCGATTGTTGCACATTGTATCAAAACCCTTTATCTTCTTTGAAATCATAATGCAGAAAAGGTTACAACTATTATTGAAAAACCACTAGATTGCTAGTCAAAAGCATACCTTCCAGGTGCTCCACACCCAGCTGCAAGTGAGAGGTGCTAATGACTAGAACTACGCAATGCGTAGTTCAGTTTGGCTTGATGCTGGCTGGGAATAGGCATTGCGCAATCCTAGTGGGCATGGATGGGACTATCTCTTGGAACTATGCAGAGTGCAACTAAAGTGAGTCACTAACAACCTCTGCACAATTTGTAGAGCCAAGGTAGAGCCTTGAGTTCTAGAAATGTGTGGTGCATGTCAAGAGAACTAAATCTGAGCCAAGGAAACCCAGATCTGCTCAAGGGAAACTTGAAAGCAAGTAGATTTGAATGCATGAGAAAAGAATGGTCTATATCTAAGTGAATGGTCATGCATGCAACCAAAACAATTGCATAAATCATTCTAATAGATGAATAATGAAGTTGGTGGGTAGAGTTGGCGCAACAATGGTCGTTATTGTAAAAACAGGGTCATGCATGCAATGCTCAAGAAAGACAATGAAAAACTCAAAACAACACTTCTACAAGTTAAAAAGAACTAAAACACTAGTGGTCATTCAATAAAACATGAAAAATAACACTCACACAAGCCAAGGAAACAAAAGCAATTAAAAAAGCGATAAAAGGCTTGAAAAGCCAAACTTACCCAAAAAAGTTGTGTCGATCATGCCGAAGGTTCCTAGATTCTTCAAGAATTCCAGAGCTCCAAGATCGAATGTGAAAATGATCTCTCATGACATCCATTAAATAGATTTAATCGATTGAGGTTTTATGATGTGCATGCCAAAAATCTAGGATAAAGTGACAAGTGGCGCAAATTTTCTAAAATTAGCTCGAGTGTAACTCCTACCACTAAAAATAGATCCTTTTTTTAGGGATTTTTTTTTCATTTTTCATTTTTCTAGAAAGGTTGTCATGCATGCATGGAGTAATTGTGCAATTCTAGAGGGAACCAGACAACCTGACAGCACATGCATCAGGAAACAGCTGAGGGAATGCTTCTGCGCAATTCTTGAGTTGAGTGGCTTTTGCTTCCTCTCATGCTCTGCGCAATTTCTCAGCTGAAGACAAGATGTTAGCTAGGTCTGCACAGTTCTAGAGCTGAAGCTCACTATTGGGCTGATTTACACAATTCTTCAAAGCGAGGCTCACTGCTGGGCTTCTCTACATAATTCCTAAGAGAAAGGCTAGCTACCTTTTAGGATTATGCAGTTTTCCAATGCAGTGTAAGAACCAGATCAACCAAGTCATGGGGGGTCAACTTGAACCGGATCAACCAAGTCATGGGGGGTCAACTTGTGTTTAGAGAACAAATCAAGTAGGCAAACACAAGTTGCAAATAGAAAGATCAATTCCAATGAAAGCACAAGTACCTAAACAGTGCAAAACAAGCTACTAATATTTAACGAAGGAGGCTCTAAAATGAAGCGGAGAAAGATTTTTGGAGGGTTGTTGTAGCCGCTACAACAAGTCCTTAAGATAGAAATAACTTCACCTAGAAGAGGATGGAAGACTGATGTTTGTTAAAAGAGCTTGCTTTGGGACAAGGAGTCATTTCATGCTGAGACTTGTGTGGCTTATCTTCCTTGGATAGACCAAATAGGTAGCTAAACTATGGTGACTCGATCAAGCTTTAAAAGTGGTTATCAGGATAGTGGAATAGGCCTAAAAATGGTGTTGAATAAGTCTCTTTAGAAAATGAGTTACATAGGTTAATAGAAGAAAGAATGCCACAACTTTATGAAGAATTTGACATTAGATGAAGGGCTAACATAAGCAACTAGTGTGCCCTAACTAGCGATCGCGAAAGATAAAGGTATGTGATCTTTGAGGTATGTATTTTTTTATAAAGTGTCTACATTAAGAAATGAGTTATGGGTTTTACTAAATATTTTGAACCTAGGGCTTTTAGATTTAATCTAGTAAAATATTTTTGGCATATGGGGATTGAAAACCCTAGATGGAACTTAAATATGAAAAACCCTAATATGTTTTTTCCCTCATAAAAATGCTAGTATTCAGCATCTAGGGTTTTCTAAAAGAATATAGGAAATGTTGAAGGTGGAATTAGTTGAAATCTCAGGCTTAACATTGAAACCATAAAACTGATGGTTCCTAGAAAAGGATAATGGAATTTAAGGTTTGTATTTAGGAGCCCTAGAAGTCTTCCTTCTAGGAAAACCTTGGAATCCCTAAATTGAATGGACTGACATCATGCTCTTGTATATATATACTTTTCTTGGTTGTACTTTCTACTAAAGATTCCATGTCAAAGAAAGACGAGAAGGAAGGAAGAAGCAAAGAAACTATCATGCTTGATGCTGACTCCTTGGAAATGATTAACATGATGGAGGGAGGAAACTATAAGTAACCTGAAGAAACTAATGCAAACAAGGTCATTAAAATATTAAGCATGCATCATTAAGTGGATTTGACATGACATTATAGATAAAAGTATATCATAGTAGGATATTTAAACTCTACTTGTTTTAATTTCTTGAAATAATCTAGTCCTTCGTGAATGAAAAGCTTTGGGACCATTTTGCATAAGTGTTCATCCATACATTGCATAACACTATGTTAGAGGAAGTAATTTCTCTAATATGGATCATCATGATCCTATAAGTGATCAGATTTACATAGGAATGAAATGAAATACAGATTTAACTAGAAACACAAAGCTACAATGAAAGTTGAACTTCAACTCATTGATAACAAATAGTGAAAAAATATTTACATGCAAAATGGAAACAAACTAGCTCGGGCAATGGTAGTTATCTATGAGAAGAGATGTGGCATCTACATGCCTTATGAAATCTATTACAATAAGGCTTGGAGGAATTCTTATTCTTGAGAAACAATGGAATACCTAAACATCCAAAAACCTAACACTAGGAGATGAAGTACCAAACATGTGTGGGCTCCATTCGGGTTAGTTGGTACATCAATTTCTTGGGGTCATATTTTTTCCATACAATATCCATTTGACATGTATGATACCTTGTTAGAAATGTCTACTCAAGGACTATAACTTTTAATTACAAACCCTTGCCTTCGCCTATGTGTCTACTCGTTTTCCAAAAATGTCATTTAGGGCCTCAAAATAGCTCTGGAAGTTTAGGACCTGAAAAAATGCAAAACAATGGTGGGGGTCCAAGTGGAATAGGAAGGTGGCCACCAATATCCACCTAGTCCCCATTGCATTGAGTGCCTCCATGAGATGGGAAAACTTCTACTAAAAATGGTTCCTAGTGAGCCACTTTCCTTGTTGCAGGAGTTGGCTACCTTTGGAAACTCAATACAGTTAGATCTTATTTTGGAAAGTGTTATTGATCCATGTATCCATGATGTTATCATTTGTGGCATGTTCCATGAAGCCTGTGTTGAGCTCTATTGGTGTTATATTTTTTGCAATGTCTGATGTGTCTAGCAATGGCAGAAAGTATGGCTTAAGGAAGTTCTCACTGAACACTTGGTGTAAGCAAAGGAATGGTGGGATTCTAAGCTCAAAAGAATTGCCTCCCACAACATTAGTGATGGTGTAAGGCCCATATTGGACTGGTTGGGGTTTTCAATGAACTCCGACAAGGAATTTTTTCTGCAAATGCAACCGAACTTTGTCACCCACCTCAAACTTACGTGGTACATGATGTTTATCATATCACTGCTTGTACTTGGCATTGGAATTTATCCAAGATATTGTGCACTTGCTATTGGATGAGCTTGATGTGTTCAATAAACTTGGTTTCTTTATCAACCTCATATTATACATGTGAAGATTGTTTGTGTCATTGCATGAGCCATGACAATATAAATCGAACATAATGGTTGAAATCCCAGATCACTAAAATGGATTTTTTGTAATCGAGCTATGGAGAGCTTTGACATAATTGTGCTTCACATAAACAAGGCTCTTATCCCAATTTTGCGGATTCTTGGAGTTGTACATGCATATTCTGTGCACTATCATCTTGGTGATGACCTATGCTTGACCATCAGTCTTCGAATGGAATGTAGTCGACTTAGTGAGCTTGGTGTCCAATAATGTCTAGAGGATTGACCAAAATGTGCTCAGGAATGTGTTATCCTGATCCTATATAATGTTCTACATGATCCAAAAATGTACCCATACTTATTTGAAGAAGAGTTTGGCAGTGTTCTCTACTATGATACTCTCCTTATAGGCCGCCAATATAGCCATCTTAGAAAAGATTTACATGAAAAAATATAGACAATGATTACCATGCTTGGTAGAAGTGAGACTCAATACATATTCTGTGGAAACGGATTCCTAGGGATGGATGGGAGTAGGAAGAGTACTTCCTTACTTCTTAATGGCTGGCTTGGCAATGACATAGACAGTGCACGACTTGATATATTTTCCAAAATCCTGTCATAGTTTTTGCCAATAAAAATACTTTTGTAGTATGACCATAGTTTTCTCCACACCAAAGTGTCTTATGACCTAGCTGTAGTATGCATCCCAAATCAACCTAGCACATTCATTTGAAGTAACACAAAGGTCGCCCAGGTAGCATAATAATGCATCCTTGAGGTGGAAATATGGAACTTTCTTTCCATCCACTACCATCTAGTGTGTACTGGAAATCTTAGTGTCACTGGTATATAGTTGTGTCCATTTAGAGGCTTCTGGACATAAGATTTGAGAAAAATAGATAGTGCTACAACTGGGGCTCAATTGAGGCAATTGACAACATGATTAGTTTTTTCTTTCTTGTATTTTGTTTTCAAGTGGAATTGTTCAAATATGTAGGCCACTTCTGATGTTGATCATTTTGAAACTTCCCTTGTGTATGTATAAACTAAATAGGCCAATGATCTGTGTGGATTTCCATCTCCATTCTCAAAATGTAATGTTTCCATAACTGACATGCCTACACAATAGAATACATATGTTTATCAAAATTGGGATATTGATGAATTTTATTGGAAAGTGTCTCACTTTGATAATCCACTGAACTCCCTTGTTTGGTGAGGACTATACCAATAGGATAGTCAGAGGCTCCTGTCTCAATTTCAAATGGTTGTTGCAAGTCTAGAAATGCGAGTACAAGTGTGAAGTAGAGGCAATACTTCATCTCAAAAAATGCCTTATGTTGGGACTCAAACTAACACAACTTTTCTTTCGCTCATCAGTTAGTAACTAACTCAAAGGCTAAGTGATATGAGAGAATCCCAACATGAACCTTCTATAAAAATTGGCAAGGACAAAAAAGATACAAAGCTCTGTTAGAGTGGTTGGGGATGGCCAATCCCGAATTACTTGGATCTTAGTTGGATCCACATGTACGCCTTGCTCATCAATGATGTAACAAATATATTGGACATGGCTCATGCCAAAGGTGAATTTCTCCATTTTCGCACATAGTTTGTGCTACCACAAGGTTTGAAGGACTTGTCAAATGTGTTGCAAGTGATCTTCCCAACTCTTGCTGAAGATGATGATGTTGTCTAGCTATAAAACCATGAATGAGTTGGTGAAGGTCCACAAGATTTCATCCACCAACCTCATAAATGTATCAAGGGAATTTGTTAACCCAAAAGGCATGACCAACCACTTCAAAAGGCCCTCCTTAGATTTGAAGGCGACTTCCCATACATATATGGGTTCTATTGGAAGCTGTTGATAACCAAACTTCAAATCAAGCTTGATAAAATACTTGGCCCCCTTGAGCTGGTTAATATGGTCAACAATCTATGAGATTGGGTACCTATTCCTCATAGTTATTTTGTGTAGTTTCTAATAATCAATGCAAAGCCTCCAGGTCCTATCCTTCTTGTATACAAGTACAATTTGTCTCCCACAAGGTGAGGAATTTGGTGAGATGTTCCCTTTCTGCAACAACCCTTGGATCTGCCACTTGATTTCTTTATTTTCCAAAATGGATAAGTGGTATATTGACCCACTACACAGAGGTACTATGAGAGTCAAATCAATCAAATGCTTGACCTGACAGTGCAAAGGTACCGCTGTGGGTGAGGAGAATATGCCCCAATATTATTTCATGACCTTATCCACCTTATTTTTTTTCTTGGGTAAACCCTTCCTAGGGACCATAGATGTGGCCAAAATATTCCCCTTACTTTGAGAGTGGATCATAAATAAAAAAAATTTCTTCGTATGGGATATAATCTTACTGCATTTCTCAGCTTAAATCAAAGAGATGACGGTAGGCAGAGGCCTTATATAACTTATTTCCCAAAGATATAATGACAATGTGAGGCCTGGAATCATACATATCATGATGCTTACACATGTATGGTTGGCCTAATAACACATCACAAATTTCAAGAGGAGAAACATCACAAAATACCTCATCCATGAAGGGCTTAATGTTGTAGGGAAGGTGACATTATTGGATAACATGGATATCACATCCTTGGTGGACCCACCTGATGGTGTATGGTTGCAAGTGTGGTGTGGTTGGTAGGCCCAACCACTTAATGACCTATTATAAGATGAGTTTTTTTTTTATCCCACTATAAAAAATGAACTGCAACAAATACCATTTCACCCACATCTTTGAGAGGAACAAATTCTTCCCTTCCTTTGGATCTTCTGGCTCAATCTTCTAGACCTTGGTGGTGGAAATGACAACATTGGGATTCACATCAATAATCTTCTTCCCTATGTCATTCCTCATGTCATGTTCTAACTCAAAGTAAGAACCTGCATTTGAAACTAAATCCTTCATCTTGGCCACCACTGATAGATTGGCACAACGCTCACTTGTGTTATGAGTTTGGCTCTTGTGGAACCCACAACACTTCCTTGTGTCCTTCTTCATCTTCATGGTATTTTTTTTTTTTTGGCTTAGATGGGTTATCATGGGTCACCCCAACTTTGCTTTGTCCTTTTTTTGCAGTTTGGGGATGCCTTTTCCTTACTTCAGATTTGCAGATCCAAAGTCTCACTTCTTCTCCTTCAATTTCTACTTGATATTGATGGCATATCATTATGTGTTGTTAAGCAAGAAAATGTTTAGGAACTTAATTTCCTCCTAAATATCTTTGTGCAGATAGTCACAGTACTTGAGTACCATATTTTACTAAGAATCCTTGATACCTAGCTTCATTCGAAGAGTATGAAAAGTATTTGTGAACTCTGACATATCTTGGTCCCTTCTCTTCCACAATATGGCTCATTTTATGTGCTTACCTTCATAGCATCTGAAATGGTAATATTTTTCCTTAATAATTTCTTGAAAAGAATTCCAGGTGAACATGGCTAAAAATAGTGAGGGTTCATTCTCATCCCTCTGATCATGGTAGGTTTCCCACCAATCCTTGACATGGGGGCTGGATTTGATGAGTGCAAAAGTAATATTTTCCCTATTGGAAAAATCATGAACTAAAAAATATCCTTCAAACATATCTAACTGTTTATCTATTACGTCTTCATCTATCTAGCCTTCAAATATAAGAATGTAAAAGTTAACTTGTACCTTAATGGGAGTGGCTCCTCCAAGGTGGTTGGAATATAAAGATGATTCACCTACTAATAACCATCAAAGGATATAGGAAAAGTTATATGTCATCTCATTCCTTTATCACTCGATGGATTCCTTGAGCAATATTTTGAAAGGATCTCCTACTCCCTCATCTTTCTTTTCATTCGCCAAGGGAGGTCATCAGGATCGGTGAGCCCATTCTTCTTATGGTTCAGCCAGTTGATGTCCTAACTCCTTATACACTAACCTGGTTGGGTACATGCACAAAAAAACAGAGAAGGAGTAGACCTCTCTAATACCACTAATCCATATTTATGCAGGAAAAAAATGAAACACATATGTAAACAAAAAGAGAGAGCTCAAATGAAAATTGAGTTCTAGTTAATTAATAACAATTACTAAAAACAAAATTACATGCAGAATGGAAATAAATTAGCTCGAGCGATGGTGACTATCTCTGAGAAGTGATGTGGCAAGTACATGACTTTTGAACTATGTTACAATGAGGCTCAGAGGACTTTTTATTATTGAGAGGCAATGAAAAACCTTAAACATCCAAAAACCTAACCCTAGGAGATGAACGCAAAAATTCAATGGGTCCCATTGCAGTTAGTTTGTACATCAACTTCCTAGGGTCGTGACTTTGTATACAATCTCCATTTAACATGTACGATACCTTGTTAGAAATATCCATTTGAGGACTACAACTTTCGACCAAAAACCCATACTAATAGATACGCGTCTACCCATTTTCCAAAAAAACATCATTTATAGCCTCAAAATGTCTTTGGAAGTTTAGGTCTCGGAAAATTTGAAATTAAGGAAACTAAAAGAAACAGTGGTGGGGGTCCAAGTAGAATAGGTAGGTGGCCACCAATATCCACATAGATAAATAAGAGTCGTAACCTTGGAAAACTCTTGGAAAAATAATTATGAAAATATTAGTAGGTATTCCATATTATATGGAGACAATAGCTTAAAAAAGATGAAGGAATGTAGTTGGTAATGTTGTAGGTTCATTTGTTGAATACATTTAGCTAGATGATTTTGTGAAAGATTAAGAATGCATATTTAAAATCATTTTTGGGTTGGATTTATATAATCTTGGAAGAAAAGCTAGTTATAACTTATGTATAGTGAATATTTCATTTAGTCATATGATGCCTACGAGGATGAATTTTACTTACTTCAAATGGATAATAATATTAAATACTTTCTCACTAGAATATATTCACATATATATTAGTGATCAACATCTAGTATAATTTCCAGAAGAAAATGATAATTTGGTAATCAAGTTCAATCCTTGGGCACTCTCATGCATGAAGGAAGAATCATATGGAGATGGACCTTGAAGATGTTTTTGATGAGAAATTTATGACAATGAGGTATGTTGGATATTAATATTTACTGTCAGTTATCTTGTTAATATATTTCTTTTTCTAGCTAAGAGAATTTTGCAGGATGACAATTGAGGCAAGTTCAACTCTGTGGGTTGTATGAACATTTTTTAGGAACCTGGAAACTATGAAGTGAAGATGTGCTCATCTTGTGATTGAAATGTAGCAGTGTGAGAAGATAAACTAAAGGACAAAGGAGATCACTTTCTTAAGAAAGATATGAACAACTATAAACTTGGCAAGGCTTAATATAATGACTCCATTAAAATTAAAATGTTGAAAATGATGTGAAAAATGAATGACATGGAACCTATCATAATATCGAAGAAGATGGCTCCATGATACCTCAAAAAGAAGTAGTTTCGATACCCATCAATTTCCTTGGAAAATACTCCACCTTTGAACATGCATTATTTAGTTCAGTGGGAATGACTACTAGAATTTGAAATAAATAGAGGATTATTTTTGTAATATAGTTTGCATTATAGATTTTATTAGAAATTATTTTTAAAGAGAAAGTGTCATCTTTTACATGTCTAAAAAATGCAACTGAATAGTACACATCAACCAATTTTTTTATCTCGGGGATTGACAACAGATGTACAATGATTAGAAGGATTTTCCTAAGACCCAAAATATGTTGCAATTCCATAAAGTTTTGGCTCTTTTCTAGCAGACAACATTCTTCTTTTTCTTATGCGATGTTTCCAATTCTAGCAATACTAATCACCAACTGGAATACATGGCTCTCCAGCACAATCTGTCAATTTTACATTAAAGAAAAAAAACTTTAGATTTTTTTCATCATAAAATAAATTAAAGAAAATCCAATGTGAGTAATAATACAAAGCCATAGAAATGGATACAAAATTATATTTATAAAACTGGGATCAGATTACATGACATGAACTCATATCTTCATTAAAACAAGGTTAAAAATTCCACCTTAAATCATACACTTTATTGAGTATAAACTATCAAAGAATACCTCACCTATATATGGTTTACGAATGTTACCAATTAGATCATAGACTCACATAAAATTAATTAAATGGAGTAATACTTGAAAACTATTGCATTCCCTAACTTGTAATGCAACTGTTATACATATTCATGTCTTAATGTTAGATTATGTCTAAATATTCATATCTAATTGTTAGATTATGTCTAAAATAATTTGTTTTCTAGCTATACAATCCATTTACTAGACATTGCAAACCTTAATCTTATTGCAACCTAGTCATAAGTTCCAAATGTATGCATATTTTTCTCAAAATTAGTTTGCAAAGATTTTATAAATCAAAAACTCAAGCCAGACAATATGACCACCCAAATCAAGAGATTTGTTGTTGAAATATGTGACACAAAAAACAAATTGCTCTAAAATGGGTATGCTATGATTACATGTAGCCTTGGAAAGATAATGAAAGTGAGGATTTGGAAAAGATGGCAACCTTTATGCATTTTCAAAGTACAATACTATGTAATTGGATAAAACCAAAACATCCATGCAAGAGTTGGGTTGGGTCCCCCTATTTATGAAAGTTCTCCCCCTGCCTGTCTAGAAAAGTACTTGAAACCCCAATTTATCTCATTTTATAGTTTCATACTTTAGATAAAAGATATGGACATCACCAATGAGAACAACTTAGGGTGGGAAATTTTGGTAGAACAACACTAAAAAACCATTTTGGCAAGCATATTTGAAGGCAATAACTCATTAAATTTTTTTTTCCAATAGAACAAAACTCAAAACTCTTATTTGTTCTTATGTTTCTTACTCTCCTATATAGTTTTTATGAAATCTCATTCATCATATTGGGAAGGGTATAATCATAGAAATATTGGTGGAAGAAGTTGTGAAGGGAGAGGAGATGCTGAAAAAAATAACAGTAATTTGTCAGTAATTCCCCTCTTTGGAAGTGTGTCATAAAAATATAGAGAAAAAGGAGAAAAATAAGTTGGAAAATACTAATGGAATTACACAAGTGCAATGAAAATTTTGGACTCATAATAAAGGGGTAAATTGATTTTTCTTTGGATTCCTAATAATGGGTTTGAGATTTCTAATCTATCACCCCAAATATTGGTGCACAATTTCAAAAGGAGCATGATGATGCACAACTAGCCAAGGAAGAAAGGAGGGGTAGTGAGCATTTTCTCGTGTAAAGAAAGGGGCAGAAAGTTCCCTCAACAATTTGAACACCATACTCTTGGAAAAAATGTTTGAGTGTGGTAGGAGGGAAGAAACAGATCGTGGATTTCCCCTACCATACATGCATGTGGTATTCCCTTTATAGAGTATTTTGTCTATATATTGGGAAGTAATGTTTAGAGTGGTGAATGAAGCAGCCATGGGTTACAAGAGAAAATTTGAAAAAGTATGACCATTCAATAGTAAGAGAAGTCCTTGTGGACTAATACAACAAACTAGCCATCAATAAATTTGATAATATATCTCCTTCAGGACCGTATTTCTTGAGAGAAATAAATGCTTCAAATGAGGAGAAGAGCATTAAGTGAATGGATGAGACTTACAAAAGTAATTCAGATTTCAAATCATGGGAACAATATATGAATATGGATATTGATGCTATACAACAAAAATGTGTACCTAAATAAATCCTATACAACTATATGTAGGTGTTATTGGAAATTTTTCTATATAAAGGAAGAAAATGGGCATTATAACTTAACTATTATTATTCAAAATCTTGCAGGGTAGGTAAATTCAGTATAAAAATTGAACATATGGAGTAGAAATGAGATGTTGTGCTTGGGACTAGATCTCGACCCTATAATATTTGGATGACATTGCAAAGCATTGCAATAGTAATACCTTAGTGACTCGGTGTGATATAGATTGATCTCCTACAACATGTACCTATATTTCCATTTACGATGTACACATTGATTAAGGGTCTCGTTGTTATTTCTAGGCCAAGCTCCGTATTTTTCTTCATTAGAAATTTTCTTGTGCTAATGCTTCGATGCTCTTCTCATGCATATTTTTGGATAGCAGGTTAGTTAATTTATTATTTTGGAGAGTGTTGGGAACTCTTATAGATGGTTGTGTTGCAATCCCCTTGACCTATTTTGGTCATTGGCTGGACACCAATAAAATTATCTTATCTTGTTTACTATACTTTTGTAACTAAGCTTAGGTAGAAAAAATGTCTACCACTTCCTCAAGATTTTTATTAGTTATCATTTTAATGTTATTATTGTTTTTATTCTTTTAAGTAGAGGAAAACTGTTGACATAAGATAATTTATATCTTGGTATCTAATCAGTGAGTTAGCTACATAACTCTAAGGGCATTTTGGACAAGTGGCTACACCATTGAATATAAAGTGATTTTTATATCAAACATTTAAAATAATTATTTGTTTCAATTTTTTTGTAGCTAGATGCTGCTACTCAAATACTTGTTGAATCTGATACCCTTGTTATGCTTAACAAAATAGATGCAAATAAGTTCAATAACATTGCTTTGAAATATGATGTGAGGTATGTTGTGTTTGGCAAGTTTTATTTATAGGTATAATGGGTCATACACATATAATGTATTTAATTGATAATGCTAATGAAAGGTTGCTTAAACTGGGGAAATAGTGATATTATTTATTGTTTTCAAACGATAAACTTGATTTTATGGAGAAGAAACGAAGTCAACCTTGGCTTGGTTGTTCGTCTATTGGAACGAGGGGGTTTTATTCAAGACTATTCAAATCATAAATTGTTCTCTACTAAACAAGGCTAACTCTGTGCAGGTGGAATCTCTTATGGCCCCTGCCCCCCCTTGAGATACTCTCCACTCCCTAGTACCCAATCTATCTAATCTAAAAAGGTCGATCAGAATGCATTAATATTCATGCATACACACTAGAAAAACAGAAAATTGATAAAAAAGAAAATATGTGATTTTGTACATAAAGAAACATATAGCAATCATTCATTAACTTGTAATGTCCAATCATTCATTAATCATAGACATAAAATACTTCATCTTAGTAAATTTTATCATCAAAAATATGCTTTCATAATAATGTACGTGATGTTTCTAATGATATAACTAGTAGAATCATTTATTTTTATTTTTCTTTATTTTTGACACCCTCATTATGTACTTATATGTTGTCGAGGCTACTACAAGAGGGGTGGATCATCAACTATAACAAGAAAGAAATGTTAAATTGATATTTTTTTGTTAATATTACTACAAATATTTCATTAGTAAAAAGTGAGTTAGAGTTTTATTTACCTCGTGCACTGGTTGACACTGTTGGAATGACTTCCTCATGCTCCCCTTCTGGGATAGGATCGTCATGTATGAAATTATCTGCCATTGAAAATTTGATTGTGGTGGTCGTATGTTGTGGTGTGATCTTCACCACAAAATTGTATATAAGAAATAAAATGTTTTTTCGATTAGATAATGTAAAAGTTAAAAAACAAACATTCATACTTGATATTGTTATTACCTGATATACTTGAAGATGTTGGTTGAATATGTTGGTCGTATCCTTAACCTCAAGAATTTTATTTCTAATGTGAAGAAGAGAAACAAGTCATTTGTTCATTATAACCACATGTTGATGGTGCTGGATTCGCCAACATTCAGGGGATCACCCCAGTATGAAGTCCCAACTAGACCTCACATCGTTTGGTGTGGGAGTCCCATCTGTTATGATGGCCCAGTTGCCATTATCTTAAGGATTTGCCTCAACTCTTACTTGTCAGCACAATAGAGTGGTTCACTTTGTCTTCCAGAAGTGAGGTTTGGGTGCCTGGTAAGTGTAAGTGTACTTGTGTCAATGGTTCTTTCACTATGAGGGGAAAAGGTGAAGTTGAGTTCCATGTTGAAAGGGATTAGTCCCAACTTAGCTAGCAACACACAACACAAAGGACATACACAGCTTTCAGTGGAGCTGTCCACTCGGGTGTAGAAGTCACAACATGCAACACTCACGGATAAGTTTGAACGAGTGCAACAGTTGTTATAGAAAGGTTCATGTGAAAGGTTTGTCTGATGTCCAGCAGAGCATTCGACATGGATGTGGCAACATTAGAAACATACACAACACATTTCCATTAACATATTATGTTAATGGAAATCGCCAAAATCACCAAAATTCTAAAAAAGAAAAACATTATCACTCATTTCTCAGCCCCAGGTACTATCAGACAAAGTTTGAAGTCCGTTAAAGATGATATCGACAAACAACAGCTTAAAGGAGTTTATAAAATAGAGTGTTCCTGTGGAAAATGCTACATTGGTGAAATAGGTCGCTCCCTCCAGACGAGACTCAAGGAACATGGCGCGGATATTAAGAACGAAAGATCTCGTACTTCAGCCCTGGCTGAGCACTCCTTAAAAACTAAACATCATATCTGTCTGGAAAGCGCATCAATTATCGCTAGGGAGGAGCAACATTAGAAACGAAAGATCAGAGAAGCGCTTGAAATTATCAAACATCCTCATAATCTAAACAGAGATAATGGCTTGGAGATTAGCGGCAGCTGGCTTCCCTTGATCAAGGAAATAAAAATCGCAAGCGCCCCCAGGTAAGGACCTCAGCAGGTAAGTTATCCCCCTCCTTTCTTGTGTCTTCAGTCTTTGTTTTCTTTTAGATCTAGGTATAGAATTTCGGTTAATTTCTAGAATACATTAACCCTAGTTATTAAATTAATTTCTAGAATATATTAACCCTAGTTATTAAATTAATTTCCTTCTAGTATTAATTTTCCCTAGGTTAATATCAATTTCTCTTTAGGGTTAATATTTCCCTAGGTAAAATTATAATAATATTAATCTCATATTAGAATTAATATTATATATTAAATCAAATTAATATTAATAATATAATTAATATTAATAATAATATAATTAATTTATTGAGAAATAATAATATAATTATTATAATTAAATAATTAATTAATAATAATAATTAATATAATTAATATAATTAATTTTATTAATATTAATTAATATATTAATAATAATATAATTAATAATTAATTTTATTAATAATAATTAATTTTATTAATATTAATTAATTTATTAGTAATAATATAATTAATAATAATTAATTAATATTAATTATATATTAATAATATATACTATTAATAATATAATTAATGTAACTAATTAATTAGTAATTAATTAATTAATTAATTAATAATTAAGATTAATAATTTAAATATTCCCTAGGTTAATATCAAATTTCATATTAATTAATATAATAATAACATAATTAATATAATTAATATTAATAAATTAATAATATTAATAATTTAATTAAATTACTTAGAATTAATTTTTCCCTAGTTTCATAATTAATTCCATTTTAGTTTTAATTTTCCTTAGGTAATAATCATTTTCATTTTAGGTTAATATTAATTTCATGTTAGAATTAATTATATTATATCAAAACAAAATAAAAATTTAAAAATCACATTAATATTATATATTAAAAATTAATATAAAATTATATAAAAATAAAAATTAAATATAATAAAAATTATTATTTCAGCCGACAGTAGGTTATTCCAAATGTTTCATCCTCATCACTATTTATTATTATTTCTTAGCTGCTCTTCTGTCATCATCATTCTCTTATCCTGAAGATGGATCCCATTTGGGATTCGAAACGTTGGTACAAAAATACAAAAACTGTGGACTCTCCGATCAATAATTCAAAACATATTATATATTAAAATAAACGAATCAGTTTAGATGTAGACCATAAGTTAAAGAAAGATGCATTACAAGTGTTAAAGATCAGTCTTAGAACAAATAAAATACATTTGTGAAAATGTGTTGGCCTATTGACATGCTTTTGAATTATGTGAAAGTTATAAGACACATCGTTATACCATACATCACTGACCTTGTAAGTAGGGCGTTCGAACCACTACTTACTCCTCAGAGAAAATATTACAAACTCTCTTGGCTATGCAAGAGGAGCTGAGGTGAAAAGTCCTTTCATGTACAAATGAGGGGGGTATTCATAGCCAAGGGTGAAACTAAACCTTGTGGCTATTCAACTACCCTCATGACCGTTCGACTTCCATGAATTTTCAACTTACATGACTCTATGTTCAACAAGTGGGTCTCTTGGACTTCAACGTTACATCACATTGATTGACAATAAGCCCATAGTGGAGATGTGGGCACCATGACTCATGACTTGACTTAACACGACTTGACATGAAAATGCTGGTACATTCATGACGTTTCTCGAGTGTACGCTGATCTAGAGTGCTGCTGAGTGATGGATGTCTGCATGGTGTATCATAGCTTCACCTCTGCATGGAAATGTGCACGGAATCTTTGATGGTCCTTAGTTCACTTGATGAACATTTAGCATGTTTTTCCTTTCTTTCATGCTGGAAGGCTTGAGAGGCTCACGTGTTTGTGAAGGTGCATGTTCGTCAAGTTTGTCTACATCGCATGCTTCGTTCATTCATCCGTTGGTGAACTTGTCCATCTACATGTGCTCCCTTCGTTCATCCTGTTTGTCGTCTTGACATGTTTGTTGGTGTACCTGTACCTACAGTCACTCATGACAAGACGACATTAAATCCAAAACCTCCTAGTCTACCATGACACATGATCATTCGAATGCAGGAGACCGGGAGAGGTAGCAGGGCTATGATGTGGGATGATGGCTCCCGGAAACTGTTGAAGAAAACTGCACAAGAGTCACTGAGAGATGGAGATAGACAATATGAGTCAACAGTGACTGTGTACAAGGTCTGTTTCGGTTGGGAGGAAAAATTGTGCAAATTTTGGGAGGGACAGTTCAAGTTGTAGGAGGGAAAGGCAAGCATGCTCTGTGAATTTTTCGGAACCAAAATTCAGCAGGGGCTGGACAACCAAATTTGCACATTTTTCCAGAGGAACAGGCTAGGCTACATGAAGGGTCAGCAGGTAGGGATAGTGCAGCTTTTCTGTGGAACTGCTCGGGAGACTGGTAGCCAGAATTGCTAGTTGGCTGCTAGGGTCACTGGCAGCCAGAACCGTGAAATTCCCAGAGAGAAAATCCAGTTGGTTGTTGGGGTCACTAGTAGGTAGAACTATGTAATTCCCAGAGGAAATTGCCAGTTGGCTACTGGGGTCACTGGAAATAGAAACTGCGCAATTCCTGGAGCAAACAAGCAGTCTGCTGCTACGAGTTGCTGGCTAGGAAAACTGCACTAACGTCGGAAGGCCAACCTACTGATCATCTCTGTGCAATTTCTGAGCTGAGCTGATTGATGGGAAAAGGGAGGCTTGGTCATGAGAACTGTGGAATTTCTAAGATAAACAGTCGGTCAACTGTCCGGGTAGCCAGTATGAGTGTTGCTTGAGTTGCTTGTGGGCAGCACAACTTTAAAGAACTAGCTCAGTGTTTCTGCACTGTTCTAGTTGACAATCGATCAATTCGAAAGTTTGGTGATGGTCTGGCTATCAGTGAGGAGTTTAGTCATTAGAACTTCAACAAAAATGACTAAGTGTGTTAACAATCGAAATATGCATAGGTGATCATACAAGCACTCACTCACATGACTTGACAACGAATGACCAAAGTATCCAGACACACATGTTCAACATGACTGACCAACGATGCAAGCGACAAGCGCGACACTCATAAATTTTGATCGTTCATGATTGAGACAATGCTTGCATGACAACGAATATGACTCCATGTGTGAGTGCGACAGATGCTTTCATGTAAAACACAACATACACATATGAAGCAAAGACTTTGATCATAACCAGAACATGGTCACAAGCATGACTTGGACATGAGCATGTAGAGACTTGGATGCAGTGAACAAGCAAGGCGAATATAAAGACTCACATGATCTTAGGGATTGAGCCCTAGTGTGTGTAATCATCAAGAGAAACTCCTCAGGGGAGGCTCCAAAATTGGTGCTGGCCAAAATTTTGGAGGGTAGTTGTAGCTGCTACAATACCACAATATTTGATTGTTACAATTGGGTCGGGAGAAATGAACAACCTGTCATCATCAAACCAATCATGATCACTGTGGTCATGTCTCCCAGACTACATATTTCAATAAAAAAAAAATTGTTTTGATTATCTAAAAAAATAATCAATATCACATTAAGTTATTTCAAGTATTTAAACAAATAATATCTTACCTTCATTTCAAACCTTACTAATATTTATGAAATATATCTTCATCAAGAGAAAACATTTTATTTTCTTCATACACATTCCTGGAAGTAGTGAAATAAATAAAACCTTTTCTTTTCCTATCATAACCATTCATGGGATTAGTGAAATAAATAGGTTGCAATAACCTACCTTGCATATAGTATATATAGCAAGGTAGGAAGTAAAGAAGTGATAGAGATGAAGGGTTGTTGATTACTATCAAGCAAATTCTACCAAAAAATGGAAATTAAACCTCACTTTATATAAGTTTGATCCTCCAAAATGAGGCATCACTCCCATGCAATGTGTCTGCATTGAGTTATTATGAAGTGATGTTAAGGAAAGGTCATGCATTCAACTCATGTACCCACTAAAAATTTATGTGTAATGAAGTTATCCAAAAAATGCCCAGTTGAACTCTTTCATGCATCTTGGTTTAAGTGAAGTGAAGAGGTGATTTGAAACTAAATCCGCACGTTTCCTCAAGTGCTCCATGTTTTATTTCTATTGGAGTGGAGTAAGGTGAAGTGTAAGAGAGAGAAAAATCCATGCACTCCTAGTTTAACTACCTCATGCAACTTAGCTAAAGTTAAGTGAACAAGGGCCATGCACTCTCTCCACTGAACTAAACATGACTAACTAGAGTAAAAAAAGGTACCTTTATCATTCAAGATCATGCTATATTATCCCAACTAAAGATAATCGATATGATGATGACTCTACTACTACTACGACTACATTTATGAGATCAATATTTTATCCTTTGGAAGAAAATGAAGTCATCTAGAGACCAATTCTTTGCAAGAAATGATAAGGTAAGGATAAGATGAGGCATTGAGGATGAAATATTAGTTGGTTTTCTTGGTTCTTGGTGAGGATTCTGTTCTTAGAAGTCTCCTTTGAATTTATTCTATAAGAAGAGAAGGTATTTCTCGGTTTTCCCCTTGGAGGGGTTTTTCCCTAGCTTGGAGCCTATATCTTGTGTTCATTTTTTTGTATGGCTATGAGATTCATTGTTTTGGGATTTATTTGATGATAAGAACATAAGAAAAAGAAAATAATATCATAGGTAAATATTAAGAAAGGAAAAATAAAAATAAAATGGTGCCCTAATTTATTTTCCAACATTGTATTAGAGATAAGGAAAAGAGTGTAGGAAGCTAGAAGATCACTAGATGGGTTTTCCCTTACTCCATAAAGGTAAAAATTAGGGACTTCCTCCATATATCTTAAATGCATAAATGACTAGAATTGAATATTATCAAGAGAATATCATCCTTGTAATAGGACATACCTATGAAATTGGGTCAAATTTATGTTCAATATTGTACCAAGAGTTTTGAAGAGACTGGAAATGCTCGCCTTAGGCAGTGAATTCATCATTTAAAGAGATCTAAGAATGAACTTAATACCCCAATAGTAGGTCAATGATACTTCAAGAAAACTAGAGACCTGAAGGAAATCCAAGACATCTCCTAGAAGTAGCCTTTCAGCTAGTGAAAAAGTATCCTTGAAGAAAAAAAAGGACTATAGGTTTTTGGAAGTTATTTTAGGATGTCTCTGAGGTATTTTCAGTGGTTATTGAAGCCCTAATGACAGGGCCAAATTTACCATACAAAATTTTGAAATATTGAGATATATAAAACTTAATCATATTCCATGAGTTTTTGATGAGATATATTGATATGTATAACTTCATTTCTTGTGGAATCCAAGGCTAGTAGTAGCCCTACATTCTAGTGAAGTAAGGAAACTTGTAGAAGATACAAGACCACAAATTAAAGAGGAATTTATAGTGATTATGGTAAGCCCTAACTAGAAGGGTTGAAATTGTAGAATGATAGCATAAATATATCATCAAGGGCATCGAAATAAGAAACCATTGTTATATCCCATACAAATCATGTTTGAAGAAAAGGGTTGTTAAACAACTCTAGCTTGAAGATCTATAACATCATCTACTTAATACCTTAGAAATAGAAGTACTACTACATCTATGAAATAAATTTTTTATCCTTCAGATTAAAATGAAGTCATCTAGAGACCAACTCTTTGCATGAAATTATAAGGTGAGGCTACAGTGATGTATGTATAAATTTTTTTATAGTTATCTAGCCTAAGTTAAACAAAGGGTATACATAATTTAATGGCATTGAATGCATTAGGGTTCTAGGGTTTGTGACTTCACATTTTTTAATATTTTTGGGTATCTATGGATTGTAAAACCTATATAGGACTTGTATTAAAAAACCCACCTAATATGTTTGTTTCCTCATAGAAACCCTAGCTCTTCACTCCTACAGTTTGTAGATAATCTAGGGTATATGGTAAACCTTAGCGAGGTTAGAATTTGATGAAATCTAGGATATGACATCAAAACCATAGGGATGATGTTTCTAAGAGAAGTATCAAGGAATTTAGGGTTTCTGGCTGAGAACCCTAGAGTATACCATCTAAGAAAACCATGGAAACCATACATCATCATCATGCTATTGTATTTTGTTGATGATTCTAGACCTGTAAACATTTAGAGGATCACCCCGGTATGAATTCCCAACTAGACCTCACACCATTTGATGTGGGTGTCCCATCCGGTATGATGGCCTAGTTGCCATTATATTAAGGATTTTCCTCAAATCTTGCTTGTCAACATGGGAGAGTAGTTTGCTTTGTCTTTGAGAAGTGACGTTCGCGTGCTCTGTCAGTGTAAGTGTACTTGTGTCAATGGTTATTTAACTGTGAGGGGAAAAGGTGAAGGTGAGTTGTAGGTTGAAATGGATCAGTCCCAACTCAGCTAGGAACACACAACACAAAGGACATACACAGTTTTCAGTGGAGCAGTCCACTCGGATGCGGTAGTCACGTTATACAAGGTAAGATAACACATACAACACTCATAGATCAGTCCCAACAAGTGCAATGGTTGTTATAGAAAGGTCCATGTGAAAGGTTTGTCTGATGTCTAGCAGAGTAGTCGACACAGATGAGACAACATTAGCAACGTATATAACACATTTCCATTACTAGATTATGCAATACATCAAATGAATCAATTCAGATGTAGAAAATAGGTTAAAGAAACATGCATTACAAGTGTTAAATATTAGCATTACAACAAATACAATACATGTGTGAAAACGTGCTAGCCTGTTGACAAAATTCTCAATTAAGCGAAAGTTCCAAGGCACATTGTTACAACATACATCACTAACCCCATGAGTGGGGCGTTGGAACCACTACTTACTGCTGAAAGAAAATATTACAAACTCTCTTGGCTAGGTGGGAGGAGAGGAGGTGAAAAGCCCTTTCATGTACAAATAAGGGGGGTATTTTTAGCCAAAGGGGAAACTAACCATTGTGGCTATTCGACTACGCTCATGACCATTCAAATTCTACAACTTTTCGGCTGACATGACTCTATGTTCAACAAGTGGGTCTCTTGGACTTCCACATTACATCACATTGTTTAACAACAAGGCCATAGTGTAGATGTGGGCAACATGACTCATGACTTTACTCGACATGACTTGACATGATAATGTTGGTACATTCATGTTGCTACTGGAGTGCATGTCGAGCTATAGTGCTGGTGAGAGATGGATGTCTTCATGGTCTATCATAGCTTCACCTCCACATGGTGAAGTGCGTGGGGTCTTTGATGGTCCTTAGTTTCCTTGATGAAGGTTTAGCATGTTGTTCATTGATTTCATGCTAGAAGGCTTGACAACCTCACTTGTTTGCTAAGGTGCGTGTTTGTCCCATTCGTCCACTTCACATGCTTCATTCATTCATCCATTGGTGAACCTATCCATCTACATGTGCTCCCTTCCTTCATCTTGTTCGTTGTCTTGACATGTTTTTTGGTGTACCTGTACCTACAGTCACTCATGATGAGATGACATCAAATCCAAAACCTCCTAGTCTACCATGACATATGATCATTTGAATGCAGGTGACCGAGAGAGGCAGCAAGGTTGCGATGCGGGATGATGGCTCCAAGAAACTACTGATGAAAACTATGCAAGATTCATTGAGAGATGGAGAAAGACAATCTACATCGACAACGATTGTCTGCAATGTCTAGCTCGATTGGGAGGCAAAATTGCGCAAATTTTGGAAGGGATGGTCCAGGCTGCAGGAGGGCAAGGTAGGCATGCTTTGTGCATTTTATTAAACAAATAGTCAACAGGGGTTGGACAGCTAGATTTGCAAAATTTTCCAGAGGAACGGGTTGGGCTGCATGAGGGGTCAGGAGGTAGGAATTGTGTAGTTTTTCTGGGGAACTGTCCGGGAGACTAACAACCAGAACTACATAATTCCAAGAGGGAAATGGCAGTTGGTTGTTGGGCTCACTAGCATTTAGAACTATGCAATTCCCAAAGGGAACTGCAAGTTGGCTGCTGGGATTACTGGCAACCAGAACTGCCCAATTCCTAGAGGGAACTGCTAGGTAGCTGCTGGAGTCATTGGCAGCAGAAATTGCGAAATTCTTGGAGGGAATAAGCAGTCTTCTACTGGGAGCTGCTGGCTGGGGAATCTACACTAAGGCCGAAAGGCTGAACTGCTAATCATCTTTGCGCAATTTTTGAGCTGAGTTGACTGATGGGTAGAGGGAGGCCTGCTCATGAGCTTTGTGCAATTTTTGAGATGAACAATCGATCAACTATCAAGGTAGCTAGCATGAGTGCTCCTTGAGTTTCTTGTGGGTAGCACATCTTGAAAGAAATAGCTTGGTGATTCTGTGCTGTTTTGGTTGACAATTGATCAAGTCAAAAGTAGGGTGATGGTCTAGCTATCAGTGAGAAATCTGGTTGTCAGAACTTCAACAAAAATGACTATGTCTGAATAGTTGAAAGATGCATAGGTGATCATACAAGCACACACTCACATGACTTGACGACGAATGACCAAACCATCTAGACACACACGTTCAACATGACTGACTGATGGTGAAAGCGATAAGTGCGACACTCGTGATTGATTGTTCATGATCGAGATGATTCTTGCGTGACAGTGAATGTGACTTTATGTGTGAGTGGTACAAATGCTTTGATGGCGAATACAATAGACACATACAAAGCAAAGAATTTGAGAAAACTAGAACATGGTCGCAAGCATGATTTGGACATCAACATGTAGAGACATTGATGAAGTGAACAAGCAAGGTGAATATAAAGACTCACAGAAGATTAGGGAGTGAGATCAAGTGTGTGCAATCATCAAGAGAATATCTTCATGGGAGGCTCTGAAATTGGTGCAGGCCAAAATTTTGGAGGGTGGTTGTAGCCGCTACAACATTTGGTGACACACGGGTAGAACTCCAACTTCTCTTTTTTGGTTCATTGCTAGCATAGGGCCTTGGTATTTTGGGAAGTATTGAATTGTTGTGCAGGTTACTTTAGTTTCCCCACTTGCCCCATGGACATACATGGTTCACCCTTTGCTAACAAAGTCAAACACAATCAAAATTTCAACTTAGATCTCTATGTTTCGAATCGGGAAGGGTAGTTTAGCTCGCGAGTTGAAGATTTTCAGAGTGTAAGTTTTCATCTCTGGTGTTGCTTTACTGCTAGTAGGCTTGGACAGTACCCCGACAGAATCACATAGGTACATACACATTTCTCCACTACTAGCAACCCTAGTGAGTACCTTGGTGGAGTTTCATGCTTCACCCCTCTGCGCAGGAAGCCTTGCTCTTCTTTCGCCTTTGTATTTTTTTTTAAGAGAACTGTGAATATGCACTTATTTATTTTTTGGCTTGAAGAGGGATCCCAACTTATTGAGAGCAAAAGAGGTTGTCCCTTCATATAAGCATCTAAGACATCTAACATAGGTTTGCTAGTTTAGATTTTTCCCCTTCTCTGTTTCTACTAGTTGGATTAACTTGAACACACAAAGTAGAATGTTGAGTACAATCATGGGGATTCCCATTGTGGTCACAGGTTCACAGTTGGACCAAAGCTTCCCTTTCAGATGGTTAGTATTTTCTGTTAGGACTTCATCGGCCAAAGGTTGTAACCAAGAATATAGAAAATGCACACAAGATAGGCCAAGTGTTGCAGTGTCATAGGTCTCTTCAAATTTTAGCCACATACTCTATTCAAAAGCCAAAATGTAGTAGTTGGAAACACTTATTTCCATAATAAAAAATAGTAATATATAAAACAAACAAAATGAACGTGAAAAAAAATAGTAAGAAGAATCAAACAAAGTGAAAGCAAAGATAATAAGCACAATAAACCAAATGAAACAACAAGCAGCAAGCAGACTATGTACATCGCATAGGCATGGCCCAACCTATTGATAATAATGCTTGAGATCTTGGTCATGGACGAGAAGGTTTTCAATCCTCCCATCAAGTGATTGCAAATGATACGTGTATGGGCCAAGCTTCTCGTGAACTGTGTAAGGGCCAATCCATAGGGACTAGAACTTCATATGCTTGACTTTGTCATCATGGGGTTTATCCCATTTCAGAACTAAGTCATCCACATCAAAGCTAGATTTCCCTCCAGACTTCTTATTGAGCCACCTCTTGATATGCCTCTGGTGGAGTGTGATTTTTTCTTTCGCTTGCATCCTTTCTTCCTGGAGCTTATGGAGAGCATTCATCCTATGCCTAACTAGCTAGTAAGGCTTGCCTTAGGATTCCTGGGAAAGCTGAAGGGTAGGCAAGTAGATATTTGGCAAGAGGATGGCTTCTTTACCGTAAACTAGGAAGTATGGTGAGGTATTCAAAGAGGGCTTGGGCATTACACAGTCAGCCCATGGTGCATTCGTCACGGTGGTATGCCAATTACGTTGTTCAGAGAAAACAGTCTTCTTGATTATACGAATGAGGTTCTTATTCGTAGACTCTCTTAGATTGTTTCCTTATGGATAGTAATTCGATAAATGCTTTAACACAATACCATTATGTAATGCAAAGTCATAGAGTTTCAAAGATGAAAAATAAGTTGCATTATCAAGAACAAGTGATACCGGAACGCCAAAGTGTGAGATGATATTTTGCTGGAGGAAGAAGATGACCTCTTAGTCATTCACTTGTTTGAGAAGAATTGCCTCTATCCACTACGTAGAGTAGTTATTTGTTGTTAGGATATAGCGGTGTTGCTTTGATGAATGAGGTAAAATTTCCCCAATAATGTACAGACCCCACAATTGGAATGGTTCAGTCACTGCAACATGGTGTAGTGGGGTTGTTGATCTTCATGTTCTGTCAGCATATCATTGATAGGCCAGGTATTTGGGAGAATAGATATGCGCATCATTGAATAATGTGGGCCAGTAAAAACTGGCTTGCATAACCTTGTGTGCCGTGGTATTGCCCGCAAAGTGACCCCAGACGAGTCCATCATGTAGATCTTGAAGTACCTTCTCTGACTCCTATGCCTCCAGGAACTTGAGAAAAACTCCATTATTATGATTTCTGTAAATTACTCCATGCACCGACTGATATGCTAAGGCCTTCAAGCATAATAACCACTTTTTTCTAATAGAAAAGTGAGAGGGTATGGTGCCATGCTCAAGTCACTGACGTACATCTGTATACCAAGAGGTTCCATTTTCCATGGGGTTTTCTCACCTTATTTTGTACATTTCAATAGATTCCTACTCCCAATTGACGAGCTCATCTTCGTTCTCTAGAGCATGTACTGCTTCAGCTACAAGTCTGCAGAGCCCATGTCCTTTGATTATGTGTACTAGCTTGATTTTGAGGTAATATTATTGCAAACCTATCATCCAATTCACATCTCATTCTCCCAACTCTTGTTGTACTAGCAATGCATGAACTTCTGGGTGGGGGATGAAGACTATGCAGTGGTTCTTCAGCAAATAGGGCTTGAAGTGTTTCATCACCTTGTAAACTACATAAGCATGTTTTTCAATGGCGAGGTAGTTAAGCTCTGGTCCCTATATTCTTGCACTCATGAAAGAGATGGGACATTCATCATTAGCTTCGTCTTTCTGAGAGAGTACTACAACTAGTGAGTTATTAGAAGCGAAGGTGCATAGGAGGAAATGTTTATTGAAATCTAGGTTGTAAAGTGCGGGCGCTTTGGCGATGGCTTGTTTAATCTGGAGGAATGCATGCTTTTCTTTCTTGCCCCAAGTGTACCTACATCTTTATTAATCATGTCCTGCATGGGCTTGATTATTTGCACATAATCCGAGATGAATTTACAAAGGAAGTTTATATTTCCCAAGGCAGATTGCATAAATTTCTTATTGACTTGATGAGAAATCCGCATGATAGCTTGGACCCGGTCTTGATCCACCTTGATCCCACTTTTGGCAACAATGTGCCTGAGGAGGTTCCCCTCTGACATGGTGAATACGCTCTTCTTGGGATTTAGGTAAATCCTATATCTTCGGCATTGCTCGAAAATTTTCTTAAGATGGCGTACGTGGTCTTCTTGTCTTCTTGAGAACACAGTCACATCATCGAGGTATACCACCATGCTTTGCCCAATGAGTCCATGAAAGGTGATGTCCATAGCACTATGAAATGTTTTCCTTGCATTTACAAGCCCTAATGGCATTCGTCTATACGTGAACATACCCCACTTGGTAAGGAAAGTAGTTTTGAGTCTGTTAGGTTCTGCTACCAAAACCTGATTGTATCCTGAAAACCCATCAAGGGGAGAGAAAATATGTGCCCTAGATATTGTTTGCAAAATATGGTCCATAGACAGCACGGGGTAGTTGTCTTTGTCCGAGGTGTGGTTAACATTCCAGAAATTGACACATAAGCAGATTTCCCCAGACTTTTTTTCATACGGGCACAAGGTTGGAGACCCAAGTGGAATGACAAACTTTATATATGATCCGTGCATCCAACAATTTAGTAAGCTCTTTCTATATGAGAGGTTCAAGTGATGGATGTACTTTTCTCAACTTTTTTTTATATGGCTTGACCCCTTCCTTGATTGGGATGATATGTTGGATGATCTGTGTGTCATAAGTTTTTAGGTCATCATACGTCCATGCGAACACATCTCAGTACTGCTTGAACAAGCGGATAAAGGCTTGCCATTCTTGCTCTATACAACATGTACCAAGATTAACAAACTCCACATCCTTTTTTGTTCCCAATTTTATTAGTTCGTGTCTCATGGTGGAACTATGGGTCTTGTTGTTCCTCGGCCCTTGGAACTGCTCTTGCAAGTCATATAGTTTTTCCAATGATACCACACCTTTTGTGATAATGTGGCATTTCATGCCATCATCTCATGCTTGCAGAGAGCACTTGTGCTCGTCATTGTCTATTGTTGCATATTTGAAAATGTCAGTGTTGGCCATAAAATGAAGTATGTGTTGATCATCATTAAACATGCATAAGTTAGTTATGTTTTCCAGGATAGACAGTTTGTACAAAATTTCCATAGTGAATCTATCCCTAATCGGTGACATTCTTGAGGCTGCATTTTCTAGTGCATTGGCAATTGCATTAAACGTACGTGGCACAACAATGATATTAAATGCTTGAAAATTTGAGATTAGTCACCATACCTGTTCTTGGTAGTTTTTTAGATGTGGTGATAACTAGTGAATGGTGTCATGTACTTGCCATACCACTTTCTCTGAATCACCTACCACTTTGAGCATGACCACTTTGAGGTTGATGGCCTTATGTTAGCCCACCATGAGTGCTTCATATTCTGCTACATTGTTCGTGCACTAAAACTCCAAGCAGCTTGACACCAAATGCTTCCTATTGCAAGGGTTGATCAGAACACACCCGACTTTTGAGCCATCCTGTGTCTTTGATCTGTCAAAGTACAAAGTCCACAGCCCAGCTATACGTGGAGCGCTTGATGTGCTAGTACTATTTCTACTACTATCGTTGTTAATACTCCTACTATTAGTATAATGTGTTGTACAAGTTTCATTACCATCAGTTGGGAAAGGAAGGAGTCCCAACTGTGTGTCTGGTGGGGTTGGAGCTGGCCGTAAAGGATAACACCCCAACATTGTCTCAAGGAGGCAGTTGCCAAACATGAGTTATGCGAGAGCCAACAGTTCATTCTCGTCATTAATGGGAGTGACATTATGCTTCATGTACCTCTCGGATTCTACCAAAATTTGGCTACAATTTCCCTTGTACGAAAGCCACATGTGAGACTAGTCTATAGCGAAATATCCATCTAGCTTGATGGGCCAGTCTCTACTGAGTAATATACCATATGCTTCAGGTATGTCCACAACAACTATGTTGATGCATTAATGGAATCGACTGTCATGGGATAGTCAGATGTTCACATCCCACAGTTCACCAATGGTTGGTACCGATGTTCGATCAAGTTGGATGATTCGCGCGGATGTCTCACTCCATAGTGCATTGATCTTCTTAGCGATGGAGAGTGGCATGATGTTGGCTGCCATGCCAGAATCAACTAAGCAGTTGTGAACATTGTAGTTAAAAGCCTGAAGTGAAAGTAGGAATGGAGGGAAACCTGAGTTTTCTTCTTCCATCCGAAGCATATTGAGCACTGTGGAAAGTGATCTAGGAGGTGTGCTTTCTCCCTAGCTAGTAAAGGCTGCACTATTTGTTGTTTTCTGTCCCAAAGCACGTAATTGGATATCTCGTTGAATCTGGATCTTAGCCAACTCAAACAAACTAATGTTCGCTCAAGTTTTATTCATGTCATCAATAATGTTGTAGTCTATAGGTGATTGAATCACTGAGGTGTCTAGGGTGGAACGAATGGATGTGTTGTCCGATAGAGTGTTTCACAACTTGTTGCTCATGGATGTACTCTTATCCACTGCTATCTTCCTGGACTTACTTTGTGTTTGCTGCTTTGAGGGAGCCAGTGGATCAGTCTTCCTTATCAATAGTCTAACCTTTTCTTGCATCTCCCTAAGTGTGGGGGGAGCCCCTTTACTTCTAAGACTGTAATGGTCAGTTTACTTCCGAGGCTGCTTCTCAGTGTTCATCTTTGCGATTGTTTCCAAGAACTGATACATGTTCACCACCTTCTCAAAGCATGATGGCTCATCAGGTGGAACCTCTTCATCATAGTACATTTCTATCGATTGATCCTGCATATTGCTTCACACCTCGAGTGTATGACTATAAAATGTATTTATGACTCACTCCTATCCCAGACAGAGTTCTTAGGATGATGTTCTTCATGGAAAGAATAGAATTTCGAATATGCACATTGTTCGAGCTGGAACATAGTCTTCTATGCAGTTTTTGGAATGAAATGGATGCTGCTTGATCCGCTACTTTCCTATCTCTGCCTAGGGAGGTGACTACAAGAAAATGTGTCCAATCTGTGTTGTTTGAGTTCGGAAATTTCAATGGACAAGCTCTTAACAAGATGAGTGAGGGTCTCAATGTCGGTTGCTTCCTTGTCTCTACCCTTGCTCATCCTTGCTTGGGACTACCTAATTGCATCCTTGGAGTCCTTTATCAATTGATCATCCATAATGACTCCAATTGCACACATGTCTTTCTCAACAATGATAGCCTCTTCACAACTTTCCAATATTGTTGGTCTCACAGCTCACTTGATAAACTGTGCAATGTTGGTTGGCATTGCAGACATGTAGTAATTAGTGGTGATGGAGTCATGAGGCTTAGTGTCTGCTGGGAACTTTTTAAGTATATGTAGAAACCTTTGATTGAAATCTTTCACTTTTTATTTTCCCTCCATATTTAGGCTTCTGAACTCTATGAGTAGCATGGCTGGGGTCTTGTCATCAGCAAACTTCTCAAGGAACAAATGTTTGAAAGAACGACAGTTCTGTATGGAGTTGGGTGGAAGGCTGTAATACCAAGTAGCTACATGGCCCTTCATGGTACATGGAAACAATCTACATGCTATGTCATCATAACGTACCTCAAGGGCCTGTAGCTGTATGTAGAAGTTATCTAAATGGTATTCTGCCTTTACCACACTGCCAGGGTTGAACTTGATGTTCATTCTCTCTACTCACTTTGGTATCTTGTGCAAAATAGTCGAGAGAGCCAATGGTCCCTGTGTTAGTGCCTAGATTTACCTCAGGCTAAAAAGGTAGGATCCAGGACCAACATCAAACCACGCTCAGCCTTGTAGCTAGCCCTACGAGGATAGGAGAGGGCTCTCTCCGGGTCAATCTCAGAAAATTATGATCTATGGGGTTTGAGATGACTGAAATATCTTCTGATTTTAGGCTAGGTATGAAGTGCAAGGATTTGATTTGATTTTTTGAGGGTTTTGTTGGAATCAAGGGAATGGCAATTTCGGGTCCGAGGATGAAGGCCAGTTTTGCAGAGTTCTGATTGGGGCAAGAAAGGCAATCATTTTGATGCTTTGATTTGTAAATATGGAGGGCTCAGACTGGTGAGAAGCTGAAGAGGGCAAGAGGGTATCAAGAATCCTCTTCAAACTAAAGAAAACATTGAAAATTAAACAAAACTATAAGGCAGAGCACAACAAGCTAATGAATTCAACCTTTGTCACTCATTTGTTTAATTTCAGAAGCAAAAGAGAAAGGAAATGGTACACATAAATATTTGTGAACTCACAAATTACATAGAGAAGAACACCATCAAAACATAGAGCCACATTGATTGAAAACAAGCCCATAATGGAGATGTGGGAAACATGACTCATGACTTGACTCGACATGACTTGACATGACAATGCTGGTACATTCGTGTTGCTGTTGGAGTGCATGTCAAGCTACAATGCTGCTGAGTCATGGATGTCTTCATGGTGTATCATAGCTTCACCTCCGCATGACGAAGTGCGCATAGTCTTCTATGGTCCTTGATTCACTTGATGAAGCTTTAGCATGTTGTTCCTTACTTTAAGGCTGGAAGGCTTGACAAGCTCACTTGTTCACAAAGATGCATGTTCATCACATTCCTCTTCTTTGCATGATTCATTCGTTCATCCATTGATGAACCTGTTCATCTGCATGTGCTCCCTTCGTTCATCCCATTCATCGTCTTGACATTTTTGTTGGTGTACCTGTACCTACAGTCCCTCATGACGAGATGACATCAAATCCAAAACCTCCTAGCCTACCATGACACATGATCATTCGCATGTAGGTGTTTGGGAGAGGCAACAGGGTTGTGATGAAAGTTGTGCAAGGGTCATTGAGAGATGGAGACAGACAATCTTAGTCGACAATGACTATCTGCAAGGTCTGGCTCGCTTGGGAGGCAAATTGCACAAATTTTTGGAGGGGTAGTCCAGGCTACAGGAGGGCAAGGCAGGCATGATCTGCGCATTTTCTGGAATGAACAGTCAGCAAGGGCTGGAAAACCATATTTGTGCAATTTCTGAGAGGAACAGGTCGGGCTGCTTGAAAGGTCAACAGGGAGGGATTGCGTGGTTTTTCTGGGGAATTGCCTCGGAGACTGGGAGCCAAAATTGTGTAATTCCCAGAGGGAACTACCAGTTGGCTTCTGTGGTCAATGGCAGCTAGAACTACGCAATTCCCATAGGGAACTACTAGTTGGCTGCTAGGGTCACTAGAAGCCAAAACTGTGCAATTCCTAGAGGGAACTGGCAGTTGGCTGCTGGGGTCACTAGCAGCATAAACCGCACAATTCCTGGAGGGAACATGTAGTCTGCTGTTGGGAGCTGCTAGCTAGGAAAAATGCACTAAGGCTGGAAGACCGACCTGCTGATCATCTCTGCGTAATTTTTGAGTTGAGCTGAATGATGGGTAGAGGGAGGCCTGCCGATGAGCGTTGCACAATTTTTGAGATGAACAGTCGGTCGACTATCCAGGTAGCCAGCATGAGTGTTGCTTGAATTGCTTGCGGGAAATGCAACTTGAAAGAACTAGCTTGGTTCTTCTACGTTGTTCTGGTTGATAGTCGGTCAAGTCAAAAGCAAGGTGATGGTATGCCTATCATTGAGGAGTTTGGCTATCAAAACTTCAACAAAAATGACTAAGTGTGTGAACAGTCGAAAGATGCATAAGTGATCATACAAACACACACTCACATGACATGATAATGAACAACCAAACCATCCACACAGACATGTTCAACATGACTGATCGACGGTGCAAGAGATAATTGCGACTCTCATGATTGATCATTCATGATCAATATGATGCTTGCGTGAGAGCGAATGTGACTCCGTGTGTGAGTGCGACAGATGCTTTCATGGCAGACACAATATACACATACAAAGCAAAGACTTTGAGTATAACCAGAACACGGTCATAAGCATGACTTGGACATCAGCATGAAAAGACTTGGATGCAGTGAACAAGCAAGGTGAATATAAATACTCACACAAGCTCAGGGAGTGAGCCCGAGTGTGTGTAATCATCAAGAGAAACTCTTCAGGGGAGGCTCTGAAATTGGTGCAAGCCAAAATTTTGGAGGGTGGTTGTAGTCGCTACAACATATTTGTATATTTTGCTTGGTTTTACTTGTCGGTGACTATTGTAGGTACATAATGAAGGAAGAAAAATGAGAAGGATGGCTAAACAAAGTAGTTATTGTTCTTGTTAATGGTTAGCATGATAAAAGGAGGGAACAGTAAGGACACCTAAGAAATTGATACTAAAAAAATCATTAAAGTAATAAGCATTCATCATTTTGTTTTCTCGATGAATCTTAATTGAGTATGGAATCATAGATAGAAGCATGTGATAGTAGCATATTTAGAGTATAATTGATTGAATTTCTTTGTGAGAATCATCTAGTCTTTCAATAATGCGAAGTTTGGGACCATTGTGCATAAGGTTCATCCTTACATTGTCTAACATAATGTTAGAGGTAGTAATTTTGCTAATATGGATCCTAAAGGTCATATAAGAACAATAATATTGGTAGGTTCTTTGAAAAATTGTTATGATAAGGATTAACATATATTCCATATTGTATGGAAACAATACTCTTAAGAGGATTAAGGAATACAGTTAGTCAAATTATAGTCTCATTGTGTATTACATATAGCTGGATGATTTTGTTAAAGATTAAGAATGCATAAAGTAACTTTTACGTAGGATTCATATAATCTTGTAATAAAAGATTGGTCATAAATTACGCATAGAAAATATTTAATTTAGTTATATGATGCCTAAAAAAATGGATTTTACTTACTCTAGAATGAATGAAGATTTAGGAATTATGTTACAATTATTACGTGTAGTAATGAATTAACCCCTATATGTTTAAACATATAAGGAGAAACCAATGTGCTACATCATACAATCAAACCGTAGCTCCAAGGGTTAGCTCTATTATCAAATCCTCTTGTGTTGATTCCATAAAGGTCTTAACATTAAATATCAAGGATAAAATTTGGGGTTTCCAACCATCTATTCAATTGGTTGTCAACACGCCTTCCATCTAGAAATCCTAGGAAAAATGGGGAGAAATTCATGAAGGTTACAATGGTACCAATTCCCCTATTTTGTGCTAAAGCCTATGAGGGTGAGGTTGGAGTTTTTCCTTCAAAAAGAATAATAGAACCAAAATACTTTGTGCACCAAAATATTGAATCAATATTATAAACCACTCCTAAGCATTTATCACATAAGGCCCTCCTTTTCATACTTGAAGAATTTATTTAGCTAGATTGCTTATCCCTAGTGTGACTAACATTAGGATGAGGTTAGTGTCACACTAAAATCCCAAATATTATTTGTTGACCTCGTGTAATGTTTTGGGAACTAATGCATGTCATATACAACCTAACAATATATTTTAGGGCTAAAGGTGTTAGTTTCTAGCCATGTCAGATTCCATAGGCCAAAATTCAACCCTTGGTGTGCCAAACCTTAAAATTGATCTTATCTTCCACTTGAGGGACAAATATTTTTAATTGAGTTCCTACATTATGTTCAAGAATCTAATTTTTTCCCATGAAAAGTAAATGCATTGTATAGGGCCTATGATCTCAGGTTTCATCCCTTAACCACAAATTGCATAAGGAGACTTATCCCCAATATTTCAAGCTTCTTACTCATGTGAATATTCCACTTATGGAATAAATACTCTTTGTAGAGGTATTTTTATTGACCATGGGCGTTATGCATGGACCAACAGAGTAGTGCATAATGCTAATGGTGATGATATTTCAACTAGACAATGCATTTGATGAGAAAACCCATCCATAGTGTGTCATACATTAGAATCAATCCATATCAAACTCATGAGGAAAATATTCCTTCTAGATACCTTATGTTATTGTTTAAGGCCCAATTTGTGGATTAAAAAAATTAAAAGTCATGTTTTAATTCTTTTTTATAATTTGTGGATGTTGTAATGGAGTCATATTCAAATTGGTCATACGATTCTTAGAAATAAATTTTCCTATATGCTCTTTTCTATCTCCAAGAAGTGGTAATGCGATGAAATGGAAGAGGTGAAGTAGCATGTTTGTCATTCCCTTTATTATCGTAAAAATACACCTTGAGGATACAATTGTCACTTCTAACATCATCATTGTAAAAATAGATACCAGATAAAATAATGTGCATTATATTTTTAATTCTTAATACAAGAGATAATAATAAATATAGTGCAAATAATAATTGGAACAAAACTCCATATATCAACTACATCTAGGTGGAATGGTATATATGACTCTTATCCTTCTCACCTAGGATAAATTCATCCAAATAATATGTTAATATATTATTTGAGTATATTGTTATTTTTACCGTCGTCCCTAAATAATTTAATTTACCATGCATACAATCCTAAAAGAAGGGGAAGTTCTTGATGGGTTTCTAGGATATGTATTTCACAAGAATAATAATAATATATAATACACATGCACACACACATAGATATAAATAATAGTCAATTGGGGTTATATCAGGTGGTTATGCAAAATAGTTGTTATGTTCTCAACCTGGTTTCAAATCCCCACTAGTAAAAAACTGTCGAAAGTTAAATGTATATATGCATGCTTTGAGTTACTAAATATTACAAAAATGTGGAGTTATTCCTCCTCCCATCCCAATTTTTGTAGAATACATGGCACATACATTTCTATATGCCCTAGTGGTTGTAAGGCCTAATTGTGTCATCACTTTCAAAGGAATGACATCAGTTGTTGCTCCTAAATCTAGCATATAGTTGTGTAGAAATATATTATTGATCAGTAGGAAGACATGAAAAGGGTTATGAATTCCATTTTTCTTCCCTTGATTAATTGTTTATGACACTACAAGAACATCCTCAAAAGGAGGGGCATCTACTTCATCAAATATTAAGAACTTCTTGGCCTTCTCTCTTTATTTGAGATTATCATAACTTCCACAAATGGGATAGACATAATACCTTTTCCAAGTGTTGCAGTAAACTGAAAGTCATTTCATTGTACACTCTTTCTATAGGAATGGTTGAATGTTGGACATCTACTAAGGATGTCAATTTGTTAGTTTGGTTGATTTCTGTTATAAATTATTTGATGTGGGTGCAAAGAGTTGGTGTCTTCCTAGGTTGACTTAAATTTCCTTTAGTATGTGATCCATCTATTTCCATAATTCATATTTTTATCTCTTCTAGTAATTATGCTCTTCTTTTTGTGTGTTGTTAGTACTAGGGGTGGAAGAATTTCTTGTCATGGTCTAAGTGGTGGGGCAGTTTGAATCTCCAATGGTTGTGCTGGTGTGGTGGGAACCATGCTAGGAGTGGGGTCTTCCCTTGATATGGTCAAGGTACTTGGTGTATCAGAAGCATCCACACATAGGTGGATTGGGCTCTTGATGAGGGGGATATGTCACTTGATGCATGCAGTGACGATGGTATGTGATGAGTAAAGGACATATATAAATGAGATGTGCATATTCAACATAAATAACACAAGGGAATGCCATATACTAATTGAATGAGTTGGTGAAATAATAAATTGTGGATGAGGAATCATCAACATCCAAGGTTCGTGGAAGTGGTGGGGCAACTATTGAGGCATGATGTTGAGTGACCAAAACATCTTGATATCGTGGGAGATTGGGACTAATGTTTGTGTTAAATAAATAGAAGAAAGGTGGTTGGTTCATAAACCCTTTGTTATCACCAAAAATTGATCATCTAGCCATAACTTACTAAATGGATCAAAGTACACCATGTAGGGAAATTTTACCATAGTAAAATTGCTTTCACTATAAGAAATTACTCAATAAACCACAGTTGTTAACTTATTTTTGGTTAAACACATGAGGAATAATTAAATAAATCATTACTTATTTAATTATCTTCTAGGAATAATTAATTAAACCACTGTATAACTAATATTACTTGTCATATTTAACCCAATATTGAGAAATAATTAGATAAATCATTATTTTCCTTATTTTTCTCTAGGAATTAATTAATAATTATTTAGTTATTATTCCTTATCAAGTTTGACTAAATCCTCTAGGAATTATTAAACAAATCATTATTTATTTATTATTCCTTAACCACATACCTTGAGATGATAAATTTAAATCATTTATTTATTATTTCTAAATAAAAGTATTTAACCAATCTAAATACTTTTTCCCTCCAACCAAATATAATATTATTAACCAAAATCCCTTCACAGGTGTCATATAATAAAATATATTCTTTATATCTGGTTTCCATTGAATTATTGGAGTTATTTGCGCTTGATTCCTTATTTCATCTTGTTGTTTAACTAATTCTATTGCATATATCAAGACTTTGGCTAGTTTTATTTCTTATATCTATTGCAGATCTAAAGGGTTCTACAACCATTTTTTTTGTTAGGGATGTTTATCATCCACAACTTAATGTGATTTCTTTTTGTACACTCTCGATAAGAATACACTATAACAAATGGCGACTCACCTACGTTTTTAATTTTGATTCAGAAACCTAGGTGACCTTCAGTTTTCAGCTTAGAGTTTTCTTTTTTTGAATCTCTTAATGTTGTTTACTAGCTTCCTAACCCTAGATCAGTCAGATTTCTACCTTCGAAATGTTTTTTGGTTATTTCCGCAGGTGAAGGGAACTTGCTGCAAGAGAAATGAAAAATTTTTCCATGACTTTGCACCTAAGAAATGAGGAGCATAAATAACATTTTTCAACCCCAAACCTGTGATCTAGATGTCTAGAGTGAACTTCCTAGCCCAAAAAGTGTGGTCTCCCCTAAAACATGTTAGTACCTGGGATTTTAGGGTTTTCCGGGATTTTTTTATGATCATTTTCTGGGTTTTTCTTATAGCAATTTGTTGGGTTGGTTGACCACTATCTTAGCTCGCTTAGCCCTTGATCTACTCTATTTTTCTCGTCGAAGTGGAATTTAGCCCCATAGTGCTTCTAGTACGCTTCCACCTTTGTAGGAGGAGTTCAACTGAGTAAGAATCTAAGTTTTTGCAAAGCTTTCAGCCATACATTTCAGATATGTACCTTTCTTTTTCAGATCTTTAAATATAAGTTGTTTCCATCCAAAGTTCCCTCTTGAACCTTGTTTGGTCATTTTCCTTAGGGTGCCACTGTTTTCCCTAGGTTCCACACCCATTGCCCTATCTTTTGCAACAATTTTCCTCACTAGTTTTTGGTTGTTGCTACACCAATTTCTAGTAGCATAGTGTCATTTGATCCCAATTACACCGATGTTTAGATAACTTGGCAATTTTAGTGTTTTTTTAATTGATTTCGCCGCCAACTAGCACAGTGTTTGAAAACCCAGTTTGGGTGGGGTTTAGATAGTTGATTTTCTAATTTTAATTTCAGTTTATTTATAGTATTTCAGAAATGTTTTCCTTTTTCATTTTTCAAACACGATCTGGGGTTAATTAATAAACATAGATATTTGCACACACAAGAAAACCTTAAGTGAAGGATGCTTGGTTAACATCGCCAAACCAAGACTTAAGTTAATTAATTTATCTCCCCAATAGAGACAAAGATATTTTGTTTATCTCCCTTCACCATTTCCATGTCACTTATGTCTTGCAACCGTTGAGCCACCAAGGTGTTTGCCACAAAGACTTATATGTCTTCATCCCTAGTTTCTACTTAGACGTATTACTCCTCCCTACAGGGTTCGAGTTAGTCCTCCCCCGAGTCCCCATACCAAATCTTCTTCTGGTTCATCAGATTCCTCATCCGATTCTGAGCTTCCTTCACCGCATACTGCCGTCATGTCATGACCCACTGTAGGTCCAGGAAACCTACGTGGTGATGGCTCTGGTTCTACCTTGGTAGTCACATCTAGTGAAACCATTATAGGAACCATCCTGACATCTCCTTTGCTACCTTTCATGCTTGGGTTAAGTCTCCCAGATTTTAGCTATTTGATTAATGACCCCATACACCATGATGTTGGTTGTCCTGCTATGGCGAGTAAGCTTCCCTCAAACATTCCCAAGTTTGAGGGTAACTCTGGAGAGGACCCCACTAATCACGTCTACTCCTTCCATATGTGGTGTTCATCTAATTCCATCACCAATGAATCCATTTGTGTTTGGTTGTTCCAACACACGCTCACTGGAGATGTTTCGAAATGGTACATTTACCAGCCCTCCGCTTCTCATTCGACTTTTGTGATGCTTGATAAAGAGTTTCTTTCATATTTTCAGTTACCACTATAATATGACATTGTCACAGATATCTTGACCATATTTTGTCAGTCCTCTACCACCCGTCTTTCTGACCATGCCTAGGAATGACATAGAAGGAGGAGCATGTGCCATGATCCTTCCTTCGAAGACCATGTGTACCTCGATTGGTTTCTTAGGACTCTTTTAACACCCATTTCCAAATATGTCACATCTCACTTTCCTCAGACAAAGGAAGAGGCTCTCTAGTCTACTCTGAGATATGACTTGATTTATGCTAAATCCAATCATGTCTATACCATTATACCAAACCTTTGTCATCCTGGCGGTGCCAATGCATGGGGGGCATCTCACACCGCCGATGATATCATTGGATCTATTTCACATCCTTCGCCATATACTCAGCAGAGTTATGGCTATCCACAAGGGGGAACAAATTCCTCCAACACGTATCCCCCTCCTGCAAGCAATGTGAATTGAGGTCAAAGCACGTATTATGCATTGAACCAACCACATTAGCAAATGTCAAGGCTAGCTAGTTCTCAACCTGTCTACCAGACTATTGCCCCTTCACTATATTAGACATATGCACCGCTGGGTGCTCTAGCCCCTCAGGCATTAACGTCGCAACCTCCCATGCATCGTCCACCCCAGCATCCAGCGCCCCCTCAGGGTCAAGTGTATGCACAAAATATTGTGACAAATCCCCAAAATTTGAAGAAAAATAATAAGGGGAAGGGTAAAAAGGGTAACCAAGGTAATAAACCTAATCAACCCCAGGGGAACCAGCCTAACTGTTACAGGGAAAAGTGTCTATTTAGAACTGCTCTATCCCACTAAGGTGTGATAGCTGCCTTAGAAACAAACAGAGAAAAACTACTTTTGTATTTACTTTTTGAATTATAGACAGAGAGGAATAGAAAGAACCAACTTGTGTCTTGCACTAATCCTTTGATTCAATCCCTCTCTTCTTTGATAGTCTCCAGCTACCTGCTCCCTTGCATGCCCAGCTTCACAAAGTACCTGTAAGATCACAGAAGAAGAGCACTATACAAAGACATGGATCTATATTCATAAATAACTTAGGATCAGATTTAAGTTAATGATACAAATGTAACAAGCATCAATGATACAAAAGCATAGAGGAGAACTCAAATAGTTTTTATTGATAAACAAGAAAAGATCCAGGAGGAGTTACAACCAGTGGTTCCGACCCAGCATCAACCTCCCAGCAAAGAAGCCCCTCTTCACCTCAAACAAAGCATAAGTCACCCAACAGTCTGATGTTTGTCTCTAGAAACCAACAACAATTCCTTACAATATGGAAAATTCCAGCCTCTGGATCTCTGGGATGAGGGATCCATATATAGATATGTGTAAGGAGGATGAGTCAGCTTGTGATTTGATTAGTGTCTTCTCTCTGTCAGTTCTTTCTTCCACTTGGAGACTGAGGGTCTCTTACTCATCTTTGGTTGAATTCAGTGAGGCAAGTGTCACAGGAGAAGATTCTGGAAGCTTCCATTGCCTCTCCACCTCGCGGAATGACACTGCCATGTGTCATTTCTCGCCCATCGCACCCTACACAAGGGAGTTTTGAAATGCAACGCACCCTCACAGTGTATTTAGGTGCAATGCAACGCACTTAGCCAGTGGAGTAGCTGAAATGATCCTGTTTTGACCAATTCTGAGCAGTTTCTGGTGGAGAACTTCTGGGAGAAGCTATAATCTGTTCACCTTGTTCCTTTAGGGGTTAGAACAACACTTTTAGGGAATTAGGAGCCCTTGGTTTATGGACATTTCAAGCTTGGAGTTGTAAGGCACAAAAATGTCTATAACAGTTGCCCCCTAAAGTATGAGGCCGTTAACCTTTTGGTGTCGGGTGAAATGCTTTATTATGAGGATTCGAAGTTCTTTCAATGCTGGGAGGAGACCTGTAATAAGATACAATACAATACATTATCTTCATACTGTTTTCATGATCTAGCTGAGGCGGGCATTCCCATGCTCAGTTCTATAAATTCATTTTCATGTACATAGGACAGACAATCGTCTGAGTGTAGATTGATGATTCTGATAGAGCCATCATCCTTTTGGTAGGATGATTATCTGTGCTGCAATGCTGTACATTTAATGTCTTTATTTCCCTAAATATATATCGCAGCCCGGATGGATGAAACTAGATCCGGGGTCTTCAATCTCATCTGATCTTCACTCGAAGTACAAGTCGATCCATGTGAGAAATGTTTTGAAGTCGAACATGCAAAGACATCACTTGATTACCAGTCAATGATGTAAATTGTTAAGAAGCGCGAGAGGAATCACCGATAATGATAATGAACCTCAAGGTACTGCAGTACAATTCACGTGGTGTGAATAAAGGACTTGGCGTCGAACACCACACAAAATCTTTCGGTCGAAGGCCATTGATGTAATCCTGTCGCCGGAAGTGAGAAACTTGCCATTGAGGCATGCAAGCTTCAAAGTACTGAATGGGGTGTTCCTAGATAAACTTCTTGGATAATGAGCTGATGTCGACAAGAAGTGATCCGTCACAGGAGGGCCTTAATGAATCCCACATCAATGACACGGAATGGAGCAAATGATTTTGATGGAGGTGAAGACGATCTAATGATATAAGGTTCAGGGTGGCGGTCATGAAAGAATGGAGTATAATGTATGGTAGTGGGTGAGACACAGGTGACTTCTCTGGATGACTTCTCTTGAACATATCGGCGACACTGATGTGATGGATTGGTAGCATTAACCCCAAATGTGGATGGTATGGCGTGACCATGGTGATGTGACCGGTGAATAAAACAACCCAACCTGACTCAGACACGGAGTGGAAGTGTCATGTTCAAGAGCGACATGCTACCAACAAAGTTTCTTTGAGTTTTCTTCCCAATTTTTCCCCAGTCATTGCTGACCAGTACCTCTTTATTTTTGTCAATCTTGAGGAGGATAACATATGCTTGTTCTATAATTTTCCCTTTGGGCAAACCCATCGCTATGTTTTAACGAGCCTAGCGATAGTGAAACTCGTTCCCGTCTAAAGACAAGTTTGTTGCTATTAATCATTTTAACGATTTTAACGACAAAGATAACTCAGTCCTTTTCAATTTTAGAGAGTCTAAAAAGGAATGTAAAGGTAACTCCAAAATTCCTTTTTCGTCATCTAATCCCTTAAGTCCGAAAAAGTATAAAACAATACAGAAGGGTGAATTTTCGATAGTTTTAACGAGCCGAACAAGACAAGTGCTCGATATTTTTGTGTAATAATCCCTCAGGTCCAAAAAGATTAAAATCTATAGGAGGGATAGCACTTCCTATCCCTTTAATGAGCTGGAGAGGCCAATGGCTCGACAATCTTTTCATATTTTACGAGTTAGTTGAAAAGAGCTTAAAGGAGACTCGTCTTTTGAGGAACGAGTGATAAAACGGGTAGCAGTTGATTCCAGGTAAGGTTTGGAATTTTCCAATCACGGCAGTGTTACAAGGATGGCTAGTGAGATCACTCTTCGCAGCTGTTCCTCAAAATGGGTAAACAATCAAATGGAGGTGAATGATCGGCCAATGAAAAGTGGAGGTGATGGTGCAAACACGACCAAGGCTTTAACAGCTGAAGAACTACATTCATGATGGTTATTTACCGGGGAATAGTTCATTTTTTAATGAGCTTAAACGCGGGTGGAAACATTTGCTCATGTCTTATGTTTATTTTTTAACGAGCTTAAACTATGTGCTAAAACTGCTCGATTAATCTAGTCTTGTGATAAGAATGTCCCATATAAAAACGACAACTTTTAGAGTTTTGCCCCACATCCTTTCTTTACGCAAGTTAGGAAATGACCAATCCTACGAGTTTAAAGGGTTAGAGGTCCTAAAAATTTAAAAAAATAAATAGTCGCTCTTCGCTTGCACTCCAAAATGTTTGCATGCCCTCAGGTATAAAACAGAGCTTCAAGGTTACCCCTACTTCTTTCCGATAAAACATTTGTTTTAGCGAGAGAGGCCTACCTCTTACAGGTTACCAAAGGTAGTTCTATTTACGGCGTAAACAAAACACTTGTCTGGCGATGTCTACCGAAATAAACAAAGGTGAGCGACGATGCCCGCCAACTCACATAACTTTGACAAGAGAATCTTGTTCTAGAATAACCCCCTCTTCCAATCATAGATGGGGGTACAGACTAGTCATATTCTCCCACGGAAACCTACCCTATACTAGAAGTTTTCCTGCCGAAACAGACCATGATGCATGCCCCCTGGGTTTCAGTCATGTCCCCCAGAATCACTCGCGCTCATTGGGTGGATGGACTAGAGATTGAGACATTTCTTGTGTGAGTAGACCATTCAGGGATGGTATATGACTATTTGCTATGCGTGATCTAGGAAATGAAAGCTGGTCCACGAGCTTGACCACTCTTCCTTCGTGCGGAAAACACATCACTCTAAAGAGTGATGAGACAATGGCTCTCATGCAATAAATATAGTCTCGTCCAAGGAGTAGATTGTAATCTAGGGGTCCTTGAACTACCATTACGTTCATGTGAATGGTTTTCCCTCTCAATGTTATGGGCACATCGGGAAGGATCCCTAACGGTCGACTGGTTCCTTTATCAAAGCCTGTCAGATTTCTCATCTCAGGCAAAAGCGGTGGCGAACCAAGCGCTTTCCAAGCAGCTGAGGAAATGATACTCACAGAAGCCCCCTCATCTATGATGGTACCATCCATAACCATTCTATATATTTGAACAATAATTCGGAATGGTACACTAGCTGGTAAACGGGGTCTGCCTAGTTGATTCCAGTTGAAGGAGACAACTAGGTTGCTTAGAGGTGGGACCGAAGAGACGGTCGGGTACGACTCTGATGAACTTCCTTCCTGCGGTAAAGGAATGGGTAAATTGTCCCCATGTCCGTTGGAGTCTGTGCTTATGAAAAGAATTTGGACGGTGTCATCCTTGTTCTCTTCAGTGATTGTATCATCTGAAGATGGAACCTCTGAAGGCAAGACCGAGTCAACTGCCGCCTCGACCTTTTGACTTTCGCCTTGTATGGATTCAGATGGTTCATCTTCAATGACAGATGCTTCGGCCGACCACCTGAGCGGGTCAGCTAGATTTTCAACTAGTGGCGGAATCTGCAAGAGTTTTTTATATCAAGGAGGAAGTCGTAACGATGAAACCGGACGATCATCCAAAACTCTTTTAGCTTCGTCTAAGAAGGGACAACGGTGGATGGAATGATCGCCTTCACACAGTTTACAAGGAAATCTATATTTTCCTTTTTGTCCTGGGGCTTCACTTTCACTAGTTGACAGTGTGTTTTCAACATGATCATCAGAGGTTGACGACACCGGGTTGTGCAAACGAGGAGACTAGTCCCTTAAGATCTGAGGGATGCAGGGACAATCTTTGTGAAAATGGTCTCCTTTGCAAATGACACATGGCGATTTAGGCCTGGTCGGTGCAGTGTGTGGATTTTCGTTAGACGACACTCGTTTGCCCCCATTCGCTTTTGGCTCCTTCTTCTTCTTCTCCTTCTTCTTCTTTTCCTTCTTCTCCTTAGGAACTTGACTTTTGGCTTTACCAGCCCCATCAAGCGAAGAGGAAGGAGGAGAGCAAGAATTAGACGAAGTAGAAGGTTGGTGGGTAACTCTTGACTCGTCTAATTGCTGATTCGATTGTTCAGGAATAGTGGTGTTCTGAACGACAGAGGTTGAGAAGAGCCATATAGGCAAACCAATCGTCAGTCCTGGAAGTGACAATGTGGCCATATGGGGTGCACCAACATCTCCCCAAGAGGAGAAGGGACTAGGATTTCCTCCAAGGGGAATTCCTTGGTTGGTGGACTCCATTTTCTCAACCCAAGATCAACATAGGAAAGGGGTAATGAATATTCCGTTTAAAATAAATTTTTAGACGCTTTGACACAACTTGTTTTTTCAATTTTTAAGAGTCGAGAAAAAACAAAAGATGACTCTAGTCGCCTTCGATTTTTAATGAGCCTGAAGTGACAAGTGCTCAGATGGACCTTTTCGTTAAGGAGTCTGAAAAGGAACGAAAGGGAGTACCCTGGAGATCTAGGTAGAGGGAGTACCAAACCAATCGCAAAACTGTAGAATACTTTTTACGGTACGGCCGTCAATCTTCCCGAATGTTGTGTTTAGTGCATTGCGATCGATAGGGCGGCAGACACGGCTTCCTAAGGATAAAGGATTTAAGCCTATAGGGGTCTCCCAAAATATACTCAACGGTACGTGGGAGCACAAGTTCGTACTGGCACTTATCGTCTCAAAGTGGAGGAATCACCCAACCATCAGTGAGGACAACATTTACGAGGCTTTACGACGTCGGAATACGTCTCTAGCCTAGACCTCTAAAAGTTGTGCATTAAGTTCCAAAGCGTTGTTAGATTCATTGAATTTATTTTAAGTTGATCTTGTTTATGAAGTTTGCCTTTCGGGTTCACCACGAGATGTAGATGTAATTCCTAATATGCAATCTAAATATGATAAACAAACTTTTATCTCTTTTGTGCAATGAAAATCCTAGCTACTAAGGGAAAAGAAAGACACAATCTTTTCGCAAAGAGCAAAGAGCACACCGTAAATGCACTTTCAAGCCAAACAGACTGTCTATATGCAAATGCACATGCATGTATTTGTTTTTCGACTTTCTTAGTATTGATGCTAAAAAGAAAGTTGATGTACAAATCTGAATTTCTTTTTAAGCGACAAATATAAACAAGCTCTTTTTCGAAATCAAAAAACAGAGATGATTACGACACCTTATGATTTTGAAATGAACACTTGTTCTTGACACTAGAAAATCACAAATTCAGACGAAAAGCAATAGTAACAATATAATCGACCATCAACAGCAACTAACTTTCTCCTATGATCGAAATTGACACTTGCGACAGATTCAAATCAAAGGACGACAGTACGACTATTCTACTTTTGCAATGGAAAACTGTAAACGACTCAACAAACACACAAAAACATCTATAGTTCTTTTGTACAAAGGAGGCAGAATAACAGCAAGGAAAAGAGGCTTCAAACAGACATGTACTGATCACAGGCAGCAAAATTCAGGGATAGAACTGGAAAGAATGAAGCACAGGAACCACAGCTGCACAGAGCTAGTCTGATCAGCGCACCTGTAACACAGAGAATCTGAAATGCAGCGCAAGTTGCCCCTTCGGGAAGTGCGCTAAAATTCAGGATCTCTGAACAGTACCTGTGCTGGGCCAGAAACGAGACTCCGTCCGGGTTCTGGGTCACAGTTTGCAGTTCAGTCCTTGGTTTTTGGCCGAGTAAAAAGCAATCAGTAATGCAACAATCAGGGGTAGATCTAAGGAGGATCTAAGAGCTATCACAAGGGCAATCAGATAGTCTGTGAATCAGCTATTTAAATCATAAACAGATCCAGTGAATGGATTGAAGCAGCAGTTATCTACTTTGCATTTGTTATGGCAAATGCAGTTCGAGAGCTACTTATAAGTCTATGAAACAAACAACAAAGAATGATACACAAACAAACTAATTAGACATTCCCCAGTGGAGTCGCCATTTTGTTACAGGGAAAAGTGTCTATTTAGAACTGCTCTATCCCACTAAGGTGTGACAGCTGCCTTAGAAACAAACAGAGAAAAACTACTTTTGTATTTCCTTTATGAATTATAGACAGAGAGGAATAGAAAGAACCAACCTGTGTCTTGCGCTAATCCTTTGATTCAATCCCTCTCTTCTTTGATAGTCTCCAGCTACCTGCTCCCTTGCATGCCCAGCTTCACAAAGTACCTGTAAGATCACAGAAGAAGAGCACTATACAAAGACATGGATCTATATTCATAAATAACTTAGGATCAGATTTAAGTTAACCATACAAATGTAACAAGCATCAATGATACAAAAGCATAGAGGAGAACTCAAATAGTTTTTATTGATAAACAAGAAAAGATCCAGGAGGAGTTACAACCAGTGGTTCCGACCCAGCATCAACCTCCCAGCAAATAAGCCCCTCTTCACCTCAAACAAAGCATAAATCACCCAACAGTCTGATGTTTGTCTCTAGAAACCAACAGCAATTCCTTACAATATGCAAAATTCCAGCGTCTGGATCTCTGGGATGAGGGATCCATATATAGATATGTGTAAGGAGGATGAGTCAGCTTGTGATTTGATTAGTGTCTTCTCTCTGTCAGTTCTTGCTTCCACTTGGAGACTGAGGGTCTCTTACTCATCTTTGGTCGAATTCAGTGAGGCAAGTGTCACAGGAGAAGATTCTGGAAGATTCCATTGCCTCTCCACCTCGCGAAATGACACTGCCATTTTTCATTTCTCGCCCATCTCACCCTACAGAAGGGAGTTTTGAAATGCAACGCACCCTCACAGTGTATTTAGGTGCAATGCAACGCACTTAGCCAGTGGAGCAGCTGAAATGATCCTGTTTTGACCAATTCTAAGCAGTTTTTGGTGCAGAACTTCTGGGAGAAGCTATAATCTGTCGACCTTGTTCCTTTAGGGGTTAGAACAACACTTTTAAAGACTTAGGAGCCCTTGGTTTATGGACATTTCATGCTTGGAGTTGTAAGGCACAAAAATGTCTATAACACTAACACCAACAACTAATAATAGGGAAATCATCCCATGCAGAACTAGGTTGTTTCTACAAAAAATCCTTGTGCATGTTGTGGTGTACATGGCCATTATACTCATAATTTTCCCCTCTTACCTCAGATGCGCCAAATGTAGGAAGCCCAACTAGCTTCTAGAGGTCAACCACCCATGTATTAACCACCTTAGAATCCTGGGCCATCTCAACTGGTCGAGCTTACGAATCCTTTCCCTCAGCAAGGATTTATTGTTGCTCAACCCCAGCAAGGTCATGTAGCCCACCCTCCCCAACCTTCTGGTCCAAGTGACTACAAGATTCTCATGATTCATTCTAATAGGGTCAGTACCTCTGATGTCAACTTGCAAACTCGATCGCGTTAATACGACAAGCCATCGACTTCGTCCGCAACTGAGTCTAAAACAAAAGAGTCTATTGAGTCTCTTATGACATCAAATGGTTCTTTATAGATCCCTCAGCCCAGGGTTAAGTCAATTCCCAAGATCCCCAAAGGGCCATTACATCCTAATGCACTTCTAACTAAGATGCCCACATGTACAATATACTAGATGAATTGGTGCAATCACATGTTGCTGTGTCAATGCTAGAGGTCCTACAGTCATGCCCATATTAGAAGAAATATCTACTAACTTCTTCAGGCATAGTAGATCCTTTAGATGATCATTTGATTGTCTTTCCTATTGATGTGTTAGAACATCCTCCATTACCATCAGTTGTTTCTTTCCATATAGTAGTTTGAGTTCGTAACGCCATCATCTCTTGATTCATTATTGACAAAGGTACATCCACTTGCGTGATGTTCACTACCATTTGGAAGCAACTCAAGTTACCTAAACTGTCCCCATCCACCATCACTTTGCATTCTTGGGACTGTGACCCCTCCCAGCCTCTCGGCATGTATCACAATTTTCCAGTGACTCTTGCGAGCAAGATTGTTTCTATAGACATTGAGGTTATCAATACCCCTCTAGATTACAACATTATATTGGGTTGTAGTTATGCTTATTCCATGTTAGCCATCACATCTACGGCTTTCCACAAGATTTTCTTCCCCCATGAAGGGAAGATCATCACTATCGAACAGTAGATGTACTAGAAGTTGTCATCCTTGACCTCCCCTGAGTCCATTATCTCATTGATGTCCAAGAAGCGTTCTACCACCCCAGTCACCCATGTTTCACCTGGATTCTGCAAATATTCCACCTTGTTGGGAGGTGACCCTAGTCCTCCCCCTCTCATCTCTAAGTCTAAATCATCGAGTGTTTGCATGTTACAAGCATCAGTCGCTGCTCAAAAGCAGTCTAGTACCTCTAGTCAATAGTCAGTTCCACAACACCCTGTTGTTGCAACTTTAGTCGATCCATCAAGATTTACCCCTCCATGACCTCCTCCTTTTGTGGGTGCCTCTCCTTTGTTCCCACGAGCAAACCTTCCTCTAGATATTAACCATCTAGGAACCATTCCTCCATGTATTAACCATCTAGGAAACATTCTGTTGGGACATTATCCTGTAGGATAGATACCTTTCTTGTTTCCTCCTCATGGAATTTTTTCTGTCCATGTCATGGCTTCATTGAGTCTCCCTAATATTACTTTTGGGATCTCGTTCTGGTACATTGATCCTCCAACGAGCACTCTGCCTGGTGAGCTCATACCATATCATGTCTTGACCCCTATTCAACCAGTCCCTACAAATCTTGCCGCTGCTTGATTTCCACTGCAACCTGAATAGGAACCCACTCTTATTGTGAAAGCATCGAGACAGGGGGGAAAAGCCATGAAGAAGGAACCTAAGGACAAGGCTCCCTAGAAAATATGAGCTAGCCCTAAGCCTACAAAGTTGACACCTCATTGCGCTTTGTGTGAAATTGTTGTGAATGCCACAAATAACTATCCTGAGCTCCCTGACCTCAAGTCCATAGCCAACGATATGTTTCCTATGTCTAACATCCCGATGGTACCTATTACCTTACCAGACACTACAAATAAAATTAAATTGTTGCGCACAAATCACCCTTTTGATTTGTGTGATAAATATGGCCATTATATCCATCACTGTCCTCGTCTTAATGAGTTTTGTGAATAACTTTAGGAAGTTAGAAAGTTTGAGGTCACTCATAGTGGGTCATCTAGCCCTCTACTTGTGAGTTTTGGTCACACTCCTGCACCAGAACAAGGCGACTCTAGTCCCACCATTGTGATCCCTCCCCCTGATCTCGAGATGATAGACTCCATGGTCCATATCCTTTACATGTCGTCATTCTTGAGATCCTTGCAAGAAAACCTATTTGAAGTTCTCGCGTGCACTTTTGTTGAACATCCCTCGTTAAAAACCCAGGTCTCAACATTGGTAGATCTTCCACCTACTACCTCGTCATCTACCATTTTAGATTATGCATATATGAACCTTCTTTCTCAGGATGATGCACGAGGTAGTTTTTCCACATCATGTAGTCTCATTTCCTCCAATGCTCCCATCTTCCAATCCGATGACAACATCATGGAAGCCATGACTAGCACTAATTACCCTTGGGATGATATGCACCCTCATGCATACTTCCTTCCATATTTGCGAACCTAGAATTCCCCCCCACATCTTACTTGTGATGATCAATGACGTATCTAATACCAGGCCTGTCATTATCTTCTCATCAGAGATGGCCTTTATAGTCATGGTTTTAATTATATCCTTCGTCGTTGTCTTGCTCATCATTAGGACTAAGACCTTACATCATTTGTAATGACTTGGGTAAGGGAGCATATCACTTAAAGGATTTCAAAGGCCAACTTATTCCTAATCCTCACAATGTACTCTAACTCAAGAAATTTTACCCATAGCATATCCCATTGATTTGTGTGTATTTATTTCTGTCATGCATTTAGGTAGGTTGCATCATCTCATTTGTTGTCATTTTCACCTTTGAGATGGATCCATCATCCACACTATATATCGGCTATTCCGACTGTGTGAGTCACTTCTCTAGGAATCTAGCCTAGGAAGCATGGGTCATTTTCACCCCCTTACATACATTAGTCCATTCAGATGGCATGTGCATTGGATCTTCTGCCAATATCCAGGCCAAATATGATGCATTGATAAGTTTTTTAGTCAATGTCCTTACTCATCGCATCCTTCATCTTCATGTTTGTTTTGATTCCTTGCTTCTTGTCATGCAATTGAATGGTGTGTATCATGTGCATAACCAAGTCCTATTTAGAAAATATCTACAAGTTAAGTTGTTAGTAAATGAATTTGAAACCATTACTTTCATTCATGTTCCTAGAGCCCAAAATAACTATGTAGATACCATTGCAAACAATATTCTAGATTGGCATTTATCACATGTATACCACATAAGATAACCATAACCAAAAAAAATGGTGAACCACAATCATCATATAAAATATACTTAATAAAATTATGTATCGACATATAAAAATAAGTGTATTTGGAGTTCACCACTCTAAATACATTGGGTACGCCCATAGCATACTGGGTGGCACATAGGCCCCTACATATCCTTATCATCCTTTGGAGGATCTCTTGGCATGTTGGGCACTCCAAACATAATGGCACTCCACAAACTCCCCCTTCTACGGGGGCATTATTCCCACCATTGCATACTAGATCAGTCCCCTCCATGACATATTCCTGTGGGTGGTACCCATGCTTCGGGGAATGATGGCTTTCCCCTGGCCATATTCTCAATTTATTAACATAATTCTCAGCCTATATCCCACCGAATTTGGGTATTGTTGATTATCCTCCCATTCCTTGGATAGCTTGTCCTATCAACCTCTCAGGTGAACCATATTCATGGAAAATTTTAGGGACTAATGTTTGCCCAATGGGCTAATTTTCAATGGTTTTTCCAGAAAAAATATTCACCAATTTCCAATTTTATAAAAGATGATTTGCCCCAATTTTAGAATATAAAATTATTTTGCCTCAAAAATTGCCAACATTATATAGAGACTATATATAAAATCATTATAAATTTGCATAATTTTACAAATATATCAATAAATATTTTAGAGTTTTCATATTAGGGATTAGTGAGATTCGCCAATGTTTCTAAACTTCAAGAAAAATTTCCATCCTTAAAATTTTCCTTGGCCATATTCACATCACATATCGTATACGTTTGATACCATATCTTCAAATATTTTATTCTATGTTATACCACCTTCACTACATAGTCCCTATGTTTGACTTAGTGGGTGAGGATGATTCTAGACCTCCTCTAGTAGTTCATTTTTGTTTTCCTCTTCCCATAATTTTTCACTAGGAACTATCGTTCCAAGAAGCATTAAGGACATCTTTAGACAAGTAAGACCACTTTCCTAAAATTCATAGATCCTGATTCCGGTGGTCGGTTTGTCGGTGACTATCTCCATAATATTTAGGGCCTTCTCCTCCTCTCAAATTTAAGGGAAAACACCCTTTTATAGGAAAACCCGTAGTTTTTATGTCGCACATTACGGCCAGAATATCGCTCAATTTGAAGAACCGTAAGAACCATTAGAAATATCTCATCGAGCACTATAGTGGGCCTTCCTTCATTTTTTATGATTTGACACTTCACGCGGAAGCCATTTTTCGAAGAAGAGTCAATTCGTCGCGTCTCAAAATCAAATTTCTTCATATGAGATGCTTGTACTTTGGAGACCATGTTCCATTCATGCCTGTCGTCTCAGGTGTCAATTTTCTTCAAGAACAACCATCATTTGCTCATGATTTCATGGTCCCCGCCGAGCCTCTTCTGTGTGACAGCATCATCGAGTCACCCTTGTTCAAAGCATCCGCGATGAGTAACCTTTGCATCCATTGAGTCTGTTTTATGTCCCATTGTATCATGTCACAGTATTCCATCCATATTTGCATACCATTCATCCCTTGTTGCCAATTTTGTCCTTCAGTCATACTGTCCACCATCCCCTTCGGAGTCGAGTTAGTCGCTTCCCGTTCAACCATGCACTTTATGCTCTAATAAGGGAAGTTGTTTGTTTGTCACTTAGTCCCATTTTCCCCATTTTCCCTGGTGTGAATTGATCAATCACATTACTATTTTCCCTCGTGCCTTAGTTTAGGATCCTCATTGCCTCACTTATGGCGGGCCTATTTTATTGACATCAGCACATCTATTCCAGAAGAACAGACTAGAGGGCAGTGTATCTTCATTCCAACTTCCACTCTTGTTCGGTGCCTTAGATCAAACAATGGGAATCATCATTTCCCTCTGACTGGATTGTTTCATGCTCGTGATTCATACACTTGATAGCCCAGTGATGTAGGAGATTGTAGAAGTGATTCTCGGGTGTGTGTGAGATGTTTGAGACCACATGAGGCAGTGTCCATTCAGGTAGCCCCCCACATGCCTGGATGGCTTCATATTATGCTACAGTCTCATATGCAGTTCCATAGATTTGATGGGTTCAGTTCCTGTCACTTACAAAGCTCATAGCATGCATGTCTCCTTCAGATGATCCATTCATTTTTGTAGAGCCCTTCCTTGTTTAGCAGGGCTACTTTGGTTGTTATACCCTCCCTCCCACCCATTTTTTGAGGGAAGGGCCATTATGTCTCATGTACTCATATGTTATTGTATTCAGTCCTAACTCATTTTTTTCCAGGCGCATTATGTATATGGGATACATTATATTATTTTCTGGCTCATTTATGCCAGCATGTCATGTACCATTTAGCATGTACTTTAGTGCTCAATTTCATTTTGTTGGGCACACCATTATTATTTGTACTCAGTTATCTCGGTGGGTATGGGTATGCCTCCCCTGCCTCATTTGATATCAGGTACCACAACATAAAAGGAGACTTACATCAGTTAGTTGGTCTCACCCCCTCAGTCACTATCCTCTTTCGATTCAGCTCCATTGGTCTCTCTCTCTCTCTCTCTCTCTCTCTCTCTCTGACTCCCCTTCGATGTCTATTGATTGTGTTGTTACAACATACTTCTATCATACATTTTGCTCCTAACACTTGTACGTTAGGGGGGATTATGCTATCACCAAAAAATGATCATCTAGCCATAACTTACTAGATGGATCAAAGTACACCATGTAGGGCCAATTTTAACATAGTAAAATTTCTTTCACTATAAGAAATTACTTAATAAACCACATTTGTTAAGTTATTTCTGGTTAAACCCATGAGGAATAATTAAATAAATAATTATTTATTTAATTATATATTCTATGAATAATTAATTAAATCATTGTATAACTAATATTCCTTGTCATATTTGACCCAATCTTTAGAAATAATTAGATAAATCATGAATAATCTTATTTTTCTCTAGGAATAATTAATTAATCATTATTTAGTTATTATTCCTTGTCAAGTTTGACTAAATCCTCTAGGAATACCTAAACAAATGATTATTTGTTCATTATTCTTTAACCACATTACTTGAGATGCTAAATAAATCATTTATTTATTTATTATTTCTAAATAAAAGTATTTAACCAATTTAAATACTTTTTCCCTCCAACCAAATATAATAAAATCTTCCAAATGGTTAATTTTAGATTTTGGTTAATAATGTTATATTATTTTCCATTATTCGAGAATAGCCCAATATTTTGTTATAAATTGGATAGTTTTACATCCATTCTTCACTTTGGATCATTTTCATTCTTGCACTCACTATTGTAACTTTGATTATAATCGTTGTCGCTTACCATTTCAGTTCCCATTGAGCTCAAACATTTTTTTCAGGGTTTACACATTGTAAAGAAGCAAGACTCTATAGAGCTGAAGACGTTGAGGACAACCACGAACCCATCCCACAGAGGGGGATTGGTAACATCATTTGTTCCCTTGACAGGTGTCATATAATAAAATATGTTCTTTATATATGGTTTCCATTGAGTTATTTGAGTTATTTGCGCTTAATTCCTTATTTCATCTTGTTATTTAACTATTTCTGTTGCATAGATCAAGAATTTAACAGATTTTGTTTCTATCATTTGTTGTAGATCCACACTGTTTTACAACCATTTTTAATTTTTAGAGACAAGCCGACCGAGGTGCGATGGCGGATGTAGGGCGAGCTGGTGGGGCGGTCCCGCACCATGGGCGGGCCGACCATGTAAAGACATCGCATATCATTCAAAAGGCGTGCATGTTGGAAGTTCATTTGGAGGTCGACCGAATGCTAGCCACCTCCCACGATAGCGTATAAACATATGGATGGTGTGCTCATTTGGAAGCATCGAATTCGCATAGCTCTTCACACAACAAGGAGTGCGCACAAGAGGTGCGAATTTCGCACTACCGTAGGTCGCATGTTGGATGTGCCCACCGAGTCGGGTGACATAGTATCGTGCAGCGCGGGTTGTAGTGTGGGCGGTGGAGCGCAAGGGCGCCCGCCCGCCAAGGTATACACGGAGTTTGGGTTGGTGTTGGGTGTGGGTCGTGCACGGGCGCGCCCGCCCGTTCGACAAAGAACTTGTGTATGTTGTATTGTATATTCGGTTAAGGTTGAGGCAAGACCGCCGTGCGCTCTTGCACGGGCGGGCGCCCGCCTTGTTTATGAACGCCGGTGGAGCGCGGCTCCCGGTCATTGTAATCTTTCTCTTATATAATAAAAAGATTACTTCTCTTATATTATTGGGTTATTATTATTGATCTTGTATTATTGATGGATTCCGCACATTAATAATGTTAATTCATGTTATTATGAATTGTTGAAGGCGTAGTTCGTAAAGTTAATTAACGATGGATAAAGTTATTAACTTAGGCGGTGCCGCACCCAGCCAATTTAAAGAAAAAAGAATTGGGGGTGTGACAGGTTGTATCAGAGCAGGTTCACGACGAGTGAAGCCGGTGTACGATGAAGATGATACACAACTGCACTTCGTGACAGTTGGTATCAGAGCAGGTTCACAGGTGGTGAAGCCGTTGCTTATGATAGGTGAAGCTGATTCAGGGTTGAAGAAGCTTGATGAACAAGGAAAAGTTATGGAGAAATCGTGGATGAACAGTCTGGGTTTCGTGGACTTGATGGTTCATGGCAGGACCATTCAAGCTCTGGTGGACACAGGGGCCACTCATAACTTCATGACGACACGGTTGGCAAGAGAGGTTGGACTAATGATCTTCCCATCGAATGTGGAAGTCAAGGCAGTGAACTCTAGAGCTAAAGTGGCGGGTTTGGTACACGAGGTACCTGTGCAGATAAAAGACTGGAAGGGTCAGTTGGAATTCACGGTGATGGAGATGAACGACTTTGATATGATACTCGGACAGGATTTCTTGAAGGGAAACAAGGCTATTGTTGTCCCCTTCTGTGATGAGGTGGTGCTAGTTGGACAGACACAAACTTGGACTTTGCCCACTCATAGGCAAAGGAGGGAAGTCAAGGTGCAGCATGTTTCTGCACTAAGTTTGGAGAAGGCTATGAAGGAATCAGATATGGAGACATATGCGGTGATGTTCAAGGATGTCGAAGGTGATGGAGTGGGGACGCCTGTTCCAGCTGAGATATCTGATGTGCTAACCAAATATGCGGATTTGATGCCTGATGAGCTTTCGAAGAAACTTCCACCAAGGCGTGTAGTGGACCATAGCATTGAGCTTGAGCCAGGAAAGCAACCCTCGGCTAAAGCACCTTATCGATTGTCAAGGCCTGAGTTGGAGGAGTTGAAACGACAGTTAAAGGAGTTAACTGATGCTGGTTTCATTAGACCTTCAAGGTCCCCTTATGGAGCTCCGGTATTTTTCCAGCGGAAGAAGGATTCGAATGAGCTACGGATGTGCTATGATTACCGTGCATTGAACAAGCAGACGGTAAGGAACAGGTATCCTTTGCCATTGGCTGCTGATTGCTTTGACAAGCTTGCGAAAGACCGAGTGTTTTCCAAGCTGGAATTGAGGCATGGGTATTATTATGTGCGGATAGCTAAAGGAGACGAGAAGAAGACCACGATAGTAACAAGGTATGGTAGTTTTGAGTTCCTTGTTATGCCATTCGGGTTGTGCAATGCTCCTGCTACATTTTGCACTTTGATGAATGATGTCCTACGACCATACTTGGATTTGTTCATAGTAGTATACTTGGACGATATAGTGGTGTTCAGTGACAACATGGAAGATCATAAGAAGCACTTGGCGATGGTGTTCGAGGCACTGAGGGCAAATCAGTTGTTCTTGAAGAAGTCTAGCTGTGTGTTCGCTCAGACCGAGATTCCGTTCCTTGGGCATATTGTTGGTCAAGGGTACATACAGATGGAGCCGAGCAGAGTGAAGGTGATCAAGGACTGGGTTGAACCGAAGAATGTCCATGAGATGAGGGTGTTCTTGGGCATGACCAACTACCAATGGAAGCTTGTAGAGGCGTACTCCAAGGTGACATCGGCACTGACAGACTTATTGAAGAAAGACAAGAGGTGGAGTTGGAGGAGCAAATGTCAAGAGGCATTTGATGACTTGAAGAAGAGGATGGTTACGACACCGATACTGAAGTTGCCTGACTTCGAGAGACCATTTGAGGTGCACACAGATGCTTCAGATTTTTCCATAGGAGGGGTTCTTATGCAGGATGGGCATCCGGTGGCGTATGAGAGTCGGAAGTTGCAGGATAGAGAACGAAGGTATCCGGTTCATGAGAAGGAGATGACTGCCATCATCCACTGTCTTCATCTATGGAGGCATTACCTGATTGGGAAGCTGTTTGTTGTCAAGACTGACAACGTTGCAGCAAGTTATTTTGCATCACAACCGAAGCTTTCTGCGAAGAAAGCTCGTTGGCAAGACTTCTTGGCAGAATTTGACATGACTATCGAGTATAGACCAGGAAGGCACAATGCAGTAGCAGATGCCCTTAGCAGGAAGGGACAACTTGCAGCATTGGAGGGAGAAGACCGGGCAGCCAGGAGTAGGAGTCAAGTTCAGATGTCAGAAGAGATGCAGAATAAGATCAAGGAAAGTGTTGAAACCGATACTTTGGCGCGAAATATAGTGAAGCAGATAAAGGAGGGGAAGACACAAAAGTTCTTTCTACGGTATGGGTTCTTGTTCTTTGGAAACCAACTCTATGTTCCAAAGTCATCTGGACTCAGGAGGCACCTTTTGAAGGAGTGCCACAACTCGCCATGGGCTGGCCACCCAGGGATACGTCGTTCTTTGGCATTGTTGGAGAGAGGATTCTTTTGGGAGAAGATGCGGGAGGATGTAGAGGAGTATGTACATACGTGCATCATTTGTCAACAGGACAAATCGGATACTCAGAGGCAAGGAGGACTGTTGCAGCCTTTACCGATTCTTGAGAGGCCATGGATGAGTGTCTTGATGGACTTCATCATCAGTTGCCACAGGTTCAGGGGTATAATGGGATAATGGTCGTGGTTGATCGTTTTTCGAAGTATGTTGTCTTTGTTCCAACAAAGATACCTTGTGGAGCCGAGCAGACTGCAGAGTTGTTCTTTAAGAACATAGTGAAGTATTGGGGGATGCCATTGAGCATTGTGTCGGATAGAGATCCGCGTTTTACAGGCAGATTTTGGACCACATTGTTCAAGCTAATCGGGACAGAGTTCTTGATAAGTTCGAGTTACCATCCGCAAACAGATGGGCAGACCGAGAGGATCAACACATTGCTAGAGGACTACTTGCGACATTATGTGACCGCTGATCAAAAGAATTGGCCTAAACTCTTGGATATTGCTCAGTTTAGCTATAATATTCAAAAGAGTTATGCGACGGGGTATAGTCCATTTGAATTGGTGAATGGGAAAATGCCGGTTGCACCGCATACCGTAGTGATGGGAGGCTTCTTGAGAAGTCCTCATGCGAGGAAGTTCATGAAGTCTTGGGAGGAGACCTTGGAGTTAGCACGGTTGCGCTTGCACGATGCTGCAAGGAGGATGAAAAAGTATGCTGATCGTGGGAGATGGGAGGCACACTTCAGTGTGGGAGATATGGTGTTTCTCAGGATTACCGGGGAGTAGTTTCAGCCAGCCAAGGGGACTACAAGCAAACTGACACGGAAGTATGAGGGGCCATTCCGAGTGAAGAAGAGAGTGGGGGAAGTTTCTTACGAATTGGAGCTTCCGCGCCATATGCACATGAAGCATCTAGTTTTTCATGTGAGTCAGTTGAAGAGATGTAGACTTGATTCAGACCATCCAGAGAGAGCTGAACCGCTAAGAGGACCAGCTGGGATTGTGGACAAGCCAGGATTGGAGTTGGAGAAGATTTTGATACTCAGAACTACAGGAGTTGGTTTCCACATGAGAAGGGAATTTCTTTGTAGATGGAAGAATGCACCAGAGGAAGAGAGTTGGGAATCGGAGGACTCACTTTGGAGATGGAAGGACAAGATCGAGAAGTACAACAGGAAGTTGATGAGACGAGCAGGATTGTCTTGGGCGACAATGATTTCCAGTGGGGGAGGATGTAACGCCCTGCGGTTGCGTGCACGGGCGCGTGCCTCTCCCATCACGAAAAATGACTAAGTCATGGATTTTGCGAGCGCTCCAACAAGCGAAGGCGCAGTTATATCGTGCGCACAAGTATGGAGGGTGCTCACACATATATATAGTGAGTTGTGGAGGATTTGTTTAGACAAGCCGACTGAGGTACGATGGCAGATGTAGGGCGAGCTGGTGGGGTGGTCCCGCACCATGGGCGGGCCGACCATGTAAAGCATCGCTCATTCAAAAGGCGCGCAGGTTGGAAGTTCATTTGGAGGTCGGTCGAATGCTAGCCACCTCCCAAGATAGTGTATAAACATATGGATGGTGCGCTCATTTGGAAGCATCGAATTCACATAGCTCTTCGCACAACAAGGCGTGCGCACAAGAGGTACGAAGTTCGCACTACCACAGGTCGCATGTTGGATGTGCCCACCGAGTCGGGTGACATAGTATCGTGCAGCGCGGGTTGTAGTGTGGGCGGTGGAGCGCAAGGGCGCCTGCCCGCCAAAGGTATACACGGAGTTTGGGTTGGTGTTGGGCGTGGGTCGTGCACGGGCGCGCCCGCCCGTTCGACAAAGAACTTGTGTATGTTGTATTGTATATTCGGTTAAGGTTGAGGCAAGACCGCTGTGCACTCTTGCACACGCGGGCACCCGCCTTGTTTATGAGCTCCAGTGGAGCATGGCTCCCACTCATTGTAATCTTTCTCTTATATAATAAAAAGATTACTTCTCTTATATTATTGGGTTATTATTATTGATCTTGTATTATTGATGGATTCCGCACATTAATAATGTTAATTCATGTTATTATGAATTGTGGAAGGCGTAGTTCGTAAAGTTAATTAACGATGGATAAAGTTATTAACTTAGGCGGTGCTGCACCCGGCCAATTTAAAGAAAAAAGAATTGGGGGCGTGACACTGAAGGCTGAGTGGAGGCGACGGTGAAGTCCTTGAGACTGACGTGAGGATAACCAGCCTGGAATGTTGACAAAGAATTTGTGATGTAGTGCAGGAGTTGAGAAGGAGGCCTTGGGGCGATTTATGGCGCAGATCCGAGATCCCTTGAAGAAAACCGCGATGTGGCTCGGTACTTTTGATAGAGCAGAAGAAGCCGCGACGGCTTGGGATAATGTAGCCAAGACTCTGAGGGGTGCCAAGGCAAAGACTAATTTTGCCACCCCAGGGGACAACTAGAGTAGCAGCCAGACCAGCACGGTGGAATCTTGGTGGAGTCCTAAGAATGTCATCGTAGCTCGATCTAACCCCCCTTCTGATGCCTCCTCGAGGAATTTCAGTGCCAAATACTTGGACGCAGCAAGGGTTAGTGGTAATGTAAATGGAGAAGCTGTAGCTTCCTGGAAGACAATTTATGTGAACAGATCACCTAGAGAGCTGCTCCATCTGAGGTCCAGCAAAAAGCGTGTGGAACTGTATGTTGAGTGTGCAGGTGAGACGTGACTATGATGCTAAAGAGTGTTGCGCAAGCCAAAATTTCAGATGTTTATGAAGGCCAAAAATGGCATTGTAGCTCGCGTGGTGTGGAATTATTAGACAGCAATAGCCTAGGAAGAGGCGTAGAGGAGCTGTCTGGAGAAGCAGCGAGCGTAGACCATGGGACAGAGTGCAGTTGTTAAAAGGTTGTCTGGAGAAGTAGCAAGTGTAGACCATGGGATAGAGCACCTTTAGGAAGAGCATTGTTAAAAGACTATCTTGTGTATTGAGACTCACTACAAGAGCTTGTGGAGCTATCTGAGGTCTGGTGTTGTCCAGAAGAGGGCATAAGGGTGAGTAAGGGTGAACTTGGGAGCGTGTGAGCTTAGAGCCAAAGGTGTAAGCTCAATGGTGTGCAAAGTTGTGTGTTCTATGGTGTGAGGAGCTAGAGAAGGGGTTGATAGTGGTGAAGGGAAATTGGAGTGTGCCTTGTTGTTGATGTTGTTGGAGAATGTTGTCTCCAGTGGAGTCTGAGCTGAAGAGGGTTGTGCTTCCCATGGCGCCTCGGTGGCATAGAGAGTATCCAGTGGAGTGCTGGTAGATAAAAGTGTCTACAACCAAGTGTCCGTTGATGAAGATTGTGTTGACCGTGATGCTTGTGTGGCGTAGATCAAGTGGTTGTGTGAACCATGATGTCTGTGTGGCGTAGATCCAATGGAGCATTGGCAGATAGGAGCATCTACAACTGAGTGTTCGTTGATGAGGATTGTGTCAACCGTGATGCCTATGTGTGGAGCAAATATATCCAGTGGAGTGTTGGCACATAAGAGTGTGTCCGCTAATGAAGATTGTGATGCCTATGTGGCATAGATCCATTGGAGTGTTGGTAGATATCCGCTGATGAAGACTGTGATGCTTGTATGGCGTAGATCACAGAAAATATCCTGTGAAGTGTTAGCAGATAGGAATGTCAGCAACACCATGTCCATAGAAAAGAGTTGTGCTGTGTGAATCAACAGCAAAAATGATAGCCCCCTAGTTATGGGGTTTCTTTTATCCACTGTTATAAGCCTTAGCTGAGACTAAGACCAATAGGCACTTTAAAATTTAGGGTTTCTTAGATTATTAATCGAGACATCAAAAAAACTTGTTCTTATAATGGCGGTCGATGGCAGTCAGTGGTAGTGGGCAAGGGTAACTGAAAATTAATGGCAGATTATTGTAGAAAGTACCACACTAGGATGTATAGATTTTCATGTTTGTGAATGAAATGATCAAACTCTCTTGGAGAGTCTTCCCAGTTCTATCGTAGTTTGCGGCAAATTTCACAAATTTAAGGCCTGAACACAGTAACAATGTTTTAGTTTGCGGCAAATTTCACAAATTTAAGGCATGAACACAGTAACAATGTTTTGAAACGCGAGATGCTTGCACAGTCCCAACCATCTGATATTCCTTCTCGCGAGTTCATGGCGGCCTCTGTAATCGGTTAAAAAAACTAATTGGATTGTAATTCTAATCGAATCTTGAAACAATCCGAAAATATATAAAACTAAGTCTTTCTACTTATATCAGTGTTCGAAAATTGTGATAGAGAGCGCTCGGAATAGCCTTATCTGCAATCCGTTTAGTTTGCCTCGATCACCGAACCTGCGCAAATAAATTTTATAGAGCGTCTATATGTAAAAATGCTTCCTTTTTCCTTCTTTCTTTTCTTCTTTTTATGAAATCGATTTGCCATTTCATTTACACCCGCTACCATGTACGCTACCGGATCAGTTTGCATTTGGTCAAATTATATTGTCGTCTTTTTTTTTTGGTATGTAGAGAAGTAGCGAAATTAAATTTTGGTCTCTTGACATATATATATATTATTGGAATAGAATATAAATTAGATTGTAATAATATATTGTTTATAATATATATATATTATATACAATATATAACGTATATATGTTATCACTCCACCATAGGATCTCATAATTTGCAACGGTCTAAAAAAGTGGCCCAATTCCAGCAAGATGACCTGCATCCATGGACTTGGTAGCAGCGTAGTAGACTACGTTATTTCCGATCTCCCTTTATACAACGAAATGATAAACTTTGACATCTTAAAGGACCACGAGCCTGACTCCGATCATAGGCCTTTACTTATAACCCTCAATTTTGTCATGCATAGAGTTCCCATAGAAAATAATACTTACAACCCAAAGAACTTAATATTTGATAAAAATAAAAAGGACCTCTTTCTAAATGAATTAAAAACTAACTTGCCTCCTTTATCTAGTATAGATAACATAGAAGACCTATATCATAATTTTACTACAACCCTCTCATATTCTATTAAAAAGTTCTCAATTGAAGTCTCAAATAATAAAAGAAATAGCAAAACCAATCCTTGGTATGACAAAGATTGTAAGAATGCGAGGAGAGCAATCAAGGAAGCTGTTGATGATTCTCTTAAAATGGACAAGATAAGAATATACAAAGCCCTAATTAAAAGGAAAAAGAGACAGTACATTCGTCAAAGACAGGAGAATCTCTTACACCTCTCTAAGGTAGCTCCTAAAAAATTTTGGAGGCAGATTCTGACTAGGAAGACTAAGGATAATAATAAAATTGCTCTTCACGATTGGAATTCTTATCTTAAAAAGCTTTATGAATCTCCTAATGTCACGGATAATTTGGAAACCCTGCTCACAACAAAAGAAGTCTTCTCTTTAGAAGACATTAAGTTTGGGGTTAATCGCCTCGCGAATGGGAAAGCTAAGGACATTGAAGGTTACCAGGCAGAAATCTTAAAAATTGGAGGCCCTGTCCTCATCCCCCACATCCACAAGCTCTTCAATCAAGCTGTTAAGCAAGGGTTCCCTACACCTTGGACTGAGAGCCTCATTATCCCTATTTTTAAAAGTGGAGATACAAATAACCCCTCTAATTATCGAACAATTATGATCAGCCCTCTCTTAGCCAAATTATACGGTAGTATTCTGGAAAAAAAGTTAAGCATATGGCTTGAAAGTGAAGATAAGCGGGCTAAAGGCCAAGCAGGTTTCAGAAGGCTTCACTCAACGACAGACCACCTTGTTACGCTAAGGATCATTGCGGAGGAATGTCGTAATGATAAATCCAATTTATTCTGCTGCTTTGTAGACTTTAGAAAGGCTTTCGATACGGTTCCTAGACACAACCTTTGGAATAGGTTAGAAGAGCTAAAGGTTCCTCTTGAGTTAAGAGCTGCTGCTATAAGGCTATACGAGAATGTAATTGCCAAGCTAAAGAACAATGAGGGGTGGTCAAAAGATATTAAGTGTAACATCGGAGTTAAACAAGGTTGCCCCCTCTCCCCTACTCTATTTGGCATTTACATCGATAAGCTCGAAGGTTATTTAGAAGAAGCAGGATGTGGTGGCACAATCTTAGCTGGGATAGTCATTATCCTTCTTCTCTATGCTGACGATATTGTTCTTCTGGCAAGGTGCCCTTCTGATCTTGATAAGCAACTCAAGCTTCTTAAGGATTTCTGCTCTACCATGGGTATGACTGTTAACACAGACAAAACAAAAGTTATGATTATCAAATCTAAAAAGGACACTTGCGCTGATTTTACGTATGACAATAATAACTTGGAGGAAGTGTATTCTTACAAGTACCTAGGAATTGATATCCATCACAAGCTCAACTGGAACCATAGCATTGAGAAAAGGATCAATGGGGGATGGAAAGCTTATTTTGGTCTTGAAAATAATTGTAAAACAACAAACCTCGTAATGTGGGATAAAAAGAAGTTCCTCTTTGAAACCTTAGTCACTCCGGTTATCTTATATGGCTGTGAAGTTTGGGGCTGCAGCATCTCCAGAGAATCATGGAGGAAGATTGAGCAAATCCAGAAGCGTTTTATAACTTATAACCTGAAAATTAAAAGTAATACACCCTACCCTATTCTCCTTATAGAAGCAGGTCTTTCCTCTATTGAGAGCCTAGCTATGCTCAGGTTTCTGATATACAAGCACAAGCTCAATAACATAGACAATCATAGACTTCCTAAGCTAGCTTTAATTTCCAGCCAAAATCACCTGAGGCTTAACCGAGGATGGCATAAGGACACAAGGGCCTGGTTAAACTATTGGAAGATCAATGAGAATGATGCTTTGCAAAACATAAATAACATTAAAGATATTGTTACTTCTAAGTTCAAAGAAAAATTGTGGTGTGAGAAAGATTTAGCGTCTAAAAGAAAATTAAGTTATTATAAGAAGGTCATCAACCCCACCCTTGAGGATCAAAAGTATCTCTCTATTCTAACTAGCTCAAAAAAGAAAATTAATATAGCAAAGATTAGAACGAATTCTCATGAGCTCCATAGTGAGACTGGCCGCTGGGTAGTTCCTAAAACGCCTTGGATGGAAAGGATCTGCCATATCTGTGAGAATAAGAGCATCGAGGATGAAAACCACTTCCTCTTAGAGTGCCCTGCATACAACCACATTAGATCTCAATTTCACAACCTTTGTTATAATACTGACCTTTCTAGCCTTTTACAATGCCAAAATTATAGTGAACTCGGGAGGCTTCTCTCCAAGCTTTTTGAGCATCGGAATAAAATCATAAATCAAAATAAATAATTCGTCTTTTTAGGTCCGATAGATCATTATTTGGTCTCAGTGGACGTTAACAATCATCATCATCATCATCAATATCCATAATAATATGAAATAATTTAAAAAGATATTTTTTTTGGTACATGTTAAAGACATTTATATGGACTTTGTTAAATTTCGAGGTTTTGGAGGTTATGTTAATATGTTAACTTACTCTCATAAATTTGGTAGCGCTGTAATAACTTTTTATTTTGAAATTGTTTTGGTATTACATGCATACTGATTGATGAAATATTGATTTATTTAAATTTTTTTTGAACATTTTGTTCATATTTTTACTTTACATACATTAATAATTTGTGCATGGATGCTATAGGTAGTGACTAACTCCTCTCTAATGATTTGATTTGGGAATCGCTAATTTGCAGAGTCAAAGTAAAATGATTTCGACATAAAGTTGTCATCCTCTCATGTAAGTGTCTTATCATATTTGTGATTTTTTTGATATGTTTTTGGAAACACCCTATATTTTTGTAATTACAGTTATGATCTCGATAATAGTTTCTCAATTAATTTTGAGTTGTCGAATGTATAATCCATTTGTGATTTCCATGGACATAAGTTTGAGGCTTGTCATGTACATAAACCAGTAAACATAGAGATAGAAGATTTCATTTAGAATAGATTTAGATCACTACATTCTACTCATATTTTAAACCAAAAAATCCTTGCATCAAAGCAAGTCTCTATTCGTTGGACCACCACAAAATGAAGCGCAAATTGGTCCTAAAATTCTAGTCAAGACGACCATTAATGAAAAATATTCTAATCGGGTATTTGACCAAGAATCTCCTCTCATGTTGAGTCAAGACAGTTTCGGACATCAACAGTCCCCAAAAACTCAAACAGGGGTTTTAAAGGTAACCAAAGGGGCTAGTAACCATGGGGGAATTTAGAAATAAATACAGGAATTTAGAAAAAAAATGGGCAATTTAAACTTACAAAAGACATTATGCTCTTGGTATTGTTTCTACAACTTCTATCTTTGCCAATGATGGTGGAACCAAAACCATTGCACCTATCTTCGTAATTTGTTTTAAAACTCCCTTGAAGTGATCACCAACTTGATGGTGTAGGTGGGTGAGATAAATGACTTAGCTAGCAAGGCAGAGGTGTGTTAGGCGCGCGATGTAGATCGTAGGTTGATGATGGTTTTGTAGGTTTTGATAATGCGTTAAATTGCAATAGGGCGATTATATACATATTGACATTAAATTTATTTTTATCTAGTTTTTTTGTTTTTGTCTTTTATTTTGATTTTTATAATTTTTATCATTTTTATACAATATTAAATTTGTTATATATATATATATATATATATATATCTATATATATATATATATATATATATATATATATATATATATATATATATATATATATATATATTAACTCTAGATATGTATGGAGGGAATAAAAAATACATATAGTGATATAGGTAGAGAGATAGATGGGGGGGAAGAGGGAGGTAGGAAAGAGAGGCTGAGAGTGGAAGGACGAGAGAGAGGACTTGAGATAATGGAGGAGAAGAGAGGGGGGGACAGAGAGATGGAGTTGGAGGGGGAGAGAGGGACAAAAGAAGAATGACATAAAGAGATAAAAGTGGAGAGAGAAAGAGATGGAGTGGCAAGGGAGAGATGGAGAGAGAGTATGTGTTTTTGGGGGGTTAGATAGAGAGACAAAAAAGGATAGATGGAGAGAATGGGATGACATAAGGAGAGTGGGAGGGAGATAGTGATGGAGTTGGAGGGCAGAGGAGAGAGAGAGAGAGAGAGAGAGAGAGAGAGAGAGAAGGGGGAGAGATAGAGGGAGGTGGGAGAGAAATGGAGATAAAGTAAGGAAGAAAGAGAATGAGAAAGGAAAAGGGAGAAAGAGATGGAGTTGGGGGGGGGGGGGGGGGGGGGGAGGGTCTAGGTAAAAAGAAAGACACAGGGAGAGAAAGGTGGAGAGAGAGAGTGAGTGATAAGGAAGATGGAGGGAGAGGGAGAGATAAAAGAAGTAGGGAAGAGAGATAGATGGGGTGAGAGAGGGAGAAGAAGAGAAAATTTTGGTGCCTTGCATTATGCAAATGGATCCTCCAGTTAATGTGATAGGATCCTCCCTTTTGATAATATCTTCATCTCTTTCTTCAATACTAATGTTGTCAACAGTTTGGATCCAATGCCTCGCTCTATTACTAACATTATTAAAAATTTCAATCCTTGTATTAACATAGTTAATGGTCTTTGTGCTATTCCATCACTTCAGTACAAATATTATTGACCATGTTAGTTACTTAAATTGTGTAAATCCTTAGGTTTCTTCATGTGATAATGTTTTTCCTCTCTCTAATATTAACATCATTTATAGTTTAGTACCATTCCTTGATTCTAATGATACCATCATCCATAAATTTAGCACCATTCTTTTAGTGTCCACTCTCACACGTGTACATATTGAATAATTCCACAAGATGTCATACATGTATAACGATTAAGACTCAAGAAAAAATAACTATGAACTAAAATATGCTTATGAGGCATTCTTGAGGTTAATTTGATAACATGCTTTATTATTAAGTATCACTCTAAATTGTAAATATACTTGACAATTTTTATGCCATACTTTCTCTTTATAGTGTTAAGATAAGCTAATACCATACCTTGTGTGTCGCTGACTTTTAAAGTGTTATACCATGTGTTCCCACTCTAACTATAAAGAGAAACTAATTCTATACCTCATTCTTCTTTTCGCACAAGGAAGAGAGGGAAAAACAAAAACAAAACTAATTCCATGCCTTGTGTGAGCTTTCTAACTAGTGAATATCCACTATTATTACACCATGAAAGCAAAATAATTTTTTGTTCGTTTGTTAAGTTATGAATATTGTAAATGAAAAAGTGCATATGTGCACATTCTGCCTCATTTTTCTGCATTTCTTAGGTGTTATTACTAAACTATGTAGTGGAACAAGGTCCCTATACATAGTGGTTGATGCATTAGTGTTCACATGTTTTTATTAGTTAATGTGATAGGTCAATATTATTAGAATGAGTTATGTATTGATTTTACATTAATATAAATTTTATTCCAACTTTCCAAAATTTAACAATAACAAATTATATTTTGAAATATTTTTTTCTAACTTTTCAAAGTTTAATCAAATAAATTTTAAAATAAAAGTAAATAATTTTTCATTTTTAATAAAATTATTTTTTCATACAAATTAAATTTTCCAAATTTTTAAAATTTAATATTAATCAAATAATTTTTTTATTTAATAAAATAAAATATTAAAATAATACTTTATCCTTTCAATAAAAATAATTTCGCTTGGCCTCGAAATAATCACGAATACATTGGCCAACTCTCACAACATGGTTAACTTACCAATTTCTCGAATTTCAAAATCATTTAACTAAAAAGAAATTCTATAATAATACAAGTGTGCAACCCCAGACATAATAATTCATATTCATTAGGTAAAGAAAATTTTGCAAATTTTTTTGGTTTAAGAAATACAAATATTATAGAAATTTCATTTAAGTATTTTTGGTTTCTAGACATATCCACCAAAACAAGTAGATGCCTATGCGTCTAGTTATTAAAATATATATTTAATATTATTATTTATTACTATTTTTTAATTTGATTAATAAGATTAAAATATCTTCAAGATCCATCATAGTGGGAAAGTGCAAGAGACAATGTGATGAGCTTGCTGACTAAAACTATGCATTGTGCAAGGTTTAAGGGAAATAAAGACAATGACTGTGCAGTTTAGCTTCACAGTGACTAAGGGAAGGTATCACTGTGGACTAGAATTATATAATGCACAGAGGAGGCTAAAATATAGCAAGGCATGGAATAGGGAGGCTCAATGGAAGGGAAGAAAATGTAGTTCGTTGATACAAGCAATAGAAGTCAAGCCACTTTGCCCATGAAGTATTCACTAGACTGTGAAGGGAGGAGGGTCTTTGTATTATGAATTTTTTTTTTTTTTGTAAGGGGATGGAGGAGGTCCTCACTATCAACTATAATTGCTCCATCTACTATGTAAGGTAGACATGATCAAAGCTTAGTGTAGTGAGTGAGTGCAAGCAACAAGGCTTATGTTACTATGATTTGAATGTTCTCAATGTGCAATCATACGAGTCAACCTTAAGAAATATTAATTGCACAAGTCTAGGAGAAATATATTTCATCAGTGACACTCATAGATGGGTACTTCTCATTAATTAGGAGTGGGAAAATGCATTTACAACTTTAATTGGGAAGGAGGACCAAGAGGGGCTCTAAAATGGATAATTGTGGGATCATTGGAGTAAGAGAAGGAAAAACATCTAAATGTGACACCAACATAGATCACACACATGAATTCCACCAATAAAAGCTAGTCTAATGCACAAGACTCATGATCAACAATCAAAAATTCAAATTACAACAATGCGACACTTATTTCTAAGTGCAATAGTTGAAACGTAGAAATACAACACTTAGAATACAAGTTGTGACATAAGTGTCCACTATGATCAAGAAGTAATCAGATGCAAGAATGCATCTATAACATATTATTATGATATATATCCCGATCTAATGTAGAAGGGTGCACTAGAGCTACCTCTAGTGATGTGCAGAGGTGTGATACATACAAGAGTGAAAATGGTTAGAGGTGCCACTTAGGATAGTAAGAAAACATGAAAACGACGCTTGTAAAATCTGGAAAAAGTGATAGTGACACATGCCAGAGTGAAGAGAACATGAAAAATGAAACTTTTTAAAGTGAAAGTAAGAAAAAATTGTTGAAAATAGCAATAAGAAATGCTAAAAATAGAAGTGCTAAAAATAGCATTGCTATAAATAGCTGTTTGATTACCAGTGCTGGATTGAGCAATAGGGAATGAAAAATGGAAGTGCTAAAAATAACATTCTACTTTTAGTAGTTCATGATGGATTCCTATTTTAGTCAATCCCTGGACTAAACATAGGAACTAAAATTCGAATTTGATGTTAACAACTATTTGTAAATTAATTAATTAATTCATCTTGAGTTAATTAGTTAAGGAAAAACAAACTTGAAGTCTATGTGAGGACATGCAACAATTTATCTATTAATTGAGGAATTTATCCATCAGTTAAAGAGATAAGGATGATTTGTAATATTGAGTTGTAATTAGTTGGCTCGATTAACTGATCTAAGTCCGGTTATATTTGATTTGAACAGTTTGTTTAAATTAATGTGAGTTCAGTTAGTTAATGCTTGCATGCATGTAACTGTTGCACTTCAGATAACTGAATATTCTCTCATAAATAAGTCATGCATGTCACTTCAGAGAAAGACCCAGTTGAGATCAAAGGAGGGACAATGTACTATCAGTTGCATGGATTTTTCATATAAAGGAACATCATCCAAGCAGAACAACTAAGGTTCCTTGAGGATTGTGAAATTTTACAGGGTGTGAGATCAGTGTCAGAGACCAGTGTTACACTTGGTAATAGGAGGATCACCCAGGAAAAACTGTGCAAGGAAACAGGAGGCTTGGAGGGTAGAGGAGAAGGCTTAGGAGAAGTCTTGATTTCCTGTGAGCATCCAAGAGGATTGCACTGAGAGCTAGCTAGCTGTGAGAGCTAAGGCTTTGTGTAATCCTGATGTATTTCCACCTTCATCTGTGAGGTTTGTATTGAGAGCTAGCTAGCTATGTGAGAGCTAAGGCTTTGTATAAATCCTATGTATGATAATACAGAGAGTGGGGTTTTAGGCCGAGGATTTCCCTGGGTTATATTTTCTATGTTATGTGTGATTGATTCCTTCTTATCAGTTATATGTGTTCTTCTAAGCCTTCTCCTAAGCCTTCTCCTCTACCCTCCAAGCCTCCTATTTCCTTGTGCATTTTTTCCTGGGTGATCCTCCTATTACCAAGTGTAACACTGATCTCTCACACTCATCTCACACCCTGTAAACTTGCACAATCCTTGAGGAACCTTAATCCTTCTGCTTGGATGATTTTCCTTAATAGGAAAAATCCATCCAACTGACAGTACATTGTCCCTCCTCTGATCTCAAATGGGTCTTTCTCTAAACTGACATGCATTGTTATAGCTCCAAATCTCACTCTTATGGTTTGTGATGCTGTACTCATGACCTAGGGCAACCTCACCTTCCATACCTGGTCCTAAAATTTAAAAAACAGTGTTTTATCCCTTATATGCGACATTGCCCTGAGTTAAACGCGTGTATACGCGGGTATGTGTATAGCCAACCCGCGTGTATGTATTAAAACACTTAAAAAAATATAACACTCCTTATTTTCGGGCGGAGATCGCGAGTTTTACCTGCTGATCACCTGTTAGTGCCCGTGGCCCAACTGTTCCCAACCAACTCCTAACTAAAAAACTACTTTGGAGATGGTATAAAAAGACCTCAAAGGGAAGGCCTAAGGGAGGAGAGAATAGAGAGAAAGGTTATCATGCTGAGATTTTTCCCTTGATCAGGTCTGAAGTCCCTTGTGCATTTTGCACTTCCCCCATTTTGTACAAGAAACCTTTGTTTCCTTGTGTGTTGATGTTCATCCACCATTTATGACATCATGGAGAGAGTCATGGAAGGAGTTTTGTTAGAGGCTTAAGGCTGGAATGGATCCAGAAGGAAGCTTTGCTTGGAGCCTGCTGAAGGTGATTCAGGTGAACATATTCCTTTTTATGTACTTTATTTGTCTATAATAAAAGAAACACATGTCTTGGTTCCCGAAATGAATCTTCTTTATGTTAATGATAGTCATGTTTAGAATTCATATGTAAATGGTTGTTTGGATTTCATAACTAACTACCTTTCTTTATAACATGAAGATGGTTTCTTTATAAGTTTTGTCCATGTACTGATGTGTTCTTTGAATTGGTTGTTTTGCAAGACAAAAGAGAAGAAGGGAACTCCAAGAAGGGTTTGGACCCTAAAGGCCTTCTCAAACGTAGGACCAAAGGTACGTACCCTTATCATAGAATTTTCTTACAATAGCATAATGGTTGTATGAATGCATGTTTCTTTGAATAGATAACTTTCAGTCTGCTAGGGTTTCAACCCAAAAATCCCTAGGGGAGTAGTTCCCTCTATCAGAATTGGCGACTCCACTGGGGACAACACTCTTGTTGTTCCTAGTTTGGGTGTTTTTCAAGCCAATCAAGGCTCAGCTGCCTTGTCTGCTTGTTGTTACTGTCTGGTATGTTCTTGAACTTTAAGCTTTGCCAGTTTCTTCAGTTTGTTTTTTATTTTTCTTGAAGCTTTTCATACACGCTGTTTTTCTTAGATACAGAGGCGTATATACGCATGTTTCTTTGAGTGAACCCACATATACGCAGGTTCCCTCAAACACAGTCGCGTATACACGCAATCTGTACTGAAGTACAGTCGCGTATATATTGCAATTTTCAAGATTTATAAATCTTCTTAGTCTTTGAAGGTTTGTCTGGTGGTTTGAGTCAGTCTGAAACAATCATTTTCCAGTATCAGTTATTTGTTTTACAGCAAGCATCTCGTTCTAAATTCTCTCTGATTATAAGGAGTATTGGTCTTGTTTTTGTTGATTGCAAGCGTCATCGTTTTTGGCTAAAGCACGCAAGATTTCTTGCTAGGAATCTTGGCTGCTCTATTTCATCAAGGTAGGAAGATTGAATTCAATCTTTGTGTTAATCTTGCTTTTGGTGACTTTTTGTTTGCTTCAAAAAACCACTTTTTGTGACCATCCACTTCTTTGTTTCATGAAAGTTGTTGATTAACACTTTCTTGGAATTTGTATTTTTGATCTTTTGGTTTTCATTGCCAAAGCTTTCATTGCTGCTTTTGATTGTTAAGAGCGATTTCAAGCACATTTATTTTTGTTGAGTTTTCATCCATTGAGTGGTGTTGATTCACAAAAGTGTTTAATTGCCTATTCTTCAATCACAAGTTTCAGTGTTGTTGAGAGCATTTTTGAAAAGACTTTTTTTTGCTTGTTGCTTTGAAGAAAATCTTTTGAAAATCCTAGTTTTGCTTTCTTGAACTTGCTTTTCATTTGGTTTCCTTTTAGTGAAGTGAAAGTGCTTTATGTTTGTCTTAGTACTTGTTTTTAGTGTTTAGACGAAATGGATGGTAACATCTCATATTCCATCTAGGAATTTTAAGTGGCAAGATAAAGATTGATAAGCAAGCAACTTTCATTTTTTGTTGCATCAGCATATATTTGTTTCATTAGGATAGATTTACATATCTTTTTAGGCATACATAGCTTTGTTAACTTTTGTGAGTGTGGAGTTTGAAAAGAAAAAGAAAAATTTGTTTATTTGAAGTTCCTCTGAACCCTGTAGAGATTACCTTTCATCAAAAAACAAAAAAGTGCATGTGCATGTAGTTAAGTTTTTATTAATTTCTTTTGCATCAAAAAACACCACTAGTTCACTTCCGTTACCTTGTGACGTAAAGAACAGCCTAATTTAAAATCAAGCGCTAACTAAAATTCACTAGAACTTGTTGTTTTAGTCAGTTACACCAACAAGATTAGGATTTTAGGGCCTTGGATTAGGCGAGTGGAGAGTTAACTCTCCAAGGTCATATAAACGTCAAACGTAGGAGTCTGAATAACGAGAGAAAATCCAATAGCGTTAGGAAGACCAGGAAAGCTCCGGATCTGGGAGTTAAGCACGAGGGTCTGTGAAGACAGGGAAGAGAGATACCCCCTCTCCTACTTGTCCGAACTTACCTCACGACTGTTCCGCCTGGCTTCTGCGACGAGTTGGTATCCATAGTTGCTACTCCTAGGGATCTACATAGGTGGCTGCGGAGGGTAATCCCGTGGCACCTGAGGTCGACGTTGCATCACTTTCAACGGTACTACTGGAGGGCACCCTTGTGAAGCTTGGGGGTTTGCACCAGCGCAGGTTGTTGTTAGGAGGTCAGCGTAACTTCCTCTGTTACCTTCGCTGATAGGACTGGGCCGTCATTATCCCAAACTATCTTTGGAAGGCCCCTGACTCCACTTTCTTGTATTTTGGTGTCCAGTCCTCATCACCTGGAGCGGAAATACTTGGAAGTTGTTTGACTGGCTAATATCTTTAGGGACTTTTTAGTGAGTGCTCTTTGCTCCTTGTATATAGCTGGCTTTAGGTATTTTTGTCTAGTCACGTTTGGACTTTGTGTTCTAAGTGACTCGCTTACCACTCTACTGATCTTGAAAGGCTTTTGGTCGTTCTTTCAGAAATTGTGGAGTTGCCTCCTCGAGGGCAAAGATTTTGATTGCTTATCCATATTCCTTGAAAAGTTATTTCTATATTCCCGTAGAGGAAGGGTCTTTGGAACAGTTAGATATGGCAAATATTCCTATGGAAACCAACCAAGGTGCCCTCCCAAAAGGGGATCCTTGTGCTTTTCCTTTCTTTGGAAACATTGGTACTCCCTTGATGGCCACTTTGAATATTCATGGGTTGAATGTTGGACTACCCATTTGGCTGTGGTCCACTCTGAATATTCCAAATGCTCTTGAAGCCTCTCACTTGAATGCTTTATTTCAAGGGCATCACATGGGTGCTAATTGTTCATCTTCTTTCAAAGAGAAATCTGGGATTCCTTCTTCGCCTCCTTCTTGTAACAAGAAATCTAAAAAGAGGAGAAAGAGGAAGTCAAAGAAGAAGAATAATTCTAGCATTTCATCTTCAGCCTCTGCTAGTCATGTTGGAGATGAGCCTTTAGCCACTGCTAGTCATGTTGGGGGCACAAGTCTAGTCACTGCGAGTCACACTAGCATTTCATCTTCAACCTCTGCTAGTCATGTTGGAGATGAGCCTTTAGCCACTGCTAGTCATGTTGGAGATGAGCCTTTAGCCACTGCTAGTCATGCTGAGGGCACAAGTCTAGTCACTGAGAGTCACACTAGCATTTCATCTTCAACCTCTGCGAGTCATGTTGGAGATGAGCCTTCAGCCACTACTAGTCATGCTGGGGGCACAAGTCTAGTCACTGCGAGTCACACTAACACTTCATCATCAACCTCTGCGAGTCATGTTGAATATGAGTCTTCAGCTGCTACAAGTCATGCTGGGGGCATGAGTCTAGTCACTGTAAGTCATACTAGCAAAGAGTCACCGACCTCTGCAAGTCATGTTCAGGACTCTCCACAAACCACTGCTAGTCATGTTGGGGGAATGAACGTTGATAAGAAACCTGGACGTAGAATTTTTAAACCTAAGTTCCCTTGTAAGATATGCAAGGGAGACCATCTTACTCATTTATGCCCTGGTATTCCAGAGGTTCAAAGGATATGGTCTGAGTCTGAAAGTACTTCTACTCCTAGATCTGATATGGTTTCTCATCAATCCCACCAACCATTGGTTGATATTGCGGTAGAGCCAGTGCAATCGCTGGCCGATTCCACTCCTCTTTTGGGGGGTGAAGTGCCTAACAAAATAGTCCGTTTGATCTCTAGTATAGAGTCTTCTAGTATAGGGGGCATTCCGGTTCCTTCGAATGTTCCCCCTCCAAGTTCTAAGAGTGTTTCCTTTGGTTGGGATAGTCTTGTTGAGCCTCGTCTTCCTTCCACTGCACCTTTCCAAATAAAGGTCAGGGTTAATTCCACAAATGTCTATCGATGTATGGTGGATGAAGGATCCTCTACAAGTATTATATCCTCTTTGACTTGGAAAGCTTTGGTTTCCCCAAAGTTGTTGACAGCTCAGAGTCAGTTGTTAGCCTATGATAGAAGACCTGGTGAATCTATGGGTGTTCTTCCTCAATTGCCTATCACTTTAGGTGGGAAGACTGTCTTAATTGATATGATGGTGGTTGATAGCCCTTTAGATTTTAATATGCTACTTGGGCGTGATTATGTCTATGCTATGAATGCTGTGGTGTCTTCACTCTTTCGAGTAATGTGCTTTCCTCATAATAGGAATATTGTCACTATTGATCAGCTTGCATCTGATAATCACCACCCTAATTCGACTTTACTGCAGAATGCCCCTTGGTTTGTTCCAAGTGTTCAAGTAGACTCTACCCCACCACGGGTTAATTATGTGGCATTGAATCCTCAATGTTCAATTGCTTCTAAGAAGGATCCTTTGACCTATTATTCTCCTTCTTGGGACTTGGTCCCGGCAGTTGACCGAGAGATTCTTCCTATAGGGACATGGGACCCTTTAATTCCCTCTTTTAATCCTTGTAGTTCTCATGATTTCTCAGATCTTGCTTTGCCTTCACAAGAGGAACTCTTTGAAGCCATGAGTTATGACTACCAAAGGAGTCCTTGGTCCGATCCCTGCAAAGGGTTTGTTCAACAGAACTATTATGCGTAAGCCGCAAGGTTGCGTGGTTCCCTGTACCATATTGTATATATGCGGTACGCATTTTCAAGTTTTGTATTCTATAACACAAGATTTTACATGAAGTTTATATGTGGGATGTATTAACTTCATGTCTAGTGTTCCTATTTATGTTTATAGAACTTGGAAGATTTCTCCTTTGGAAGTTTATGGTTGGTCTGTTCTGACAGGTATTGGTTCTCGAAACTGGCATATAGGTTAGGTTTTTCCACCTGCATTGTGCACTTATCAGTTTCCTTTCCCATTTGGCCTTAGGATTGACCCCACCAAGTTATGGTGCAGAACATTCTCATTGCTTAGAAGTATCATGACTTGTGTGGTAGAACCTACCCTATCATGGGTGCCCTAGTTAGTACCTTGTTGTCACTTGGCACTCATGCAGTTTTTTCATCCCTAGGCTCCAGAGTCCTCTGTAGTTCTGCCATGACTTATGCGTTGAAGACTCATTCTTCTTATCTTCTTTTCTTCGTTCTGGCCATATACCCTAGAGGCTCCTTTGTGCTAAGTTGTACTACTGCATTGCATGTTGACTACTTGCACCTTTTGGCCTAGAGCCGACTTCACTTGGACTCGTGTTTAAGCCAATTTTTGACCATGACATCTGCAAAATCAACCTTGCATACCCTTGACTTCTGTAGCTTGACACACCTTGATCCGTGGAAGGAACATACCTTTGAGTGTCACTGACCAGTTTTCACCTCCCTGCATTGAGCATAGGAACATTCCTTTCCCAGGAACTAGATCATCTGTTTCACCGACACTCGTTCTTTCCACTGTACCATAACATTCTTTTATTCTTTTTCCAGCTTAACAGAAAAAGACAAAAAAAATTAAATATTCCAAAAAGAGCGGGAACGGGACATTATTTCCATTTATTGTTGGCAGCTACAGTCAGTCGTGTCGCCCTTGAACAAAGCACTCAAAACAAAGTCTCCTCCGCATGGGTGGGATTTTGTTGGACTTAGGTATGCCATAACCTTGTTATTGAGTTAGTTCTTCCCCGATTGGTTATCTCTTCCAATCATATGGACGGCTTGTTCGTGCCTCCTGCATGACGAACTTATACAGAGTCATCATATGCTGCCACATAGTCACATTGAGTTGTGCTTTTGTTCAAGGGAAGTTAGCCTGAGTCGGCCTCTCTGCGGTGTCTCTTGACTCATTTTTCAGTTGGCCATCCCTGGTTGTCAGTGTCATGTCTATCATCACATCAGTTATATTGGTCCTTTACTCGTGCCAGTTTGAGAAGGTCCCCATTGACTTCTTGCTGGCGGGTCTTTTCCTTATCGACGACGACATCTTGCTCTGAGGACAGGCCTAGAGCTGCACCCTGGCCCTATTTTCGTTATTGATAGGTTACCTTGTGCTCAACATCGATCAGTATCATGGGTCTTTAACTGAGTGGTTTCCCTTGTGTTCGACATCAGCATACATTATCACACATTGGGATTCATGCAGTACCTTGGTTTCCATTTGAGCCTATTGGCGGATACCTCGCCTCTGTGTCAGCTTTCATTATTGGTTGGTTTAGAGGGTTTCTGCCGTGCGCTAGCCACATCTTGTGTACGCCAGAAACGTACTTCGGTTGGGTTACTACATCTTTTTCGTTCGATTCCTTCCACATTATTGGCCTATGGGTTACACTCGCGCTAGATTGATGAAGGATGCCTTAATGCCTTCCTTCTAGCGGATCTTTCCCTATCGACTCCGACTCATTGCTCTGGGGCAAAGATCTAGAGCCCATTTGGCAGTACCTTGGGGTTTGTAGTCATTAGTGGCAGATCCTTCTCTATCGACAGTGGGAAACCATCATTGTCTCCTGATCGATAGATTCTTACAGGTGTTCGACTCCAGCTCATCTATTCACACTTGTTAGATTGTACTGGGTACCTTGACGCTCATTATCATTATCAATGAGTAGTCTCGTGTTTGTTAACGGTATACATTAATGACCGGTAATCAAACGATTTCTCACATGGTCGACTTCAGATCATTTATTCCCATGCTGTAGAAATGTACCACGGCGGTCGGTGAAGACCTCAGGTTGTATCAGCATTCATTGGTTCACTTGACAGTTGCTCCTGTTGCTGCTAGTTGATACCACTCCGCTTTATATGTTGCAGTCAGTCATGGCGACATTCTATATGCTGGCACCTGAGTTTGAAGTGTAGTACCATCCTATTCCATGATGTTCAGTTGGTACCTTCTGGGATCAGTCTTTGATATTAGTGATCCGTTGCATTTTTCAGCATCATTGACAGTCTTATATGTGATATTCAGACATGTACTTGTTCATTATGATCAGATGATCCATTATGTATCTTTCAGTCATTTATACTCGTATACTTAGTGGATCCACTTGTACTTGATATGCGGACATGCTTTACTTTTTCTGAGCATGGGTATGCCTGCCTCAGACAGTGTTTCTTTCTAATCTCCTTTGGTGGCTTGGCAGGCTGAATTCTGGTGAAGTCCTCCTCGGTTTTTGACAGACTTCCTTTCCATGTACTCGCATAATATATTTCGGCCATCATGTACCCCTTCAGACTTCATATATTAGGGGGGCATCTGTTATAGCTCCAAATCTCACTCTTATGGTTTGTGATGCTGTACTCATGGCCTAGGGCAACCCCTCCTTCCAGACCTGGTCCTAAAATTTAAAAAATAGTGTTTTATCCCTTATACGCGACATTGCCCTGAGTTAAACGTGTGTATACGCGGGTATGTGTATAGCCAACCCATGTGTATGTATTAAAACACTTAAAAAAATATAACACTCCTTATCTTCGGGCGGAGATCGCGGGTTTTACCTGCTGATCACCTGTTAGTGCCCGTGGCCCAACTGTTCCCAACCAACTCCTAACTAAAAAGCTACTTTGGAGATGGTATAAAAAGACCTCAAAGGGAAGGCCTAAGGGAGGAGAGAATAGAGAGAAAGGTTATTATCCTGAGATTTTTCCCTTGACCAGGTCTGAAGTCCCTTGTGCCTTCTGCACTTCCCCCATTTTGTACAGGAAACCTTTGTTTCCTTGTGTGTTGATGTTCATCCACCATTTATGACATCATGGAGAGAGTCATGGAAGGAGTTTTGTTAGAGGCTTGAGGCTGGAACAGATCCGGAAGGAAGCTTTGCTTGGAGCCTGCTGAAGGTGATTCAGGTGAACATATTCCTTTTTATGTACTTTATTTGTCTATAATAAAAGAAACACATGTCTTGGTTCCCGAAATGAATCTTCTTTATGTTAATGATAGTAATTTTTAGAATTCATATGTAAATGGTTGTTTGGATTTCATAACTAACTACCTTTCTTTATAACATGAAGATGGTTTCTTTATAAGTTTTGTCCATGTACTACTGTGATCTTTGATTTGGATGTTTTGCAGGACAAAAGAGAAGAAGGGAACTCCAAGAAGGGTTTGGACCCTAAAGGCCTTCTCAAACGTAGGACCAAAGGTACGTACCCTTATCATAGAATTTGCTTACAATAGCATAATGGCTGTATGAATGCATGTTTCTTTGAATAGATAACTTTCAGTCTGCTAGGGTTTCAACCCAAAAAGCCCTAGGCAAGTAATTCCCTCTTTCATGCATGAGTTATTTATGAGAGAATATTCAATTATCTGAAGTCCAACAATTACATGCATGCAAGCATTAACTAACTGAACTCACATTAATTTAAACAAGCTGCTTAAATCAAATATAACTCAACTTGACTCAGTTAACTGAGCCAACTAATTACAAATCAATATTACAACTCATCCTTGTCTCTTTAACAGATAAATAAATTCCTCAATTAATAGATAAACTGTTGCATGTCCTCACATAGAATTCAAGTTTGCGTTTCCTTAACTAATTAACTGAAGATAAATTAATTAATTAATTTACAAACTACTATTAATATCAAATTCAAATTCTACTTCCTATGTTTACTCTAGGGACTGACTAAAATATGAATCCATCTTGAACTGCTAAAAATAGAATGTTATTTTTAACACTTCCATCTTTCATTCCCTATTTCTCAATCCAACACTCGTACCCAAACTGTTATTTATAGCAATGCTATTTTTTACATTTCTTGTTGTTATTTTCAACACTCCCTCTCAACAAGAAAGGAATTCAACTCGAACCTTATCCTATACCTTTGGAATGTTCTGCATGCAACACTTCTACCAAGTGTGGTTACTTCAGCAACTCTCGGAACAAAAAAAATTCCCCATTGACCTCTCTATTGGGCTAGAACCATACTATGATGTTGAAGCTCTACCTGCTATTGACAAGTGCTCCCTCTTTGACCTCTGCGCTGCTGCAACACCCCATGCATCTCACACCATTGCACACCTCTCTGTGCCATCCTGCACTGGTTCAACACTCCCATGCCTCTCACATCATTGCAACCTACTAGCTCTACATAGTCCTAGGACTTCTACATTGTAGCTCTCTCTGTCGCTCCATCTGTGGTGGGCACTAGTACTGCAGCAATAATGCTGCAACTCCTGGGCTCCCTACTTTACTTTTATCAACCTGGTAGTTCGTAACAAAGTTGGCAGTGATGGTGCTGTATGCACAAGTACTAGTTCTTACTACAGGCTATCACTTGGTCAACTACCACAAGATCACTGGAATCTCAAGCCAACTTATATGGATTATAGAAGAAGCTTTATATGTGATGAAGGAAAGGAAAGCTTACTCTACAAAGGCTACTCTACTTGTAGAAAGGAAGACTGAAATGTGAAGCAAACCTAACAGACCCTACTTCACCAGCTAATCCTACTTTTGCATAAATCACTATAAAAACTATGAAATGAATGCCATTACCTATTCTAGGAAGTAAACAACATCTATTCAAGCTATTTATAGAAGGAAATGAGGGAAAAACATCTTTTTGGATTTTTATGTATTCTTATATGAAATTGTCATGCATGTAATTTATTTGTTTGTGAATGTGCTAGCGATTAGGTGCCAATGGAGGGCAGTTTCGGGAGTTGAGAGGATGTAGGAAGGTGTGGATGGATCCTAGGAGGTCTCAGGAGGCCTTCTAGAGGATTTTTCTGTAATCAAACTTCAAACGGAAGCCTATAGGAAAATATACAGGAGGATGCAAGGGATCTACAGGAGGTCTACAAAAGGATGTTGAGAGCAGTTTTGAAGGTTTTGAACGTGTGAGAGTGGGTGGAAAGTGTAGCTGAAGGCTAGAATGATGTGTTAACATGCCTAAGGTTCACCAAGAATTATTAGGAGAGGGAGAGATGGTTGGATTTGTTCAAGGAAAGAGAGGAAAATCTATGGAAAGGTGCAGAAAACTAAGGCAGATTTGTGATGGACTTTGGGCGACCTATGGGGCATAGATCAAGGAGAGAATGCGGTGGCTGACAGGCTGACTTGATGTGAGAAGAGGTTTGTTGTAAGAGAACTGAAAATCAAGCAAGGAGATCAAGCAAGCAAAGAAATTAAGTACATCAAAAAAATAGAATTTTGCATCAAGTTAGTCTAAACTTTGATCTATGAAAGTAAATGCTGAGAAATGCTACAAGGAAAGAAAGCATGGAAGAAGACTTATTGAAAAGACAGAAATGAGCATGGTGAAACAAATCTAAAGCAAAGCATTAGCCTTTTAACAAACTGCAACACTAGAAATCCTATGGAGAAGGAAAATCTGTGTTTTTATGGTAGCAAGAGGGTCTTGGCCTTAGTTCATGGTCCCAAGGGGAGGAAAGGAGGCCAAGGCTCTGTTGATTGCCTTTTTGTATCTTCTTTCTATCACCGTTCAACCTACTATAGAAAACTTAAATGGAAACAACCTTCCAAATCACCGAAAGCAACTTATTCTTAACCAAGAAAGAAATTTATCTAACAACAACTAATCCATAAACTGAAACAAAGCATATAAATACAAACAAGAGGAGCTTGGCTACAAGGATTGGGCCCTAACCCAAGAGCTTCAGCCCTCTGAGGTAACTCAGTGCTAGCTCAAAAAGTATCTCATCTCTATTATCAAAATAATAATAGGATTACATGAAAATGTCAACAATAGTAAGTTCGAAGTTGAGCAGAGAAAAACTGCAACAAAAATTCAACAAATATTCGACCAACTCCCTAATCAGGTCCTAGGCCTCTCTACTTATACAACTAAAGCTCCCAACAACTTCCTTAAAATCAGTGAGTCTTGGCTTCCAAAACTTGAGATAAACAAAAGTTATCCTCCACTTGCTCGGCTGCCTCCTAGTGCATTGATTTGGTTGTTTGTGCTCCAAGCTACATGAAGGAGAATTCGAAGTGGGGAGTCATAAATGAGGGGGATACCCTCCTATAAACCCTCTCCTTTGTCCACTTCGAATTATTGCTGCCAATTTTCCATTATATCTTTGACTTTGTCTTCAAAATTCAACAAAAATATGCATTAAACACGTATTAGACTCCATGGCATCATAACCAACCCAACTCACTCCATAACCATAAATATAATAAAAAATCATGCAATAAGCTAAGAGAATGGTTGATTAAACTAAGTTAGGAGGCAAAATGAGACCATATAATTACCCATTTATGGGGCTCATCATCACGCCCCTACTGAAGGTGTTGATCATCCTCTGAGTAGCTTAGTCCATCTCCTCATCTTTGATGGCCCTGATGGCTTCCCTGACATCCCATGCTTCTGATGTGAGATGCTCTTCCTTGTCATGGAATCCTGCCTTTCTGTTTACCTTTTCCCACAGTTGTTGCTCTTCTTCCTCTGTTCTACCTTCTAGCATGCCTAGCAGTAGTGGGGGACTCAATTTGAGGCCAATCCAAATGACCTTCAAACTCTGCATGAAGCGCTTATACAGTGGCACCATCCTTAATGCTTCTTTCATCCTTGTTGGGGACTAATACTCCTTGATCTGCAAACTGTGTGGTAAGGTGTTCCACCTCCTCATACAAGCATGAATATAGTCATCCCCAAGTAATCTTTCCATATCCTCAAAATGTGCAATGGCTTGAGCTTGACCGCTGATATATTTAAGGTAAAATTGGGGATTGTTTGCAAGTTGGTTATGTGTGCTTATGAGGTCCATGGGATCTGATGGCTCAGCTCTGATCATTAAGGGCTCATTCTGCTCCTTTATCATCAACTTTCTTATTTCTGTTGCCCTTAACTCCTCATGATTCATTCATGAGGCCATGGGCATTAGTTTCAGGTCCCCTAGCCTAGCATTGGGGTCCCACACATTCATGTATGTGAGGGCCATGCTATGCAAATATAATTATGCTATTTTTGCCTTGTCTTCTAAAGAGCTTTGGTCACATAGGTCCATGAACTATCTGTAATCTTGAAAAGGCATTATGCCTTGCTGTGCCAAAGTCTTTATCTGAAACTGTAGCCATTGGTCCTTAAGGTATAATCCATATGATTTTATTGTTCTTCTGCATTGCAATGCCTCCATGGACCAGCTAGCCATGCATGCTAGTTGTGTCTTCCTCTCTTGCAACTGTCTTCTAAGTAATGCAGATTCTGTTTCCAGGTGAGTTCTTGTGATTGCCTCTCTATGTCTTACAACACTTAACTCCCTACCCATTTCTCTAAGCTTGTTCTCCATGTGGCCAATATCCTCTACTCCCTTGGATTTGGCGATTTGCATCCACCTATGGCTCCTTATTCTTTCTTTCTCTAACTCAAAGAATAGTGGAATTGCAAATGTTTGTGGAATTATCCTTCCTCCTTCAAGGAGGTGGTAATAGGAGGCAAGGCTGGGTTGGGGATCAAGTTCTTGTGGCTCTGTAGCTTCCTCCTTCCCCTTTGGCTGTTCTTCTACCCTTTTCTCAAGTTTCTCGGTCTCCTGTAGCTTTGACAGGGTCTCCTGTAGAACAATCTGTGCCTCCTGTAGAACTATTTTTGAGTCCTGTAGTTGCACTCTTTCCTTCTAGGTGGAAGATCTGGGAGTCCCTCTTTCATATGTGATAGGGGTTTTAGAGGGAGATTCTTCCCCTTTGACAGTGGGTGAATCTTCAATTATAATGGGCACTGTTGAAGATGGTTGTGGTTTTCCTATTTTTATCCTTGTGCTCTTCCTAGCCTTGAAATACATGGAGGCCTACCTTTTTCTTTTCTCTTTTGGTTTAATTGGAGTGCTCAGGGTAGTGAAGGCAGCTGCTACCTCTCTTTCTAAGGTCTCAGGAGACACTTCTGTCTTTTCTGCTTCTTTCCCTCCTTCTGTCTTTTCCTCTATCTCTATCATGTTCTTGAAGATTTCCCATGCTATGGGGATTGTGAAGGTATGGAGGGCCTTTTCCACCAAAATTTTGATCAGCCCATGGTGAGCCAGCTGATCTGGACTCCCTCCCTTAAACTTAATGTTGGAGTCTATGAAATAGGGGATGTTGAGTTTCTGGGGTGTTGGAGTGTCCATGCCATATCTCAGTTCATGGAGGAGTCTAAAATGGTAGCCATAAACTATGCTATACCTTCCCTCACAGGAAATATATTTGATGATTTGGTAACTAACCTCATCCCAAGGGTAGGGTATGCTTGTCCTTCTATTGCCATTTTCGTCTTCTAGAGGATGTTAATTGTTTTGGAAGAAGTTTTTCTTAGCATCTTGTCCAATTGGTTTTTCATCTTTGCTCCAGGGTAATCCAAGAGGAAGGGTAGTAACCTTACTGATAAATTCTGGGGTTATTTCCATGGAGAGACCTCTAAAAGTAACAATGGAATGGGTCCTTGAGTGAGGTACTAAAGAGAGGGCAAACACTTGAGCCAATTATTCATCAAACCCTCGGAATTTCTCAAAAAAATGGCATCCAATTTGCTCTGGTGAATATGGCTACTACTTGGGGGTGTTCATGGATCCTACTTGAATTTGTGGGATCCTTTCTCACGAATCCCCCTGTCATTGTGCTTGTACCCCTTTTGAAGACCCAAGGTAGAGATGGAGACAAGAATTTTGAAGAAAACAGTAAAACAGGAGAAAACTGTGTGTTTTTTTTAAGAAAACAGGTAGAAAATTTTATGGAATTCCTCCTCTTCTATGGACTCAATTCCTCCTTAAAATTTTAACATATTGATAATCAAGGTGGGTATGCAAACAACCTACCTCCTCAAGCCAGAAATCAAGAAAAATACCCGTGTTTTCTCCTTAAAAACAACTTATAGCCCCTCCTGTAGAACTACCTGTAGGTGCTCCTGTAGAACCTGTAGGTGATCCTATAGAATGCTGATAGTAGGAGGATCGATGAAAGCAATGGAGAACGATGGTTTTGAGGATGTGGTGGTGACAAATAGCTTGCTACATCTAAATGGATGGGGATAGAATGAAAGAAATGGTGGTGGAGTTTCGAGGAGAAGTACTTATTTCTTCATTTAGATATTTTCGGTGATGGGGTGAGATGGAAAAAATGTACGCTGCCATATTGGGACCATTGGTCCCCACTTTCCTTATCATCATGGATCTTTCTCGAAATCACCTTTCATCATTTCATTGGAGTTTGTAAACCATCCACTACCTGTCCTTGGGATCTTTCTCTGAGTTGACCATGCGCACGTGTGGTGGCATCTTCGGATGAGTGCAGTCGACTGTATGAGGATGGCCAGTTAACTGGCCACCTTTTCTTGTTCAACCCTAACCATCTCATTCGATTATGCATATTTTCCAATTACACAGATGCAACAAAGGAGAGGGTTAGTCACTTACCTGTGAGTCGAATGTACGTGTTGTGAGGTATTTTGGTTCGTTTTGCCACTGCATGCTTGTATTTCAGTTGTTGCATGCTTGTATTTCCTTTGCTACATGCTCTCTGCTTTCTGATGTGTGGTTGTTTGCTTTGCGCAGGATCCTCTAGCTAGATCTAAGCTGTAGATGTCTCCTTCAATCCCATGGTTACACTTCTTTTGCTACTGTGGCTTGATTTTAATGGGATCAACTGCTACATGCATTCCTACAGGAGCTCCTATTGCTGCTTCTCCCTTCAAAATTTTAGCTTATTTTTTTGAGTTGGGAGTTGTGAGGATGTGGCCAGAGATGCTGATGGAGATGGAGAGGTACCAGATAAGCTACAGGTGAGATTTGAGGTGCTGCTCCCTTTACTTTTTTGTTTTTTTTTTTTTCTAAAAATCGGTTTCTATGTTTTTCTGTGACAGGAAGGGAATAAATGATGATGATAATGTGATGCAGATGTGGAGTGGATGGTAAGGAGGGTGGATAGCTGTAGGAGGGTCTACATGATTTTCATGAAACTTCCCAGCCTCTCAAACTGCTTTTTGGAACCATTTCTGGCTCTCCGTGATTTCTATAGGAGCCTCCTGTAGAAAACACAGGGCCTCCTGTAGAACACACAGTTCCCGGGAAAAAAAAAGATAATGGTGTGGAAGAAAAGTAAAAAATTATGGAGAAGAGTGTGGAGGAGATGAAATAGGCTTTGTGCCATCTTCCCTTGCTCCTTGTGGTCCTCTTGCAACCTGCAATGCACATTAAAATTCAATTTTCCTTTTCTTCTTTTCTCTCTTTTTTTTTTGAAAGACAACTAAGGCGCCGCAAGGAGGTTTTCACCCTGATTGCCTACCTTGGGTGCCTCCAAGGGAGGTTTTCACCCAAGGATCTTATTCTCCTTTTTGTTTTTTTTTTTTTTTTGCATCACTGGGCCATCTCAGAAGAGGTTTTCAACCCAATGATGGGACTCAAGCACCTCATGGAGGTTTTCACTTGATCCTTATTATTTTTCTCTTTTTTCTTCAATGAGTGGGTGAAGTGGAGGCTAAGATATGCCCCACTACCATCACTATCTTATTCAGATATTCAATGAACTCTCACTTGGAGAGGGGCTTCTTATAAATTTTCAACCTATGTCCATTGACGAGCACGGGGATGGCTTCCTCACCAATGGTTCTGATCAGAACTGAACCATTTTCATTGCATTTTTTGATAGTGTAGGGTCCCAACCATCTTATCCTCAGCTTGCCTTTGAAGTCTTTATACCTTGAGTCATAGAGCAGTGCCCAATGTCCCTCTTCGAATTGCTTCTCCTTCATATTTTTTTCATGCCATATCTTCCTCTGAAGCTAAACTACCTCTATGTGGAGAAGGGCCTACAATCTTTGTTCATCCAGTCCATTGAGCTGGAGTAGTCTTTCCTTCTGTGCATGGCTGAGGTCTAGGTCCAACTGAGCTACCATCCTTAGTGTGTTGAATTCAAATTCTATTGAAAACAAAGCCTTCTTTCCATAGATAAGTTCATAGGGTGTGAACCCTATGGTGGTCTTCCATGTTGTGTTGTAGGCCCAGGTGGCCTCAACTAATATATTCGCCCAATATTTTATGTTGTTGCTCACTACCTTTGTCAGAATTCCTTCCAAAGCTTTGTTAGTGACTTCCACCTACCCATTAGCTTATGGATGGTAAGGGGTGGAAGTCCTGTGCTTGATTTTATGATGTGTGAGCAGGTCTTCAATCAAATTGGAAGTGAACTGATCGCCTTGATCTGTGACTAGTTCTCTTGGATACCCGAACTTATAGAATATGTTTTCTCTCAAAAAATCAGCTACTTTTTCCTCTGTTTCTGCTTTGATTGCTTTTTTTTCTGCCCACTTTGTCAGATAATCAGTGCACACAATGATGTACTGCTTATGTTTTGAAGGAGGGTTGATAGGACCCACAAAGTCCATGCCCCACTTCTAAAATGGCTCGAAGGTCACTTGAAGTTGCATGGGCATCTCATCCTTTGGAGTAGGTTTACCCATCCTTTGACACCGATCACATTGGCTGGTGTATCTCTTCACATCTTGATGAAGAGTGGGCCAATAGTAGCCTACTTGCAGTATTTTGAAGGCAGTCCTCTTTGCTGCAAAATAGCCTCTACAAGGCTTGTCAAGATAGGTGAGGAGAACATCAAAAACTTCCTCCTCCCTAACACATCTTCTCAAGATCTGATCTGGGCCAAGTTTGAAGAGGTTGCCACCAATATAGGTGAAAAGGGCGCTTTTCCTCATGATCTTGCTCTTCTCCTTTGAGGACAGGTGTGGTGGAAATTGTGCTAAAACCAAGTAATTTACTATATCAGCAAACCATGCAGAGAGTACTGATATAGAAAATAGGTGTTAATCTGGCATTTCATCATCCACCATTCCTTCTTCACCTACAGGCAAATTTACTCTAGACAAAAAGTCAGCAACAACATTTTCTTTACCAAGCTTATAAACAATGGTCAAATCAATCCGCCATAGTAAAAGCAACCATCTAATGATGCGAGCATTTACATCTAGTTTTTTCATTAAATATCTAATTGCAGCATGATCAATGTGCACAAAGGTTTGATAGCCTGTGATATAATGTCTGAATTTGTTTAAGGAATGCACTATAGCTAGGAGTTCCTTCTCGGTCACCGTGTAGTTTAACTCTGCCTTTGATAAGTTTTTGCTTATAAAGTATATGGCATAAGGTAACTTTTCATCAATTTGTCCTAAGGCTGCTCCTATTGATTTTTGGAGGCATCTGTGTGAATGTGGAAAGGTAGGGCCCAGTTTGGGACTTTCAAAATTGGGGCAGTCACAAGTTTTCTTTTCAAGGTATCTAGGGCTTCTTGACAGTCTTTAGACCATATGAACTCGACACCTTTTCCTAAAAGAACAAACAACGAAGAGGCTAACCTACTGAAATCTTTAATGAATCTTTTGTAATATCCAGCTAAAGCTAGGAAACTTCTGACATCTCTCACCTTCTCAGGAGGTGGGACCCTTCGGCTAATAGCAATTTTGTTGGGGTCCACTTGCAATCCTTGTTGAGATATTGCATGACCTAGCACGGTCCCTTTAGTCATCATGAATTCACATTTTTTTTCCAGACTGAGGGACAGGTTCATTTCAATACACTTGCCCAAAACTTTGCCTAGGTTAGATAAAGCTTCCTAAAAGTTAAACCATAAGGAGTAAAATCATACATATATATTTCCACTTCATCATGAACCAGTTCAGAAAATATACTTAATACTGCTCTCTGGAAAGTGGTTGGAGCATTGCACAAACCAAAAGGAAGGACCCAATATGCAAAGGTACCCCAAGGACAAGTGAAAGTGACCTTATCCTAGTCTTCCATGCTCACTTGAATCTGATTGTACCCATTAAACCCATCTAGGAAGGAGAAAAACCTTTTCCCAGCCAAACCATCTAACACTTGATCTATGAAAGGCAAAGGAAAATGGTCCTTTTTAGTGGCTTTGTTCAATTCCCGATAGTCGACACAGATTCTCCACTTACCATTTTTCTTTGGCACTAGCACCAAAGGAGAAACCCATTCACTGTCAGAGATGGGGTAGATGAATCCTGCATCAAGTAATTTTTGAAATTCTTCCTTAACAATGTCTTTAAGGGTTGGATTCATCCTCCTTTGAGGCTGCCTAACAAGTTTGCAATCTTCCTTAATGTATATATGATGAGTACATACTGAAGGGTGCACTCGCTTCATCTCCTTATAACTCCAAGTGAAGGCATCTAAATGTTTTCTCAATAAGCTGCACAGCTCCTTGTCCTAGGGAGTGGATAGGGATGGATTGGTTTTCAAGGTTCTTTTTGGGCTGAACTCTATATTTTTAACATGGAGAGAGGTCGAGTCAGCCACATAGAGATCAGTTAAGGGATTGTCTTGGGTTTCTTTCACTATATCTTCTAATGGCAAGGTACTGGGGGGTGGATTCTGAATTAAATTTTCAATGATATCATCCTCATCCTGTGGTTTCCCCCCCATGACAGTTTCTAATGCACAAAGTGGTGCAGAATAGACTTCATCCTTATCCTCCTCCTCCAACTAGAGGGGTAGATCATGTTCTAGCAAGGGTTGAGCAGGAGGGTATAGGATTAACTGTTTCAACATATGCCCGTTCTTGATGGTCATGTTCTCAGCTTGACAGCTGATGTAAGCATCGACATTAGCCAACCAGGGTCTCCCGAGGATGAGAGGATACCCAATGAGCTTTGCCTTTGGTTGGAGAACTAAGAAATCAGTAGAGTACTCCCATGAATCACTGGAGACCATCACATCTTCCACAATCCCTTCAGGGGTCACGGTGGAGTGGTTTGCTAGCTGCAGTACTATCTTGGTCTTCCTCAAGGATGCCTGGAGGTTAATTTTGAGCATGGTGTCCTTTGTCATCACATTAATGGTAGCTCCTAGATCAATCAAGGTATGCGGGATCATGGTGCCATTGATGTGGACATCAAATACTGGGCTTCCAGGGTCTAGATATTTCAGACAGATTACCTGCCCCAACATTAGGTCGGATAGTTTTCCTATGACATTGATGGTTGGGGCATCTGTCTTGCTCCTGCCTAGATGCCTAAAACACTTCTCTTTGATCATCCTGTTGTATATAAGCACATCATTTATGGCTTAGAGAAGTGGTATCTTCACACATAACTATTTCAATTCTCCCAAAAGTTCAATTTCTTCTGGGGTGGGTTGTGTTGTCCCGGATAGCCGCTCAAGAAAGGGTGGAATTTCTTGAGGTTCACTTTCCTCTTTATCTTCCTCAACCTCCTTAGAGGGAGGCTGGCTATCTGGGAGAACCTTCCCAGATCGCAGGTTAATCTCCTGAATCTCCACAACATAAGTTGGGCATGATGTTTCCCCACTAAGTACTTGCTGAGCCTGTCTGTTGTTCGAGTTTGGGTTTGGCTAGGTAGGCATTTGGGGTTGCCTTGGTGGAGAAAGAGGCAATGTTTGTTGTTGAGTAGGTGGTGGAGACAAAAGAGCGGGAGGAGAGTTGTACTGGGGCCTCCAGCCCTGATGAGATGCATTACATTCAAGTTGTGGCTAAGCATAGGATTGAAATGAATGAGCAGTTGGTTGGGCATGATATTGAGATGGAAAGGACCAAGGAGGAGATGTGTTCTAGGAAGGATGAGTAGGAGGGCCCCAAGAAGGTACTAGAGTGACTTGGTTGGGGGTGTAGTATGCCCAAGGTGTCTCTTGCAATCCCTTCGAGTATGGTCTAGGTCCATGTGGTTTCCTTTGGTTAAGGAAATAGAGTGGTTCAGTGACTCCTTCAGCCCCTTGGTATACAACTTTAAGTTCGAGTGCAAGGAAGGGCACTTATCTGTAGAATGATCTTCTTCACAGACTAAACAAACCTCTATAGAGTTCAATGGACATTTGTTCCTAGGATGCCTCCTGGTGCATATAGGATAGAAGATGGCCAAAGCCCTCTTTTCTTCCTCTTGTTTCCTTTAAACTGATATGAAAGGTATTTGCTTCCTCTTGTTTCCTTTTGATATGCAAGGTATTCATTTGCATGGTAAGATTTTGCAACATCTCACTCTTGAAGTCTTCCAACATGTTTCGGAGTTCATCTTTGATGGATGAATTGGATGAGGAGGTATTGGCTATGGGTTGACTCCCCCTACCTCTCTTTCTGGCTGCTCTAGAATGGGTTCTAAAGGCAATCTTTATGTCCTCCTAAGGTAGTTGGTAGATGTCTCCCCCAGTCAGTAGATGGAGGGTGTCTTGAAGGTCTTTCAGAATTCCCCTAAGCAGGACCAACTTCAGAGGTTCAGGGTCAAGTGTGCACCTGTCCCTTTGTAATTGAGCTGGAACCTCTCTTCATAATCTTCCAAGGACTCATCACTTCCCATGGTCATTCAGAAGATTTCTTCTTTGGTATCTTTTGACCTACAGTAGTCACGATATTTGTTGTTAAAGGCTTGCTGCATCTGAGCCCAAGTGGTGATACTATTGCCAGGTAACCCCATGAACCAGTGCAATGTTGCATCCTTGAGAGTAGAAGGGAATAGTTTCAATTTTTGCTCATCTTCTGGATAGTCATAGGTTCGACAGATAATAAAAAACTCAAAGAAGAATGTGTCAGGATCTTCTGTATTCAAACCATGGAAGTGAGGTAGGGCTGAAGGGCTTATATTCTTCATTTTGGTGTCCCCATTGGTCTCCCAGATGGGAAAGGTACCCTATATTCTTTCTCCATTCCCTCTAGCATTTTTTTTTTCAGCCATTGGCTTAGGAGGGATGTTTTCTTCTTCTTCTTCTCCTATAGGTTCTTCAAATATCTCTGGTTGTTCACCTAAAGGCTCTTCTTGATCACTGCCACCGAAGAAGAGAGAAGGTTGGCTATGTGATGTAGTGGGGGTGTTGGGCAAGAATTTTCCTAAATTATCTCTATTCCTACGAGGCATGAAAGGGAATATTTTTTCTTGGTTTTTTCTTTTTCACTGGTTGTACCTGGAAAACTGAAATTGATTGAACAAACAAATTGCAACTAACTGAAATGAACTTACTGAAGTGAAATTGCAGAACTGAAGATGAAAGCAAAATGAAATGTAAACCTGAAAGCAAGGAAATGACTAATCTACTTTTGCTAAAAGGGAAATTGCAGAATTGAAAAGGAAAGCAAATGAAATGTAGAGACTGAAAGAAACAACTATTCTACTTTTGCTGAAATAAAATTTGCAGAATTGAAAAGGAAATTAAAGAAATGCAGAAATTGAAAGAAACAACTATTTTACTTTTGTTGAAATAAACTATTTAGCAGAAGGTTGCGATAGAAAATAGAAGAAAGCAGCAAACAAAAAATACTTTGATGCTTCCCCAACAACGGCGCCAAAAAGTGGTGGGCACCAGTATTGCAACAATAATGCTGCAACTCCTGGGCTTTCTACTTTACTTTTATCAACTTGGTAGTTCGTAACAAACTTGGAAGCGATAGCACTGTATGCACAAGTACTAGTTCTTACTACAGGTTGTCACTTGGTTAGCTGGCACAAGATCACTAGGAGCTCAAACCAACCTCTATGGATTCCAGAAGAAGATTTATATGTGATGAAAGAAAGGAAAGCTTACTCTATAGAGGCTACTCTACTTGCAGAAAGGAAGATTGAAATGTGAAGCAAACCTAGTAGACCCTACTTAACCAACTAATCCTACTTTTGCAGAAAGCACTATGAAAACCATGAAATGAGTGCCATTACCTATTATAGGAAGTAAACAACATATATTCAAGCTATTTCTACAAGGAAATGAGGAAAAAGCTTCTTTTTGGATTTTTATGTAATTTTATATGAAATTGTCATGCATGTAATTTATTTGTTTGTGAATGTGGTAGCGATTAGGTGGCAATGGAGGGCGGTTTCAGGACTTGAGAGGATGTAGGAAGGTGTGGATGGGTCCTAGGAGGTTTCAAGAGGCCTTTCGGAGGCTTTTCCTGCAATCGGACTTCAAACGGAAGCCTACAGGAAAATCTACAGGAGGATGTAGGGAATCTATAGGAGCTCTACAGGAGGTCTACAGGAGGATGTCCAGAGCAGTTTTGAAGGTTTTGAAGGTGTGAAAGTGGGTGGAAAGGGTATCTAAAGACTAGAACGATGTGTTAGGGTGCCTAGGGTTCACCAAGAATTATTAGGAGAGGGAGAGATGGTTGGATTTGTTCAAGGAAAGAGAGGAAAATATATGGAAAAGTGCAGAAAACTAAGGCAAATTTGTGGTGGACTTTGGGCGACTTGTGGGGCATAGATCAAGGAGAGAATGTGGTGGCCGATAGGCTGACTTGATGTGAGAAGAGGTTTGCTATAAGAGAACTGAAAATCAAACAAGGAGATCAAGCAAACAAAGAAATTAAGCACATCAAAAAAACACAATTTTGCATCGAGCTAGTCTAAACTTTGATCTATGAAAGTAAATGCTGAGAAATACTACAAGGAAAGAAAGCATGGAAGAAGACTTATTGCAAAGACATAAATGAGCATGGTGAAACATATCTAAAGCAAAGCATTAGCCTTTTAACAAACTACAACACTAGAAATCCTATGGAGAAGGAAAAATCTGTGTTTTTGTGGCAGCAAGAGGGTCTTTGCCTTAGTTCATGGTCCCAAGGGGAGGAAAGGAGGCCAAGGATCTATTGATGGCATTTTTCTATCTTCTTTCTATCACTATTCAACCTGCTACATAAAACTTAAATGGAAACAACATTCCAAAATACCAAAAGCAACCTATTCTTAACCAAGAAAGAAATTTATCTAATAGCAACTAATCCATAAACTGAAACAAAGCATATAAATACAAACAAGAGGAGCTTGGCTGCTTGGATTGGGCCCTAACCTAAGAGCTTCATCCCTCTGAGGTAACTCAGTGCTAGCTCAAAAATTATGTCATCTTTATTATCAAAATAATAATAGGATTACATCAAATTGTCAACAATAGTAAACTTGAGGTTGAGCAGAGCAAAGTTGCAACAAAAATTCAACAAAAATTCAAAGAACTCCCTAATGAGGCCCTAGTCCTCTCTACTTATACAACTGAAGCACCCAACAGCTTCCTTAAAATCAGCGAGGCTTGGCTACCAAAACTTGAGATAAACAGAAGTTATCCTCCACTTGCTTGGCTGCCTCCTAGTGCATTGATTTGGTTGTTTGTGCTCCGAGCTGCATGAAGGAGAATTCAAAGTGGGGAGTCATAAATGAGGGGGATACCCTCCTATAAACCCTCTCCTTTTTCCACTTCAAATTATTACTGCCAATTGTCCATTAAATCTTTGACTTTGTCTTCAAAATTCAACAAAAATCTGCATTAAACACATATTAGACTCCATGGCATCATAACCAACCCAACTCACTCCATAAGCATAAATATAATAAAAAAACATGCAATAAGCTAAGAGAATGGTTGATTAAACTAAGTTAGGAGGCAAAATGAACCCATATAATTACCCATTTATGGGGTTCATGACTCCACATCTGTCTCTACCCACTCAGTCAGTCCTGCTACTCTTCATCGGGGCTCCCGTAGCAAAGTTGAATCAAAGAGGTTGGGTACCTCAAGGATCCTGCCCCCATATTAGCCTCTGTGGGACAATCACTCCACATTGCCCCACCTCCTATGTGGAGGTATGGCTGCATGTGATCCCTCTGCCCACCTAGCTCAAAGTTCCCCCCTAATAGAGGTCTCTGCATGAGTAGATGTCTCTACTTGATCTTCACTCAACTTCCCTTGTTGTGGCTACTCCACAACCTCTTGAAGCAGCTGCAGCAATCGTGGCTCCTCCACAATTGTTTGAGACTTCTTCTAGCGCTGCATGTTGAAAGGTAGAGTACTCTCCCACTCAACCACCAAGCATCTAACATTTGCCTTGCTCCTCAAGGATTTGCATGCATCTTGTACCTCAAGTGCATACACGTTCTTAGCTAGCACACCAATCTGCTTCATATTTCCCACCGTCACGAAATTTTCTAAAAAAAGAGATGATTTTAAATCTACGATATCTCCCTCATACGAACTCTAATTCAACCGATTTTTATTTTTATTTTTTTATTTTGGGTATTTTTCTACAAGGAATCCAAATCTGCTATTTGCTTCTAAAAATTTTGTACAGAAATTTTCAGATCTGCTTTGAAAAATCTCGGCCCAAAACTCAAAACTTTGAAATCTCTTCTCAGTATACTGTTCTCTCCTTTGATCATCTATGCTCTAATACCATGTAGAACTTTTTCTACAAAACCTTGCTCTAATACCATGTAGAAGATAAGGATGAGTTGTAATATTGAGTTGTAATTAGTTGGCTCAGTTAATTGAGTCAAGTCTAGTTATATTTGATTTAAACAGTTTGTTTAAATTAATGTGAGTTTAGTTAGTTAATGCTTGCATGCATGTAACTGCTGCACTTCAGATAACTGAATATTCTCTCATAAATAACTCGTGCATTTTAGTTCAGAGAAAGACCGAGTTGAGATCAGAGGAGAGACAATGTACTATCACCTAGATGGATTTTTCCTATAAGGGAAAATCATCCAAGCATAAGGATTAAGGTTCCTTGATGATTGTGAATTTTATAGGGTGTGAGATTAGTGCGAGAGATCAATGTTACACTTGGTAACAGGAGGATCACCCAGGTAAAACTGCACAAGGAAATTCGAGGCTTTGAGGGCAAAGGAGAAGGCTTAGGAGAAGTCTTGATTTCCTGTGAGCATCCAGGAGGATTGCACTGAGAGTTGGCTAGTTGTGAGAGCTAAGGCTTTGTGTAATCCTGATGTATTTCCACCTTCATCTATGAGGATTGTACTGAGAGCTGGCTAGCTATGTGAGAGCTAAGGCTTTGTATAAATCCTATGTATGATAATACAGAGAGTGGGGTTTTAAGCTGAGGCTTCGTGTGATTGATTCCTTCTTATCAGTTATATGTGTTCTTATTGATCTTTCTCAATTGATTAAGCTTCCGCAAAGTTTTTTGTAGAAGTAGATCTTGTATTTTTCTTTAGTATATTGCATTAGCAGGTGACCTACAAGTGGAAATTTCGACAAAAATGTTAGTTGCAAAAGTCAAAGTGACACTTGTGAAAGAAAAGATACGCAAAAATGACAACGGAGAAAACTCACTAAAATAGAAGTACAATTGCAACTGAAGTGAGAGAGATTGTCAAACGATGGTACACACTGACTGTCGGCATGGGCTACACAATGTACTGTCCTTGTGGATTTCCAAGTCACTAACAATAGTGTTTACATAAGCACTATAACTAAACATTGTGGAAGCCCTCTTGCTAGAGACTGTGCAAGATCGTGATGATGACATTAATGACGATGATGATCATGATGCCGATTCAAATGATGGTGACAATAATCATGACGATGAAGACCAATATGATAATGATGAGGGTGATGACAATGATGAAGATGATGATGATGATAACAACGATGACGATGATGATGATGATGACAACAACGATGACGATGATGATGATGATGTTAATGATGATGATGTTAATGATAATGATGATGATGGTGATGATGATGATGATGTTGACGAACATGAAAAATATGATGCAAATGATGACAATGTTGATGATGATGTTGATGATGATATTAATAATGAAAATGATGACATTAATGATGATGACAATTACATGGATGATGATTGAAATGATGATGTTGATGATGATATTAATAATGAAAATGATGACATTAATGATGATGACAATTACATGGATGATGATTGAAATGATGATGGTGATGAAGATAGATATGTGATTATATGGTGATGGTGGCAATGACATGTTGGAAAAAATACTAAGACGGGGGTGAATCAGTATTTTGAAATCAATAACTTTTCATGTTTCATATTATGATTTCTATATGCGACTTTTCTGAAAGGAACCTACATGTGTATGTGACTATTCTTAAGATAATTAGCGTATATCTAGTGAACTTATGATTCAGTTAATTCATCATATGTTTGTCTTCATCCAGTGCATCAGTACTTTATTAAATTATAGATAAACAAAAGCCATGTAAACCATCACACTTAAGAAACAAACATGAACACCAAAATTTACGGTAGAAACCCAATGTGGGAGAAAAATCACTTACTACTGTCATCTCTGTCTTATTTTTAATATAAAGAAAACGATGTTTACAATCTTGTACTGGTGCGGAGCCATAACAGTACGTAGGAACCCACCTACAGAAGGCTACAACCTTCACTCGTTATTCGTCTTCCACTAGAAAGTAGCTACTGTTAGAAAATTATATATTACTGAGCAATGGAACACATAAAAATATTGCAGAAATATAAACACAGAAAATGCGTAAAACAAGAGAGACACAGATATACGTAGTTCACCCAGTTTGGGCTACGTCCATGGAGAAGCAGTCAATCCTTCTTTTATTATATTATCCACCAAACTGAAGAGATACAACCTGCAGCAGATCCACTGTAACACCCTCTTCGCTCTCAATCTCCTCTCTCTTTCTCACTCATAATCGAGATCTCCATAGTCACAATAAAATTCCCTCATATATAGTGAGGGTTTGCCTTCTAGGGAAAAAATCCCTAAATTAAACATAACTTCTACCGTCAGATCATCCGCCTAATGAACAACCCAGATTGAATAGAAATTACTAGACTTTTACAAGGCAATTTTACATCTGTTAACCCCCGCCGGGGGATTGCTAGCCCCCGGACCCCCTAGACCCCCACAGGGAGGGGGGGGGGGGACAAGTCCCCCCCATATGCAAGGGTGTACAATCTTCTTAGGGTATACATCCGGCTGAAACCTTTGAATACAGAAGATAATAAGGCTCCAGACCCAACAACTACAACCCCCAGGTTCTTAAATTGGTGTAAAATTTTACCAATACATAGGCTCCAATCTACAGAAGGCTACAATGTTCACTTGTTCTCTAATTGCTATTGGAAAGGAGCTCCAACCCCCTACCTCTTGTACTAGCTAATATGTTTACCAATACATAGGCTCCGGCCTATAGAAGGCTTCCATCTTCATTCTTTCTCCAGGGACCAGGTTCCATAAATTTTCAGAGTGGATCCAATTGCTTCAACACATCATAACTTGTAGGCCACGTTTCATCAAATTTTCATACTGGACCCATTATCAACACTTAAACTAACACTGTCATTTATCTCTAAAACATCTGAATCTATCAATCTCTGCAACCCAATCATCAATCTCTAACATAACTGAAACCAAACCATCTATTTTTGAATCAACCAATACAATTGAATCAAAAATCACTGAAAGCTATGACATAAGTGAATCACCTAATCATCAATTTATGACACAACTGAATCGACCATTCACTAAAAACCCAATCAATCGACACTTAATCAAAATTAAACCAATCAACTGGAATAGACAGATCACTGTAACCAGTACACAAAACTGAACTCAAAGCACTACATCAACAACTCTAACCAACTACAATCTCAAAAATCATATGTCAGAATGTATATGCTACTTCAATGAGGATAACCTACATGTATATGCTACTTTCTATAACCCAACTTGTGTATACCTCTAAAGACACTGAATCATAAAACTTCCAAACCAAAAACTATACTACCAAAAGACATTCTAAAGATATATTGTTATATTGCAAAGTTCTAAGCAAATATTAGTTAGGGCTACCCTTCTTACTCAATCAATTAGTCATCCAGATTCAATCTCCTTATACAATCAGTTTAACTTCAGAACTAATGAGGACATCATTGAAAAATAGCAATAAAACAACAGTACTAATGAAATAGATCACTCATTTCTGAACAACAATCCCTTTGTCTGCATACGCTACTGGAAGTGTCGAATCCGCGTGTATACACACCTTCACTAAGGTGAACCTACGTATAGGTATGAAAATAATGACTTATAACTTCAAAACTTTTCAAGACTTCAGATATACCTAGATCATAGCATTTAAAGGATAAAACATGCATTAGCATTCATATCTAGCCTATCCATTATTAGATCATACAATGATAATTCATTTCAGGTCTCATGATCGTGGTCCAACATTATATCCACAGGTGCACAAGATATTTTTGATTTATACCATAACCATAGCCCTTACAACACAAAATATAATTTAGATAGAAGTATTCATGAAAACCATTTTACTTCCACACCTAGCCCTTTGATCTCCTTCTCCTTATATACTAGAGAATTTGTCAATACCATGCCCCAAAACAACACTTAGAACCTAAGGTATTCTTAGACGGGATCAAGTAACCATTATTCCATTCAATATTATGGGTTAATACCATGGTATGGACCCTTGGTATTCTTTAACCTTAATTTACCATCCCATATAGGCTTTTCCTTCTGTGAAACTGTGTGCATACGTATCCACACCTTTTATTCTGTGTACCTTCATGTATACACGACTTGGACTAGGTTAACCAATGTATACAATTTAAAACATTCTATTTTCTCAATTTCTTGATTCTGATCTATAATCCTTTGTCCCATCATCCTGTTCTTCTATGCCATTACTATGTTACCTCTAAATAGACCTGTTACAGTGTGAGTTGCCATCATACATCACCTTATCATTTCTGAACTGATTTGTATGTGGGTTTCCATCAAGGACAACACATGTACCATAATCCCAACAATATCCCCCTTTGGACTTAATGGAAACCATATTGGTGTTGATCATTTCAAGCTGTAGAACCTATTAGATATATCAAACAACACCAAGATACTCTTCCCCTTTGACATTAAGGGAAAAGAGTGGACAACGATATTCTCCCCATTAGTACATGCAGAGTCTACAATTTTTTTTTCAAAAGAATAACATGACTCTATAACTCAACTATGTGAGTATGACCTTCCTATCACCAATGACTCATACATACATCAATCACCCAACCAAGTGGGGATACATATTTGACATGATCTCAAAAGTCCATACATGACTGAATATTACAATTATTACATCATAGGTCTTTACATGACCTTTACATCAAATTATATACATGCCATTTATAAGAAAGACCAAAGACCTAAATAATATCACGATAGTTATCAGCAACTATCATACATCATATATGATATGCACCATAAGCATTTGTCAGTAACATCAAGAGCAACAACCTGTATATGTCCATCATCAGTTCGCAAGATAAGTTAATGTATCTTTAATATCATCAACATGTGACTAAGTATGCCCCATATAGATATCAACTCATCCTCTTGACGTTATCAACACCAACTTTCTCATTTTTCTTTGTTAGAAAAAGCCTTTATCTATAGCCTTCCATGAATCAAATAAGCATATGCCATATCTCCAAGAAGTGATACAAAAATCATTCACATCATATCATATGTATGTGAAACCACCATAGTCATCATTCATGATCATATAATCATCATCGTAGCAAGAAATGCATGATCTTTCATAACAACCCTTAATATATCAACCATGTATCATCACTAGGGAGTTTTCTAACATCTGTCATATGATAAACATCAACCATGATAATCAACATATGTGAGTATCAAACCTATCATCATAAAGTAATAAACCATCTTCATTATGCGAATAATTAAGCCATGTCTTCAAATAACTATGTCTTCATGAAACCTGCAATAACACCATTCTCTTGGCCAACCAACAATATTTACCAATATGAAACTTAAGTAATGACCTATGTATCCAACATAGAGATAGAAATATGTATCTAGCTTCTCATTAATGTGAAAGGTAAACCATGAGCTCACACTCATTTTGTCCCACTTTCTTGATACCATCAAGTTCAACAATCCTCAACCAATATACCATGTGAGATCTAAGAACTATATGAATCCTCATCCATAATTGCACCCTATGAAATTTATGCATCTTTGAAGGCATGATGGCAACAACATAACAGAAATGAGTGACACTTAACATCATCAAATAATGAATATGTGTACTAATTCAAGCTTTGTTCTTCTCCTTGAACCTATGAATATCATCATGTAAGCAACATAACTATATGCATCATCAAAAAAGTCATCCAAAAATCTAATCAGAAGCATAAAAACAAATAAGTGGCTCAAACAAAGTATCATCTGTGATTTCATAATATGAAATTCATGACCACATCATGGCATGATGCATCATTTAAATGCTTCAACAACATAAAGTTCCTCACCATTGATAAGAATCATTATGTACCAAATAGTTCTAAACATAATGCCAACAATTCATTATTAGAAGCATAGCATATTCTCCCCTTGAACCTGTGCCAACTGTTCAATGTTATATCTGATCTTTGCATATATCGGCAAGAATCATCAAGGCATCATCATCAATTAGTTATACATCAAGTCATCAACAAATTTTGATGGGCAAAAGCACTTCTAAATAACATCCACCGGTTGTAATCATCAACCATCAAAACAAAAACGACAATTGATAATTGTCTGAACCATATGAGACACTTTTTCTGAGTTTGTCCCACTACTTCTTCATCAAACCAAAATATACATGACTGTGCAGTTTTGAACTCACGTATATACATGACTTGTCTTCATAAGATTTGCGTATGAAAATTGGAACACTAAAATTTCATACTTTTAGTTCCCCCTGAGTCTGTTTTGACTATACATGGTCCTAGAACTTTTGCTGAAACATCAGTTCCAAGAATATCATTATCATGATGGTTCTTCATCGAAGACTCCATTTTACTCTTGTCTCCAGTCATGTGATGAGAACATTCATCTTCGCCTTTGAATGAGGAGACATAAAGACTACGCCTTATATAGTCTTCCTTCTCTTGATTCTTGGTGGATTCATCTTTTCTGGGTTTTATGATATTAATGTGCTTATTTGATTTCTTGCCATATTGTCTACGGAAATCCATATACGTGTCCCTACATTCTTTCACTATATTGTAGATTTTCCCACTCTGGATCACCTGGTAGTGCAATGTACTAAAGCAAAAAACTTGATCTACTTCTACAAACAATTTAGCGGAAGCTTAATTCAACATGAGAAACATCAAGCATGAACATATATAACTAATAATGAGAAGTATTCAACCATAACACAGAATATATATCACTGGGGAAAGCACCAACCTAAAGCCCCAAATTTGTATTATCATACAAGTGGAAATCTTGTTCAAGTTACAAAAAGAATCAGCTCTCAAGCTATCGTGCTCTCTCTGCAATCAAAAAATACTTGCTCATACACTGAATAGACATAGAATATATCTTCCTCAAGCCCTCCAAGCCTCCTATTTCCTTGTGCAGTTTTGATCGGAGCCCTGTTATCACAAAATCTGACCTTGATAGGCTGCTGACCAAGCAGACTATGAGTAACTCTTTCAAACTAATCTTTTAGCTAAGGCTTGGACTACTCAGCTCGAGAGGGCTCTCACAAGGGTTAATGATATCGATTAATGATAATATAGATGGTTAACTCTATCTTGGTTTTGTTTGTTTGTAGGTTGAAAAGATGAAGGCTTGCTACCATTGGGCTATGGAGTCAACAAGTCAATAAATTTAGTGGCAAGGTTTCTTGACATGAAAGCTGAGACAAATAAGGTTCTTAAACAAAGAAAATTCACTCAATAACATAGGTCAAAATATTCATTCCATTAATAAAGTTAGAGGGTTATGAATTCTGAGTAATAGTAATGAAATCTACTGCTGATGGTTCAAAGGTGGTTTACTCACAAGATTAAAAAAAAACATAGTCATCTCATTACTAAAGGAAGTCATAGCATAAGATTATGAATTTTGAGTAATAGCAATGAGATCTACTACTCAACACAATCATTCCATTACTAAAAGAAACTAGAGCACATGCTTGTGAATTCTAAATAATAGCAATGTAATCTAGTGCTGGTGGTTCAAAGATAAAACACAATCATGTTATTGTTAAAGGAAGTCAGAGCTTTAGATTATGAATTCTGAGTATTAATAATAAGATCTAATGCAAGTAATTAAAATAACATATAGATCAAGAAAGGATTAAACTCTATCTAAACTCAGTTTTGTTTAAGAAAACCTCTCTGCATTACTGATTGTATTCCTTCACATAAAGCAACAACTGGGCCAAAAAGTCTCCAATATTTTTCTAATTCTACCTCTTGCATCATATATAGCTTTACAACCTTGGATTCTATGATCCACCATTCGAGGAATTCAAATTCCTATCCTAGACACCTATTCTAACCATAAAACAGGCTTATTAATTACAAAATGATAGCTTAACTGTCTTTGAAGAGTCCTAATTCAAGTAGGACTAAAACTCCTAAATATACTTCTAACAACATTATCTAGTATTCAATTAATCCTTTGCTACCTACAACATCATGAGGTCGAATTTGACTACTTGCAACCTCATGAGGTTGAATTTGGTGATGTCTCCAGCCTTGTTATGAACCCTACTATTCCATGACATAACTGCCCCGAAAACCAGGAAATCAATTTTCTGCAATTATGACTTTACCTTTATTGATGATCTTCAAACCATTTTGCCATAAATTTCAACTTTTTGAGACAAGTGACATGTGTTATCACTTCCATAGAACCATGCCCTTCCACTGCTTTGTTCATCTCTGTTGTAGTTGACCTTCAGACTTTGTTAGTTGAATTTCAAAATCTTCAATTTGCCTCTTCAGCCCTGAAAAATAGGTGTTGAGACAGAGCTTTTATCTCCTTATTAAAATTGTATTTTGAGAAACTGAAGGAGCCTTTTGGAAAACATGCTATCTTTAACAGAAACCTCTCTTGGTTTTTTGCAATACCTCTCCTACTTTCCATAAACTGCCTTTGAACATCATGTATAAAACTAGAAAATTCCGATTTCTAAAAATATGGCTTCAAAGAAAGCCTTGTATCTCCCAACTAGTAACACTTATGAAAAATATGAGATAGTTATTGTAGCTGAAGATTTTATGAATAGAAACCTCCTTCAGAATTCCAAATACTTTTGCATGTCGCCAAAAACTGATCTTAAAAAGGACTGCTAAGACCAGAAAACAAAGTTCCTCTCAGCAGTTTCATAGTGCAAGTTAAACCATCAAGCTCTCCCACCTCTTACTAAATTTGAAGAAACTGAAGGGTGTTTTTATATTTTAGTATGTTAGGAATAAAAACCTCTTTCACTTTTTAGAAATGTGTTTTCAGTTGCTCAAGAATCCCCTTGGAAGTTGACTGCTAAAATCAAGGAGACAAAGTTCCTCCTTCTTAGGGTTTCATCCTTATGCCTGTCTTCAAATCCTTTTGCTAACAAAATTCACCCCTTAAGACATGTGACATGTGTTCTATCATCCTTGGAACCTTACTCTTCCACATGTAAAAAAAAAAAAACAAGCCCTTGAAGGAGCATAAAGAAGGTTGATTTGGCTGCGCTACAAAACTGTCTATTATTTTCGTAGCGCAGAGTTTTGCCTTTGTACATATCTTTTAACCCTTTAGTTTTTTCTAGCCTTGAGTCTTAAATTTTCAATGGTGATCTCTTCACACCCTCCATCAACATCATTCTCCAAAAAACCAAATGTTTCTTCCCTTTGAAATTTTAGCAAAATACCAAAACTTCACCTGCAGCAGTTTCGTAGCGCATTTAGTGTAAATTCAGGATTTTGCGCTACGAAAATGACTAGACAATTTCATAGCACGTTTAATTTTTTTCTTTTTAAATGGCTAATCACATGACTTTCAAAACATGATATGGGACCCATAAAGTGTAAAACAAGGTTGTTGAACTTTATTTGATGATGGAAATGAGACTCTAACCCTATGACTTAGACTCTAAAAACATAAAAAAGACTTAACCCTATTTAACACTATGACTTAGGAACAAATGTAAATTGTCCAAGTTTAGAGAATTTTTGGGTGATAACAATGGCTCCATTAGGGATAGTGTGCCCCAGTGGTACACTAAGAACCGGTAGCTCCAGTGTTGCTCTCCATCCTTCAGAATAAAACTCTGAATTTCTGCCCAATCTACTCCCCAAGCTTTAATGATTTCTACAAGAAGGACTCAAATTTCACCTACTAAAAAAAAAAAAAAAGAAAAAAAAAGTTCTCAGTCAACCTACTTTGATCTTATTCACACACTCCTACCTACCCTATCAGCTGCAATCTCCATTTGTAGCTCAAGGAACATAAAACTTGCAATGAAGCCAGTCATTGATTTTATTTGACACTTGAATCTCTTGGCTGTGCTTGAAGCAAAAATAAACATGATACTGAAATAATTGAGGTAGCATGAGATATATCTGATCTTCATAATGGAAATATAGTTGGAAATCTAGACTATAGAACCTTTCCATGTAGCCAGCTATAGGATCAAAAAACACATGGTCAGTTTGATGTTTCTTGTGATATTCCGCAGCTTTGGACAACTCACCAATACTTTGATCATCTACATAAGGCTTCAGCTATGTGCTCTCAAACTGCTCCTCAAATTGATTTTCAAAAATAATGTATTCTTCCTCAATCTCAAAAGAGAAAGGAAGCAACACCCTCTCTTTGTATTCTACCATAGAAAGCTTTTGAAAAGTATGACCATGATCATGAAGACTATATGATTGAATTTGATCTTGTAAGCCTTCAATGCCTTTCTCAATGTTCTTAGCAACTTCATCCAAAAATTTCATCTTATCTTTTGTCTTGCACTCAAATGATTTTAGATAAGAAGACAAGGAGAAAGATAAATTTTCATCTATTTCTTCATTAATATGATCCTCATTTCATTGTTTGAAACCTTGAATTGAAGGAGAATTTGTCACCAACTGTGTTCTGTCTATCCATTCCTCCAAAAACGTAAGCCAAAAGTCTGCAAATGACTTAATAGATTTGATAGGAAAGCTTTCAATCCATTGTTTACATTTCCCTTGAAATGAATCATAGAACAACATAATACAAACATCCTCATGTTTGATTCTAAGAAGCTCGGTAAATTCACAGAAATCTGATATATGCTTCAAAGTTAAAATTAAATCTTCTCCATTGAATTTTGGACCATTCCTTAAAAAATATGTATCCTTGGGAAAATGATTTGGGAAACCGTGAATTTATAAAAAATTTATACATGCATACCTTGAAACAAGATTGGTAGCATCTGAGTTCTTCATAAGTTCAATAGAATCACCATAAATCTATGAAATTTGAATTCTTCAACAATGGAGTCTCCAAGGTGGTTTTGTAGCCCCAAAAAGATTCCTAAGCTCCTACTACCTTCAAAAGTTCAGCTTCCTGATTTCAGGAATGAGTAATCTTCAGACTCCCGGCAGACGCACCAAATGTTATCACAAAATCTGACCTTGATAGGCTGCCGACCAAGCAGACTCTAAGTAACTCCTTCAAACCAATCTTTTAGCTAAGGTTTAGCCTCCTTGGCTTGAGAGGGCTCTCTCAAGGGTTAATGATATTGATTAATGATAATATAGATGGCTAACTCTATCTGGTTTTTTTGTGTTTGTAGGTTGAAAAGATGAAGGCTTGCTACCATTGGGTTATGGAGTCAACAAGTCAATAAATTTAGTGGCAAGGTTTCTTGACATGAAAGCTGAGACAAATAAGGTTCTTAAACAAAGACAATTCATTCAATAACATAGGTCAAAAGACTCATTCCACTACTAAAGGAAGTCAGAGCATAGGGTTATGAATTCTGAGTAATAGTAATGAATTATATTGCTGATGGTTCAGAGGTAGTTTACTCACAAGATTCAGAAAAACATAGTCATCTCATTACTAAAGGAAGTTAGAGCATAAGATTATCAATTATGAGTAATAGCAATGAGATCTGTTGCTCAACACAATCATTCCATTACTAAAAGAAATGAAAGCACATGGTTGTGAATTCTGAATAATAGAAATGTAATCTAGTGCTGGTGGTTCAAAGATAAAACACAACCATCTTATTGTTAAAGGAAGTCAGAGCATTAGATTATGAATTCTGAGTATTAGCAATAAGATCTACTGCAAGTAATTAAAATAACATATAGATCAAGAAAGGATTAAACTCTATCTAAACTCAGTTTTGTTTAAGAAAACCTCTCTCCATTACTAATTGTATTCCTTCACATAAAGCAGCGGCTGGGCCAAAAAGTCTCCAATGTTTTGCTAATTCGACCTCTTGCTTCATATATAGCTTTACAACCTTGGATTCTATGATCCACTGTCACAAGAATTCGAATTCCTATCCTATACACCTATTCTAACCATAAAACATGCTTATTAATTACAAAACAATAGCTTGACTATGTTTGAAGAGTCCTAAATGAAGTAGGACTAATACTCCTAAATATACTTCTAACAACTTTATCTAGTCTTCAGTTATTCCTTTTCCACCTACAACCTCATGAATTTGAATTTGGTGATGTCTCCAGCCTTGTTATGAACCCTACTATTCCATGACCTAACTGCCCCGAAAACCAGGAAATCAATTTTATGCAATTATGACTTTACCTTTATTGATGATCTTCAAACCATTTTGCCGGAAATTTCAACTTTTTGAGACAAGTGACATGTGTTATCACATCCATAGAACTGTGCCCTTCCACTGCTTTGTTCATCTCTGTTGTAGTTGACCTTCAGACTTTGTTAGTTGAATTTCAAAATCTTCAATTTGCCTCTTCAGCCCTGAAAAATATGTGTTGAGACAGAGCTTTTATCTCCTTATCCAAAATGTATTTTGAGAAAATAAAGGAGAATTTTGGAAACCATGTTGTCTTGAACAAAAACCACTCTTGTTTTCTTGCAATACCTCTCCTATGGCCCACAAAATGTCATTGAACATCATGTATAAAACTGGAAAATTCCGTTTTCTGAAAATATGGCTTCAAAGAAAGCCTTGTATCTCCAAACTGGAAACACTTATGAAAAATTCGAGATAGGTTATTGTAGCTAGAGATTTTATGAAGAGAAACCTCCATCATAATTCGAAAATACTTTTTCATGTCGCCAGAAACCGATCTTGAAAACGACTGCTAAAACCAGAAAACAGAGTTCCTCTCAGTAGTTTCGTAGTGCAAGTTAAAACATCAATTTATCCCACCCAATACTGAATTTGAAGAAACTAAAATAGGTTTTTGTATCTCAGTATGTTAGGAATACAAACCTCTTTCACTTATCAGAAATGAGCTTTCAATTTCTCAAGAATCCCCTTGGAAGTTGACTGCTAAAAACAAGGAGACAGAATTCCTCCTTTTTAGGGTTTCATCCTTATGCTTGTCTTCGAATCCTTCTTCTAACAAAATTGACCCTTTAAGACATGTGAAATGTGTTCTATCATCCGTAGAACCTTTCTCTTCCACCTGTAAAAAAGAAAACAAGCCCCTGAAGGAGCATAAAGAAGGTTGATTTCGATGCGCTACGAAACTGTCTGTTGTTTTCGTAGCGCAGAATTTTGCATTTCTACATATCTTTTAGCCCATTAGTTTTTTCTGGCTTGAGTCTTAAATTTTCATTGGTGATCCCTTCACACCCTCTAGCACCATAATTATAAAAAAAACAACTATTTCTTCCCTTTGAAATTTTAGCAAAATACCAAAATTGCACCTACAGCAGTTTCATAACACATTTAGTGTAAATTCAGGGTTTTGCGCTATGAAAATGACTAGACAATTTCGTAGTGCATTTAATTTTTTTTTATTTTTTATTTTAATGGCTAAACACACGACTTTCAAAACATGATATGGGACCCATAAAGTGTAAAAAAATGTTGTTGAACTTTATTTGATGATGGAAATGAGACTTTAACCCTATGACTTAGACTCTAAAAACATAAAAATGACCTAACCCCTATCTAACACTATGACTTAGGAACAAATGTAAACTATCCAAGTTTAGAGAATTTTTGGGTGATAACAGTGGCTCCACTAGGGATAGTGTGCCCCAATGGTACACTAAGAACTGGTAGCTCCAGTGCTGCTATCCATCCTTCAGAATAAAACTCTGAAATTCTGCCCAATCTGCTCCCCAAGCTTTAATGATTTTTGCAAGAAGGACTCAAACCACATCTACTAAAAAAAAAAAAAGAAAAAAAAAATGCTCAGTCAACCTACCTTGAGCTTATTCACACACTCCTACCTACCCTATCAGCTGCAATCTCCATTTGTAGCTCAAGGAACATAAAACTTCCAATGAAGCCAGTCATTGATCTGATCTGACACTTGAATCTCTTAGCTGTGCTTGAAGAAAAAATAAACATGATGCTGAAATAACCGAGGTAGCATGAGATATATCTTATCTTCATAATGGAAATATAGTTGGAAATCTGGACGACAGAACCTCTCCGTGTAGCCAGCTATAGGATCAAAAAACACATGGTCAGTTTGATGTTTCTTATGATATTCCGTAGCTTTGGACAACTCACCAATACTTTGATCATCTACATAAGGCTTTAGTTGTGTGCTCTCGAACTGCTCCTCATATTGATTTTCAAAAATAATGTATTCTTCCTCAATCTCAAAAGAGAAAGGAAGCAACACCCTCTCTTTGTATTCTGCCATAGAAGGCTTTTGAAAAGTATGATCATGATCATGAAGACTATATGATTGAATTTGACCTTGTAAACCTTCAATGTCTTTCTCAATGTTCTTAGAAACTTCATCCAAAAATTTCATCTTATTTTCTGTCTTGCACTCAAATGATTTTAGATAAGAAGACAAGGACAAAGAAAAATTTTCATCTATTTCTTCATTAATATGATCATCATTCCATTGTTTGAAACCTTGAATTGAAGGAGAGTTTGCCACCAACTCTATTTTGTTTATCAATTCGTACAAAAATATAAGCCAAAAGTCTGCAAATGACTTAATAGATTTGACAGGAAAGCTTTCAATCCACTGTTTACATTCCCTTGAAATGAATCGTAGAACAACATAATGCAAACATCCTCATGTTTGACTCTAAGAAGCTTGGTAAAATAACAGAAATCTGATATATGCTTCAATGTTAAACTCAAATCTTCTCCATTGAATTTTGGACCATTCCTTAAAAAATATGTATCCTTGGGAAAATGATTTGGGAAACCATGAATTTCTGAAAAATTTATACATGCATATTTTGAAACAAGAATGGTAGCATCTGAGTTCTTCATATGTTCAATAGAATCACCATAAATCTACGAAATTTGAATTTTTCAACAATGGATTCGCCAAGCTAGTTTTTTATCCTCGAAAAGATTCCTAAGCTCCTGCCACCTTCAGAAGTTCAGCTTCTTGATTTCAGGAATGAGTAATCTTCAGACACACCAAAATGTTATCACAAAATCTGACCTTGATAGGCTATTAATCAAGCAGACTCTGATTAACTCTTTCAAACCAATATTTTAGCTAAGGCTTAGCCTCCTCAGCCTGAGAGGGCTCTCTCAAGGGTTAATGATATTGATTAATGATAATATAGATGGCTAACTCTATCTTGGTTTTGTGTGTTTATAGGTTGAAAAGATGAAAGCTTGCGACCATTGGGCTATGGAGTCAACAAGTCGATAAATTTAGTGGCAATGTTTCTTGACATCAAAGTTGAGACAAATAAGGTTCTTAAACAAAGACAATTTATGCAATACCATAGGCCAAAAGAGTCGTTCCATTACTAAAGGAAGTCAGAGAATAGGGTTGTGAATTCTGAGTAATAGTAATGAAATCTACTGCTGATGGTTCAAAGGTGGTTTACTCACAAGATTAAGAAAAAACACAGTCATCTCATTACTAAAGTAAGTCAGAGCATAAGATTATGAATTTTGAGTAATAGCAATGAGATCTACTGCTCAACACAATCATTCCATTACTAAAAGAAATCAGAGCACATGGTTGTGAATTCTGAATAATAGCAATGTAATCTAGTGCTGGTGGTTCAAAGATAAAACACAATCATCTTATTGTTAAAGGAAGTCAGAGCATTAGATTATGAATTCTGAGTATTAACAATAAGATCTGTTGCAAGTAATTAAAATAACATATAGATCAAGAAAGGATTAAACTCTATCTAAACTCGGTTTTGTTCAAGAAAACCTCTCTCCATCACTGATTGTATTCATTCACACAAAGTAGCAGCTACGCCAAAAGGTCTCCAATATTTTTCTGATTCAACCTCTTGCTTCATATATAGCTTTACAACCTTGGATTCTATGATCCACAATCACAATAATTCAAATTCCTATCCTAGACACCTATTCTAACAATAAAACATGCTTATTAATTACAAAATGACAACATGACTGTCTTTGAAAAGTCCTAGTTCAAGTAGGACTAAAAATCCTAAATATAGTTCTAACAACCTTATCTAGTCCTCAATTAATCCTTTGCCACCTGCAACCTCATGAGGTTGAATTTGGTGATATCTCCAACCTTGTTATGAACCCTGCTGTTCCATGACCTAACTGCCACGAAAACCTAGAAATTTGTTTTATGCAATTATGACTTTACCTTTATTAATGATCTTCAAACCATTTTGCTAGAAATTTTGAATTTTTGAGACAAGTGACATGTGTTATCACTTTCATAGAACCATGCCCTTCCACTGATTTGTTCATCTCTGCTGTAGTTGACCTTCAAACTTTGTTAGTTGAATTTCAAAATCTTCAATTTACCTCTTTAGCGCTGAAAAATAGGTGTTGAGACAGAGCTTTTATTTCCTTATCCAAAATTTATTTTGAGAAACTAAAGGAGGATTTTGGAAACCATGCTATCTTGAACAAAAACTTCTCCTGGTTTTTTGCAATACCCGCTTCGATTTCCCAGAAACTGTCTTTCAACATCATGTATAAAACTGGAAAATTTTGATTTCTGAAAATATGGCTTCAAGGAAAACCTTGTGTCTCCCAACTGGTAACACTTAGAAAAAAGGGAGATAGGTTATTGTAGCTGGAGATTTTATGAAGTGAAACCTCCTTCCAAATTCCAAAATACTTTTTCATGTGGTAAAACACTGATCTTGAAAAAGACTTCTAAAACCAGAAAACAAAGTTCCTCTCAGCAATTTCGTAGCACAAGTTAAACCATCAATTTTTGGCACCTCATATTGAATTTGAAGAAAATGAAAGAGATTTTTATAGTTCATTATTTTAGGAATTAAAACCTTTTTCATGTTTTAGAAATTAGTTTTAAAGTGCTCAAGAATCCCCTTGGAAATTGACTGCTAAAAACAAGGAGACAAAGTTCCTCCTTTTTAGGGTTTCATCCTTATGCTTGTCCTCGAATCCTTCTGCTAACAAAATTGACCCTTTAAGACATGTGACATGTGTTCTATCATCCATGGAACCTTGCTATTCCACATGTACAAAAAAAAAAAAATAAGCCCCTGAAGGAGCATAAAGAAGGTTGATTTGGATGTGCTACGAAACTGTTTGTTGTTTTTGTAGCGCAAAATTTTTCCTTTGTACATATCTTTTAACCCTTTAGTTTTTTCTAGCCTTGAGTCTTAAATTTTCATTGGTGATCTGTTCACACCCTCCAGCAGCATCATTCTCCAAAAAACCAACTGTTTCTTCCCTTTGAAATTTTAGCAAAATACCAAAAATGCACCTACAACAGTTTCGTAGCGCATTTAGTGTAAATTTAGTGTTTTGCGCTATGAAAATGACTAGACAATTTCGTAGCGTGTTTATTTTTTATTTTTTTAAATGGCTAAACACATGACTTTAAAAACATGATATGGGACCCATAAAGTGTAAAACAAGGTTGTTGAACTTTATTTGATGATGGAAATGAGACTCTAACCCTATGACTTAGATTCTAAAAACATAAAAATGACTTAACCCCTATCTAAAACTATGACTTAGGAACAAATGTAAGCTGTCCAAGTTTAGAGAATTTTTGGGTGATAACAGGTACAATGATATCACATGTGTGAATTGGCCTCATCACACTCAATGTTACCTCTGATCCAACTGCGCAATCCTCAAGGAATAATATTCCTTTCGCATGCAACGAATATTCACCAAGGAATATCATAGCAAATGATAGTACATTCTCCCTCCATCTAATCTCAACTGGGTCTTTAACTGAACTGACATGCAGGATTTATCCATGAGTGAATCTCCAGCTATCTAAAATACAGTAGTTACATTCATGCAAGCATTAACTAACTGAACTCTCATTGATTTAATAAACTGTTAAATTAATCTAACTGGACTTGACTCAGTTAACTGAACCAACTAATTACAACTCACTCTTATCTATTTAACTGATGGATAAATCCCTCAATCAAAGGAGAAACTGTTGCATGTCCTCACATAGACTTCAAGTTCATAATTCCTTAACTAATTAACTCAAGATGAATTAATTAATCAATTTACAAATTGATGTTAATATCAAATTCTAATTTTACTTCCTATGTTTAGTCCAGGGATTGACTAAAATAAGAAGGGATCCCAAAATGCTATTTTTAGAAAATCTATTTTTATCACTTTCACTTTTCACTCATTTTAGCTAAGATCTCCAATGGTTGAACTGCTATTTATAGCCCGACTATTTATAGCAGTGTTATTTTTAGAATCTTCTATTTTTATCATTTCCTGTTGCACATTTCAACACTCCCTCTCAACAAGAAAGGGATTATCAGTAACCCTGATCCTATCTTTGTGAAACTTGAACTTTCATTTTGACAATGCCTTAGTCAAAATATCTGCATCCTGCTCCTTGGTCGAAACATACTGCAACATCATGATCCTCTTGACAACACAGTGCCGTAGATGATGATAACGGATATATATATGCTTGGACCTGTCATGAAACACTGGATTCTCAGAGAGTTTTATGCAACTCTGATTATCACAGTATATCACTGTAGGATCCACCATCTGACCAAACAATCCCACTAGAATCTTCTGCATCCAAATGGCCTCTCACGCTGCCTGACTGATAGCCATGTATTTAGCCTCTGGTGAGCTAAGTGCAACTGATGTCTGTTTCCTGCTATACCAAGAAACTGCAACTGAACCAAGGTTGAAGATCCCTCCAGAAGTGCTCTTCTAGTCTGATGGACTATCAGTGCAGTCCGCATCTGTGAAGTGTTGCAGATTCACTCCCTCTATTCATCTGTACCATAATCCGTACTATGTAGTGCCTCTGATATATCTCAGCACACACTTCGCTACCTTCCAAAACAGCTTGGTAGGCTGAACCATAGCTTGACTCAGCTGGTTCACCGCAAAGCATAAGTCGGGTCGTGTGTTCACCAAATACATAAGTGAACCCACCAACTACCAATAAACAGTAGCAACTACTACCTCACCTAAAGTAGCATCCTCCTTACTCCAGTTCCCAGCTAGAGGAGTTTGCATGGGTTTGCACTTCTCCATGTGAAAGTGCCTGAGTATCTCATTGGCATACTTTCCTCGAGACACAAATACTTCCCCATCTTTCTACCACACTTCCATGCCTAGAAAGTAGTGCATGAGGCCCGTGTCCTTCATCTCAAACTCTCTTACAAGGTTGTCCTTGCAAGATTTGATTAGCTGATAATCACCTGTCAAAATTAGATCATCAACATAAAGTAAAATAATCAGTGGCTTACCTTCTACCATGATGTGGTAAAGGTTCACATCTGCTTCACTCTTGGTGAAGCCCAACCTAGTGAAATAGCTGTAAATCCTGGTATACCAAGCACGGGGTGCTTGCTTCGGCCCATACAGTGCTAACTTGAGTTGGCAAACATGTGACTCGTGATCGAAGGTCTCAAATCCTTCGGGATGCTCAATGTATACCTCTTCCTCAATCTTCCCATTGAGGAACATCATCTTCACATCCATCTGATGGATCTTCCAACCCATCTGAGTTGATAGAGCTATCATTGATATGATAGATTAGTACCTTGCTACGGGAGTAAAGGTCTCATCGTAGTCAATCCCCTCAACCTATGAGAAACCTCAGGAAACAAACCTTGCCTTGTGTTCCTCAACACTGCCATCAACTGCCTGCTTTACCTTGTAAAGCCATCAGGAACTAACCACTAACTTGTCCCCAGGTCTAGGGACAACATCCCAAACACTGTTCTGTATGACAGAATCATACTCTTGTACCATTGCATCAACCTAGACTAGTTGTTGCACTGCCTCTTGAAAAGATGAAGGTTCGGTTGCTACACATTCCCCCACCAGGGCCATGTATCTAGTGTATATATTGAGAGATATCCTTTGTTTGCGCTGAGAGGATGGCTGCGCCACATTCTCTCTCACATCTAGCATCAATCTGTCAGCTTCCCATGAGCATTTCTGCCCTTCTTTGGAAGACTCTCCAGGAGTGTTGGTCTCCACTACTGGATCCTCTGTATGTGGTTGATCCACATCATCAGAAGGCTCCTCCTCCTTTGGAACTAAAAGTTCCTCATCTCCATGGAACTTGAGCTCCCTCTCAAGTGACACTTGCATGGCTCTCTGCTCGTCGAACTTCAAATCCTTGCACACTACGGTCCTCTAACTGGCAGGCAGAAACACACGATAGCTGTGGGGTGTATCTGTGTAACCCACAAGTATCCCTAACTCAACTGTTGGGTCTAGCTTCTTCCAAGCATCTTTGGTCACATGACAGAAAACTGGTGATCCAAAGATGCAGAAGTGACTCACATCTGGTCGCTTCCGTGAAAAAGTCTCCATAGGTGTCTTCATCCCCAAAATACGATGAGGACTTCTATTCTGAAGGTACACTGTTGTATTGCATGCCTCAGCCCACAGATGAAGTGGTAGGATTTGGTCATGCAACATCGTTCGAGTTTCTCCCACATTAGATCTGTTCTTCCTTTCTGCCACCCCATTCTATTATGGGTTATGAGGTGCGGTCAAATCCTGTTTAATTCCTTCTGCAGCACAGAAGTCTTTAAACTACTGGGAAACATACTCTCCACCATTATCACTACACAAGCCTTTTACTTTCTTTCCAGATTCTTTCTCTGTTAAGGCTTTAAACTCAAAAAACCTCAAGAAAGTCTGATCCTTCTTTTGCATAAAGTAGATCCAACATCTACGAGAAAAATCATCAATAAAAATAACATAGTACCTTTTCTTTGCGGTGGAGCCTGTAGAGAATGGTACACATACATCTAAGTGAACTCGCTCTAGGATTGCTCCAGCTCTACTATCCTGATCCTGAAAGGAAGCTTTTGCATACTTACCCAGGGTGCATCCTTTGCATGTGTATGTTTGCTCCAATTTTCCCTTGGGTAAGCCGGTAGAAATTTGTTGCACAATCTTCAAGGCCTAGTGATGCAAGTGGCCCAGTCTCCTATGCCATAGCTCGCCAACATCTTGGCTTTGCACCACCTCTGCTTTGGAACTTAGTGCAGCACAGTAATCTACCTCCAGTTTGTAGATATTCTTTACTCGAATCCCAATTCGCTTGGTTTGTCCGGTGCCAATATGCCTCAGGAAAACTTTTCCTTTAATAAAGACTACATCATAGCCTTTATCTTCTAGTATAGCAACAAACACAAGATTCTTTATCAAACCTAGTACATACTTATTACCAGATAGGGTGAGAGGAGCACCATGCTCCCTCTGAAACACAATTGTACCTTCACCTGAGGCACATTACTTTCCATCATCGCCCATCTCAATCCGCATCTAGAGATCCTTCTCCTCCAATGTACTAAAATGATTCTTGTCACCCAACATGTGGAAGGAAGCTCCACTATCTAGGTACCAAACACATCCCACCATGGATGAAACCATGCATGCGCTAAGTGAGAAATCCAACTCACACTGTGAAGCTAGTGCATCACCATCATATCCCTTTGAGGAACCCTTCTTGGATTTCTTCTGTGGACAATTCATAGCATAATGGCCCACTTCATGACAGTGAAAGAATCACACCTTCGACTTGTCAACCTTCTTCCCACCATGAGAAGATTTTGATTGGGACGCCTTCCCTTTCCCTTTCTTATCTTTACTCACTAAAGCTAGATTTTCTTCATCATCTTGTTTTTATGAAGATCCATCCCTGGTGCTTCACGTTATCTCCTCCTACATTAGATCCGACCAAATTCATTCTCAATCTGGTAGTTTCTCTCATCCATTAACCAAGTCCTAGTAGCTATGCCAGCTCTTAGGAAGACCGAGGAGTGCAAGACTCACCATGTCATCATCAACAGTCATGATCCCTATGCTTCCAAGCTCATCCCTGTAGGTGGTGAGCTTGTTCATGAACGTAGATATTGTGTCACCCTTTTCGCACTTGATCTTTAGAAGTTTATCTTTCAGCGCTAGCTTCCTCTGATCGTTGCTATTCTGATAAATATCTTTCAATGTTTCTCACATCGAAAACGGAGCCTCCCTCCCATGGAGGCTCGAGATAATATGATCTCGAACTCCCTCCAGGATGATTCTCCTAGCTCTAGCCACACACTTTTTCCATTCTGCCAGTAGAGTAGCATCAGTCAGCTTCGGGACTTCTTGATCAATGAAGTCCTTTAGATCGTTATTTTCTAACACTGCCTCCATGCGATCCTTCCAGGCTATATAATTCGAACTACCATCAAGGGCATATTTGAGTCTTAAAGCACTGAACGCCATCGGTGAAATAGATGTGATAATAATTCAATTCAATATTCAGAAACCAAACTTCAAACTTCTCCTGCTTGTATATTGTTCCTCCTTGTTCACCTTTGCTCTGATACCATGTAGATTTTCCCACTATAGATCACCTAGTAATTCAATGTACTAAAGAAAAACACTTGATCTACTTCTACAAACAATTTAGCAGAAGCTTAATTGAACATGAGCAACATCAAGCATGAACAGATATAACTGAGAATGAGAAGTATTCCACCATAACGCAGAAGATATATCACCAGGGCAAGCACCAGCATAAAACCCCAACTCTACATTATCATACAAGTGGAAATCTTGTTCAAGTTACAAGAGGAATTAGCTCTCAAGCTATCGTGCTCTCTTTACAATCAAACAATACTTGCTCACAGATTGAATAGACATAGAATATATCTTCCTCAAGCCCTCCAAGCCTCCTATTTCCTTGCACAGTTTTGATTGGGGTCCAATGATATCACATGTGTGAATTTGCCTCACCACACTCACTGTTACCTCTGATCCAACTACACAATCCTCAAGGAATAATATTCCTTCTGCATGCAAGGAATATTCATTAAGGAATATCCTAGCAACTGATAGTACATTGTCCCTCCATCTGATCTCAACTGGGCCTCTAACTGAACTGACATGCATGAGTTATCCATGAGTGAATCTTCAGTTATCTGAAATATAGTAGTTACATGCATGCAAGCATTAACTAACTAAACTCTCATTAATTTAATAAACTGTTAAATTAATCTAACTAGACTTGACTCAGTTAACTGAACCAACTAATTACAACTCAATATTACAACTCACCCTTATCTCTTTAACTGATGGATAAATCCCTCAATCAAAGGAGAAACTGTTTCATGTCCTCACATAGACTTCAAGTTCATAATTCCTTAACTAATTAACTCAAGATGAAGTAATTAATCAATTTACAAATTGTTTTTAATATCAAATTTGAATTTCACTTCCGATGTTTAGTCCAGGGACTGACTAAAATAAGAAGGGATCCTAAAATTCTATTTTCAGCAAAGCTATTTTTAGCACTTACACTTTTCACTCATTGTAGCTAAGATCTCCAATGGATGAAATGCTATTTATATCCCAGCTATTTATAGCAGTACTGTTTTCAACATCTTATATTTTTATCATTTCTTGTTGTACATTTAAACATATATGACCTTATATTTTTCATATTCCTTCTATGGGAATCAATGGATTTGTGACCAAACATATTTCAAGAAAATAAATATCCCTTAAAGTACCTAGAAGATGATGATCTTTCTGCGTGACGCTTATTATCTTGAAACATTCTACTTCTACACCTAGCTGAAACATGTCCAAAATTATGATAGATAGAACATTCAACATTATTCATCAAAGGAAAGAATCGATTAACACTTCCATAGTTAGGAGTAAATTTTTTTCTTTGAAGACATCATTTCCTTAGTTTTTGATGGGGTTGACCTCTTAGCTCCTTGTTGAGCATGTCAGATTTTACATTATAATTCCTTGCCTCAGTTTGTGAGCTAGATTCACCTTTAACAGTTTCATGAAAACTAAGACCAGATAGATGGCAAGAGACCTTTGACTACTAAGAATATTATCCAAAATCTTAGTACTATCTTGGAATTGTAAAATTTTATCCTTTTCTTCTAATTTACCTTTTAGGATATTTACCTAAACTTGATATTTCTCTTCCTTTTCCAGATACTTCTTCTTCATGATTTATTCAACTTTTATTCCTTCCTCCACTCTTTGTCTTAATTTGAGAACCTCATTTCATGTTCTTCAAATGCTTGAAGTATTTCTTCATTTCGCTTATTTGAATTTTTAAGATCTTCTTTTAGAGAGATGACCATAACTTCAAGGCCTTCACAGTAACTGGTTCTTTCTTTTAGTTCCTTGGTTGTTGTACCCTTTCCATTCAATTCATTTATCAATGATGTTACTTCATCTTGTAGCCTTTGACATCAATCTTCCTTTTCCTTGTACTGCTTCCTTATTTTGTTTCCTTCCTCCAACTGAGTTCTTAACTTGATAACCTCTTCTTTGTAGGTACACTACCTCTTGTCAAATAGATCTTGTTGATCTTTGATTTTATCTATGAGCCTTTTAACTTCTGTCTCTATTAGATTTCTTTCACTTTCACCCATAAGAGAAAATACAGTCGTTTCATTGTCACATTCATTATCTTTAATATTGCATTAACAAAGAAATGTATCACCAAAGCACAAAAAATTAGTACCTAGTAATTCTTTTGGTTGTTCATATTCAATCTGAGGTGATTCTAAATCTGAATAATTGCTTCCACCTAATAGCCAATTGTCTTTCCTATTGTCACTATTCCTTTGAGTTATCTTCTTCTTTTGATATTCCTTCTTCTTTTGCTTCTTTCCCATTGTTACAAGAGATCTACTTCAAGCGATCAAGCTTCTACCAAAGGACCTGCTTTGATACCAATTGTTGGGAAAAATACTAAGAGGGGGGGTGAATCATTATTTTCAAATAAATAACTTTTTACATCTCATATTCCTATTTCTATACACGACTTTACTGAAAGGAACCGGCATGTGTAAGTGACTATTCTTAAGATAAGTAGTGTATATGCACTGAACTTATTATTTAGTTAATTCATCATATGTTTGCCTTCAGCTAGTCCATCATTACTCTATTAAAAATTATATAAACAGTAACCATGTAAACCATGACACATAAGCAACACGCATGAACACCAAGATTTAAGGTGAAAACCCATTGCGGGAGAAGAACCACCTGCTGTTGTCATCTTTGTCTTCTTTTTAATATAAAGAAAAAATTGTTTACAATCTTGTACTACTACATACTCATACCAGTACATAGGTACCCACCTGCAGAAGGCTAAAACCTTCACTCATTCTCCAGTTTCTATTGGAAGGGAGCTGCAACCCCCTGGTTCTTGTACTAGTGCAAACTTGTACCAATACACAGGCGCCAACCTACAGAAGGCTACAACCTTCACTTGTTATCCACCTACTACTAGATGGGAGCTCTAACGCCGTAGCTCTTATACTAGCTAATATGTTTACCAGTACATAGGCACTGGCCTACAGAAAGCTACCACCTTCATTCTTTCTTCAGGGACCCTGTTCCATAAATTTTCAATTCATGTTGGACCCATTATCAACACTTAAGCTCAATACCAAAAATCAAACTATAACTCATCATTGTAACACTGTCATTTATCTCTGACAGATCTGAATCAATCAATCAATGAAACCCAACCATCAATATTTGACATAACTGAAACCCAATAATCTATTTAGGAATCAACCAATACAAGTAATTCAAAAAATCATTGAAACCTCTGACATAATTGAATCACCTAATCATCAATTCTAATACAAATGAATCAATCATTCACTCAAAACCTAATCAACTGACACTTAATAAAAAATCAACCAATCAACTGGAACAATCATATCACTGTAACTAGTGCAAAAAATTACATCTCAAAAATCATATGTCAGAATGTATATGCTACTTTCTATAACCCAACCTGAGTATACCTCTAAATATACTGAATCATAAAACTTTTGAGCCAAAAATTTACTACCCAAAGACATTCTGAAGATCTATTGTTATTTTATAGAGTTCAGAATAGATAGTAGTTAAGATCAACCATCTTACTCAATCCATGAGTTAGCTAGACTCAATCTACTTATACAGTCAGTTTAACTTCAGATCTAATGATGATATCATTGAAAATTAGGAGTAAAACAAAAATACTGATCAAATAGATCAATCATTTCCCTTCCTCTGCATTTGCAACTAGAAGTGTCAAACCCGCATGTATACGTGCCTTCATCAAGGCCAACCCACGTATAGATTTTCAAATAATGACTTATAACTTTGCAACTTTTCAAGATTTCAGATATACCCAGATCATAGCATTTAAAGGATAAAACATGCATTATCATTTAGATCTATCCTATCCATTATCAGATCATACAATGATAAGTCATTTCAGGTCTCATGATCCTGATCCAACATTGTATCCAAGGGTGCACAAGATATTTTAAATCTATATCATAACCATAGCCCTTACAACACAAAATATACTTTAGATAGAAGTATTCATGAAAATCCGTTTTACTTCCATACTTAGCGCTTTTATCTTCTTCTCCTTATATACTAGAGCCTTTTTCAATACCATGCACGAAAACAACAGTTAGAACCTATGGTATTCTTAGATGGGATCAAGTAACTGTTATTATGCTCAATATTGTGGGATAATACCATGGTATGGACCCTTGGTATTATTTAACCTTAATTTTCCATCCCATACACGATTTTCCTTCTATGAAACTATGTGAATATGTATACGCGCCTTTTATTTTGTGTACCTACATTTATACATGACTTGGACTATGTTAAAGAGCATATACAACTTAAAACATTCTCTTTCCTCAATTTCTTGATTCTAGTCTGTAATCATTTGTCCCATCATCATGTTCTTCTGTGCCATTAATATGTTACCTCTGAATAGGATTGTTACAAGGTGAGTTTCCATCATACATCACTTTGTCATTTTTGAATTGACCTATATGTGGGTTGCCATCAACGACAACACATGTACCATAATGCCAACATGGTGATGATGATTTTGATAATGATGTTGATGAAAAAGATGATGATGATGATGATGAGAATGATGATGAGAATTATGATGAGAATGATGATGTTGATGATGATGAGGGTAGTAATGATAATGATGACAATGATGAGGACCTTGATGTTGATTATGATGAGGATCTTGATGTTGATTATGATGAGGATGATGATGATGCTGATGGTGGAGATGGTGACAATGATGATGTTAATAATGATGTTGATGAAAAGGATGAAGGCAATGACGATGACAATGATTTCAATGTAGGTTTGTGATATCTTTTTTATTTTAAATAAGCTTTGTCATTTATTAACTCTACAAATTAGTCATTTGAACTTATTAGATGAACCAAAGTTAAAATTGGACATGATGGTATAAACCTAAATGAGCTTCTCTTCGTTTAAAGAATAATATATTCTTTACTAGACAAGGCCAACCATGTGATGGTGGAAGCTCATATGGCCCTTCCTCCCACCCCCTAGCCCCCCACCTCACATCACTCTCAATTCCCCAATACCCAATCTATCTACTATAATATATTTGAAATAAACAATACAATAAAAATCAAACATAAAAGCTTTGGGAAATAAAAATTTAAAGTGAACAAAAGAGAACAAAACAACTGAAAACATATAAATACATACCTCATACATTTCAAAATTTTGATATCATTAATATTCTTCCTCATCTAAATCATCATATGTATCATCCAGTTCAAAATTCATGATCAAAGGATTCACCATATCAACATCATCATCCAAAACATGCTCTTCTACATTTGGTTCTACTTCTTCAAGTTCTTCATTCAAAACATCATCAATATCATCTAGTTCATCTAAATTAACATTGTCTCTCTTAACATATCCTTGAATGTCTTTGACGTCTTTGTTTGGCGCATGAACCCTCTTCTCCTCTACATGATCTTCTTCTTCAATTTCATCTTGTTCTGCTATATTATACCTTATCAAATTTCCTCTTGGATCATATCTAACAACATATGTCCAAACCACTTTACCTAGAACCTCTACATAAAATACCTGTTTTCATTGGATTGGAAGAATATAGGGATTTGATCTTGGCTCAAAATTCCTTGTATTAGCCATGGTAAATTGTTAAGATGGACAATAACATTTCTATAATGGTCGTATTCATGGACTCATATCCTGAACCATTTGACATTGAACGAAAATAATTTGAAGGATTTAAAGTCGCACACAAGTATATCATGCAAACACCCATACTATCAATTTCCAAAGACTTTTGGATATCAGTCACCTCTAGAGGAAACATTGAGAGCCTGAAATACTGCAATTTTCCGACTATCAGAAGTTTTCATCTTTTCATCCAAACTTCTGATTTGAAATTTGTGGCCATTGCACCACATTTTGTTGTGGTGTTTTAACGGCGATGTGCCAAACACATAAAAAAATTCATTGTCAATTGATAAACATATTTATGCTTGGAAATTTTGTAGATTAAGAAAAAAACATGCCATATGCATCAATATAATTTTAAACAAAACTAAGTGGCATGGGTGAATATGCTTTCCCGATAATCTTTTAAACCATATGTTAAACAAATTTCCCTTTCTATAAGATTGGTATCTCCACTATGTTTAGCTTCTTTGACCAATTTATACACACCATACCATCATAACCTACCATTATTAGCTTGGTTTCACCGTTCAATCCATACCTTCATCGGATCAATATTGTTTGAAATGCATAATTGCAATACATCCCACTCTTGATCAGTTGTATTAAAATAAGAAAATTGACATATATAATAGTTAGCATGTTATACCTTGATAATAATGGATTATATAGGAAGACTAAAAATTAAATAAGTATGATATACATAAAATAAAAAAAAGTCGCATGTACTATAAATATCCATTATCTTATACTTACATCTCACTTTCCTCATTATACCTTTCCCCAGTTGGTGCTCCCCTTCAAATTTGTTCATCGACTTGAAATCCCAAATGTGAACCAATACATTAATAATTTTTCCTATTGAAACACTATTTTCATTAATATAAACCATGGTTCGATATATCATATATCCCTCTACCATAGAACCCTAAGGAAATGCTCTTTGTTTGACGAAAGCCTTGAATGATTTCAAGTGCCTCTCAACCCTCCACATTGATCTTGTGTGCATAGGTCCACACTTTTCAATCTCCTCTAATTTGTGTATGAGGTAGTGTTCTTGTGCATTCAAAAATGTTGGAGGTAGAAATTTTTTCATTTCAAAAATTAGATGGTAAAATTTTTTAGTCCAATACTATATATCTTCTTTATTGATTTCTTTAGATGACATCCATCTACAAATTAAGCAAGCAAATCACATGTTTCAACAAAAAAGTATATAATAAATGACAGGTAAAACAAATGCAGTCAAATATAAGTTATAAAAAGAATTATTGAAAAAATTACACTTTGCAGATAAATCTCCACTTACCTCATGTATTGCCAGGATCATATATAATTTTTTTGAAATTTTTGTCGAATGTGTCAGAGGGAGATAAAGGTAGAACATACCGTAACAAAAATAATTTTGATCAATGACTATTTAATACCAATTAGTAGCGAAAAAACACTAACAATATGCTTCACCAATATACAAATGTATACACCAAAATAATTACCTTAATGAATGTATGCCAATCATGAGCTTTTACCCCACTTAATTCACCTTTCCTTGTTAGGATATTCTTTATGTTGGAAGAAAACCCAGTTGGAAATTTATTTATTTATTTATTGTTAGTCATCTCTTTGAGATCCTTTATTTTCTTCTTTGTTAATAACCATGGAAGGGCGCTTATATTTTGGTTGTATCCATGACTATTTGAATGAATCACACTTTCCATTACATCATTGGCCTCATTAGTGGCATTAAAAATATTAGCAATTTTTTCTTTATCTCTTCTTCCATTTAATATTTTCCATAAGGTGTTTGTTAGATTCTTCCCAATGTGCATTGTATAAATAAAATGAACAATTTCTAGTTTCTGATACTAGAGGAGTCTATTGAACTGTTGGGGATAACTTTTCATTCCTCGTGGAAGTTCCCTGTTATTAATGCCATGATGAGTGACAAGGAGAATCATAGTCAAAGATATTATAAAAATAATACATGTCAATTAGTACAGTGAAAAAAATGCAATAATAATATAAAATAATCCAAACATATAATGTATATTTAAACATAGATGATTTGATCCATACATTGAGAGACTCTATTATATTGAAACTTCCATGGGCGAGGTTTCATTCTCCATGGTCTTAATCTTGTCTCTTATTTCCCATTTAAAATATGTTTTCAATACTTTTGTAGCCATAGTTCTTAGAAAGGAAGTGCCTATAGTCATCAAACACCGTAATGAGATTTCATCTTATGACCACAAATTGGACAAGAAAATTTACCCTTTGCTTGAAGACTTGCAAGAGATGGAATAATTTGTATATCAATTATTTTAAGTATTCACAATGAAGGGACTATTTCAAAAACATGAATGAAATTAAATTCATAAAATTAAGCATTATTAAAGTGAAGGGTAATGTTATAACATACCGCAAAAATGTGTTAGCCCTGGAGCATCACGAATTTTCCATACAAGCATTGCATGGGATTCAAATTCGCTTTGTGCATCTATTGGTATAGAGATATCATACATAGTGACACCATTACATATCTCCACTAACTCATCAATAAGAAGCTCTATATATTCATTCACATCTTTGGCCTAGTACTTACCTAATTGATTAAACATATTGTACATAATAACTACATATATGAGTAAAGAAAAAAATGTAAGACATAATTATAAGACATAATTGAACATATATGAGTAAATAAAAAAAATAAGACATAATTATGAAACAAAGAAGACAAATGAGATGTTATTGTGTTAAATGTCTTAATCCTAAACAAATTAATACATGGAACAAACATTTTCAACATTATTTTCCTCCTCTTTATTGACATCCATGGAGGAATGTTATTGTTGGAATAAGGAATTCCTGGGGGGGGGGTGTGAATCAGTAATTTAAGAACCTGTTACTTTTCTTTTCTTATTGCACTTTGAGTTCCTTCTTATGTTATTTCTTATATGAGAGAATTCATTTATGAACCATTAAATTAATAAACTTTTAGATAGATAGGCTCAAACAACAATATCATGTAAAGCATACATTTCATACAGTGTTTTCTCGTGGAAACCCAGAGGTAGAAAAACCACCAATTTTTTGTTTGTTTTTAGGATGTAATTCAAGCACCAACTTAATTACATCTGTTTGTTTGTGAGAACCCACTCATTAAAGGCACCAACCCTATTTTTTTTAGCAAGAACAAATTTGCGAAGAGGCACCAACCCCTTAAGTATTTAGGCGCCAACTTGTCACTGACACTGTTCTACTTTTTCATACAATTTTCAAACAACAAAAAAAGAGGCATAAAATATTACAAGTAAAATAAAATCTAATGGCAGTTTATAGATACAACTTCTCTACACCTCTTTCTGAACACTTGTGGTATTCCTCCTTTTGTTTTGTTCTTTGTGCTATGCTTTTCCTACTTAGGGTTCTCCATTTCTTTTGAACACAACACTACCCTTGCAACACTCTGCTTCCATCCTTTTTTTCTCTCTTCTCTGCTCTTTTTCATATATGCTCATACATCCAATAGATCCATAAAGATTCAAAGTCTTGTTTTTGTGCTCCTATTGGCCCTATGTAGTCACTGTGATCATCAAATCTCCCCACGTGTGTACTACTAGCATGGTGCCCCATCCTTTTGAAAAAACATGATTCCCATGTTCTATCACTACATTTAGGATCAGAGGAATGGTTGGTGATGAATTATCTATCTCATTGCAGGCACTCCATGTTCTGTATTAAATATTAGCTCTCCTTACATATTTCACAAAGGCTTCCCTGATAATTTATGGCTTGCATTAAATATCAGTCCTCCTTCCACATTTCAGAGAAGATGCCTGTGATCATTTATGGCTCGTATAGACTTATATGGACATTCTCATGGCACCTCTGTTCTTCGTTAATGTTTACAATGTGTGCACAAGAGTTCTTCGGCCATCAACCTTACTGAACTACATTCAAATCCTCAACTTCCGATTCATACACCTTTGCACTATTGTTATATCAGTGGATTTGCACTATAAAACACTATTGTAGACTTTTCCATATCGACACTTTTATGCATAAAATCCATATAAAATAATGAACTCCAATAGTCCGCAGCCCATTCTGTATAAGACCCTCTCTATGTTTTCCTCCATAGAATCGAGGGTTGCGACTGAGGGCTCATTCTTATGGCGCCAAGGCCACCACACCCTTGACTGGGGCTATATTTCCTTTGTTGGGCCCTTACACATTTGTTTCATAAAACCGACGCTTTATACCCCAGGAGTCCATTTATGAGAGAATTCTTTATTTTGCAACTATGCCAACCACCAAGGATCATCAATAACAAATTACTGAAGTGATTTCATCACATGCCACATGGTGTCTTTCGACCAATGAAATGTGTCACCCGGATATGGCCCATTAGGCCATCCAAAGTCCCAAAATATACTGTCACGTGTCTCTCTGTATCGTGATGTCTATTGTAACATGATTAGTTTTGATAATTTTTGTTCTTATAAAAGACGATATGAAAAATAAAATAAAAAATAAAACAAAACAATAAAATATTATGAAAAGAAACCCCATGAAAAGAAAAGAAAAGGTACCAGTGAGCAAGCCAAAATGCCACTAGGAATAAGTTTTGTTTTTATCATACAACTTAACCATGATGAAACAATTTTAAATTTTATGTATTTAGGTTAGGGAATAAATTAAATCATGAGTGAAATTTCATTGAAATTCGCTGATATAATAGGTTTTAGTAGTTTAGTGATAAGAAATGGGTTTGCAAGAGTAAATGCGCCCTCAAAAATGTAAATTTAAGTTTCATTAGCAAGTTGATTTAGTTAATCATGAATTTAAACATGATTAAATGATGTAATCAAGTTCAAATCAGAATTTTCAATCTATGATTGAGGATTGACAAGACATCTTATCACTTTCACAAAAGTTCAAGTGCTTTTGCATGTTATGATCTTCCCCACCAGATCAATGATGAGGAAATATTTTCACACTGCTCATCCATTTTCACATTAATGCCCGGGGGGTCCAAGAAACGATATTGTTTTTCATGGGCCCCATGTGATGTGGCGTCCTCTTATCAATTCACACCTCCCAATTAAAACCATAAATCTAGCCATTGTGCTTCAAAGGTTGTTGTGCAATGACAGGTGAACAACGTTAAACAAAGCCTGATAACAATTGACGAAGCCCCCTCTAGTTCAAGGGCTAGCTTGAACCTAAAGGTTGGTTGTGTTGTTTTCCTGGCATAGTTTTTGCAACCAAGGATTGCCTACAGGAAACATGTACAACATTTGGCACTGCTACGGGGAGCGAAGTAACGAAGAGATCTTTCTCTGGAGAACAATGAATATTACACCTATTCCTTGCCGGTGAACAAGGAGTAGGCATTTATTATTGGTTGCATTCCTTTCACCTGGAGACTCCACATTGTCATATAGCCATTCCACTGGGTAACCAATCCCACTCTTTTGAAATTTCAACTCCCTTTACTGCTATGCAAGGTTCATTGATACTTGCAATCAGCTATATATGTCTCTCCCTCTCATCCATGGTCAGAAATCTAAAATGTCTACAGAGGATGCAGCTCTTATAGAACACCTGATAGTATAAGTTTCCCATGGGATTTAATGTTCATATTGTATATATTCTTCATATTTTCAGCTGTTGGCCACAAGGTTTGTCAATAAATCCACTCCGAAGTTGGTTACATTAGAAATAATATTTTACCTAATAGTGTAAAGTTTTTCAGTTCAATTAGATAGAGGTGTGGGGATTGAATAGATATTATGAGTTTCATTGTGTAGTAGATGAATGTGTTCATTGTTTATGAGTGGTGTGATTTGAAGAGTATATGATAGATCAACTTATATTTTTAGTCTTTAGAAATTTTCTGTTTTCAAATTTCAGTATGAAAGAGTATCCGAATTAGTGCAGGCATATGGTTACATTTCAGAGTTGTAGGTTGCAGTGTGTCATAACAAAGTATTCAAATGACAACACTGATCCATGGGGATTTCTTATATTTCTACACAAGATGGTATATTAGTGGTTAATGGTATTATGGTATGAATCCATGGCCAAGAGTAAAGGAAGCTAGTCTACTAGTTCTCGACATCCCAGAGCAGGGGACAGTCCCCATTGCAGTCGATGTTGTAACATGATTAGTTTTGATAATTTATTTTTTTATAAAAGAGGGTATAAAAAATAAAAATTAAATAAAACAAAAGAATAAAAAATGATGAAAAGAAACCCCATGAAAAGAAAAGAAAATGTATCAGTGAGAAAGCCAAAATTCCACTAGAAATAAGTTTTGTTTGTATCATATAGTTTAATCATGATCAAACAATTTTAAATTTTATGTATTTAGATTAGGGAATAAATTAAATCATCAATCAAATTTCATCGAAATTAGCTGATATAATAGGTTTTAGTAGTTTATAAATAATAAATGGGTTTGAAAGAGTAAATGCACCCTCAAAAATATAAATTTAAGTTTCAGTAGTAGGATGATTTAGTTAATCATACATTTAAACATGATTAAATGGTGTAATAAACTTTAAATCAGATTTTTTACCTATGATCGAGGATTGACAAGACATCTTGTCGCTTTCACAAAAGTTCAAGCGCTTTTGCACGGTTAAGATCTTCCCCAATAGATCGACAACGAGGAAACCATTTCGCACCCCACCATCCCTTTTCACGTTAACGGTGGCGGGGGGGTTCGAAAAGTGTTATCTCTTTTCATGGGCCCCATGCGATGTGGCATGCTCTTATCAATTCAAATCCCTAATTAAAATTTTAAATCTTTCCATTGTGCTTCAAAGGTTGTTGTTCAATGACATGTGAACAACATTAAACAAAGCCTCATAACCACTGAGGGAACCCCCTCTGGTTCAAGGTCCAGGTTGAACCTAAAGGTTGGTTGAGTTGGTTTCCTTGCGTAGTTTTGTAGCCAAGGCCTAGCTATAGGAAATAGGTACAATAATGTCATCCTGATGTCAATACCGACCTGACGTTTTTGGAACCAATCAAACACTTCCATGTGTCTTCATCGAAGCTTCTTTGATGCTACCATCTATCCTTATCGAAACTAACTAGACACCTCCACATGTCCTCCTAGAGGGGAGAGAAGAAGGCCCGCCATGCTTGGTTTTGCAACGAATTCCTTTGTAAACATATTTTATGCTCTCCCTATGATTTAACACTAGAGGCCGTAATCCCAATTTCACTTTTGAATTTTTAAACGTCGATCGTCAATTGTGATTTGTCAGGACCTCTCATATGTGATATCGCAAATCGCTAATCAGGGGATCACTTCCGCCATGCACTGAGCCTTGAATCCCCCAATCATCAATTTCTGGGACCTTCGATCTCTAATATTCCACTGCATAAGGCATCAATCACCCTTAACTCCATCAGGCAACATATTTTGAACCATAAGTCTATTTTTGGACTTTTGCATATTGTTGGAAAGCACTCCCAGAGAAGTTTCTAATGAAAGGAGCCCTATTAGCCATTGAGCCCATATGCTACCTCAAACGATGGCTCAAAAGTATCTTCATAATAAATCATCACAACCACCAAGGCATGAAGCCCCATCATTAGGTTGAGCCTTGTTTGACATCAATTCCAAGACATGTAGATCCAACCACCTTCATACCATCAAATGGCCAACAATCTCCCCCTTTGGCATTGATGGAAATACTGCAAAATCCCCCTTAGGCTAGGCATGATCTCCTTCAATGGCTAATTTCTCCCCCTTTGACATCAGTGGCAAATAAAAATTCACTTTCACTCCTCATAAACCAATGCACCCTACTCTCAGATGAGTTCCTCTTACAGAGTAGCTACCACCTCCTACGAATATGAAGTCATTTGGAGGGAGAAGTTAGAACTCATATATGTTGCCTGAGATGCTCAAATGGTTCGCTTGCAAGTGGCTTGGTAAAGATATCTACCAGTTTCTCTTTATGGCACATACACATGTTTAAAAATGTTGGCTACAACTTTTTCCCTCTATAAATGACACTTGATGGGAATATGTTTGGTTTTCTAACACATGTCTTGATTTTTTGATATGTCTATTTCACTAGTGTTGTCATACATTATTGGAATGGGATTAGAAAACTCTACATGTATACCCTTTAAGGTCTACTTCAAAAAAATAATATTTGTACAACAATTTCTAGTTGCAATATATTATGCTTCAGTAGTCAATAGAGAGATGGAGCTCTGTTTCTTACTAATCCATGATACCAATCAGTCACCCAAAAGAAAGGCTACACTTGAAATACTTTTTCTATCATCAAGACTTCCAGCCCATTATTCATCTATGTAGGTATTCAAATTGAAGTCTTCACTCCTAGTATATCACAACCCATATTCTATTATACCTTGAAGATATTTGAAAATCCTCTTAACAACCACCACATGACATTCTCATGGACAAGTCTGAAATATTGCCACAATTCCCACTGGTTGCATGACATATGGCCTTGAATTTGTTAGATATAGTAAGATTCATATCATCGATCTGTATTCAGCCTGATTTACCTGTGGCATTTCATCTTCCTTGCACAATTTACAGCCTATAGTCATGGGTGTGCTGACCAGTTTGCATTCCTCCATTCCAAACTTCTTCAAAGTTTCTTTCAATTATTTGGATTAAGATATAAAAAATCCTTATGGAGACCGACTAATTTGTAAACCAAATAAAAAGGAAAACTCACCAATAATGGACATTTCAAACTCTGTTTGCATACAATTTACAAATCGATGCCCCAACTGCTGCACATCATTGTTAAATATGATGTCATCCACAAACACAACCACTATCAGAACATGATAATTTTTAGATTTTACATTATTTAAACCAAATTATTAAGAATTGAAAAATATGAATTTGATAAGAAACTTTGAGTCACCTTTCTATGTGGATTCATAACAGAAGTGAAAAGAAATAAATTACAAATGCTTAAAATCCAATGGCAAATAATATTCCTACCAAGAAATCATGCATGTAATCTAAATCCTTAAAAAAATGTCCAACACCTAGTGCATATGACAAGAAGTCCTTGAGCTCACCAAAAGAAAACAATAGAAGTAACTTATAAGCCCCATCGAAATAGTGGGGCCAGGAAATTAAGTTACTGCACCAATAATTACAAACATTTTGAATAATAGAATTGGCATTTCATGCGATGATAATATTTTTAGAAAATTTGGTTGCTGCGGAAGAGAGCCGAGATGAACCCTAAAGGCAGAGCCGCCGCCTCCTCGCCTTCGGCCGTCGTCCGGCCTCTGGAAGGCTCTGTTGATGCAGGTGAAACACAATACACTCAAGGACCTCCGCTCCAGAGCTTTGCTGAAAAGCCAAGTCTCCACTGCGTCGCCTTCGCCCCTGAAAACGCCAGATCTGGATCTTTTACTGCTGCATCGCGTGCCAGCTGCCTCCTACAGAATGCAGATACGGCGACTGAGAAAGAGGACGCAGATCTTTCTCTTGTTTCGGATACCCTTCGCAGTGCGAACCTGAAATCGAGTTCTCTGTCAGAATCTACGGCACGAAAGAACTCCTCTGCATCGGATCTGGGCTGGAATGAAAGTTACCATTGGCAGATACCTTTTTCTCCTCCTCTGCCTCCAGGGCGTCAAGAGTTAGGAGACCCTACAGCCTCTGGCCCCGTGCTGCTTCAGAATGTTTCTAGAAAAAAGCTCTCTGCCCCCTTTCAGGTTCAAATCACACAGATCTCAGGCAAAACCATTATGCAATGGGTACATTCTTTAGATCTGGTGCAGAACCTCAAAGCAAATCTGGAGCGCAGACTTGGGATCCCCACAGCCCTACAGAGACTCATCTTCCAAGGTAAACAGCTCGACGATCCTCTTCCTCTATCTTTTTACAGCATAAAAATCAACAGTTCTTTAGTGTTTTCCTTTCGCTTGAGAGGTGGAGCTGCAGGGCAATCCTCTTCTACTCCTCCATTCTCCTACAAAGATGCAGTCCGCTCTGAGATACCTACAACCTCAGAACCTCCTAAACCTAAGCCTTTTTTGGTGGACAAATTGGAGGAGGTTCCCTCTGTTGAGATCTCCTACTCTGATCTTGCAGATGACACCCAAAAATTTGCTGAAAGGGCCATCATCTGCAGATTCAATGGGCTATGGCCACGCTCAAAGGATCTTTATGACTGGATCAATGACAACTGGACTGACCGTTGCAAGGTCCATTTCTGTGCAAAGGGTTATTTTATAGTGCTGTTCGATAACCCCGAGCACTACGAAAAAGCCTTAGAAGAAGGCCCTTGGTTCATGGGTTCAGCAGGCCTCTTCTTAACTCCATGGTTCCCAGACTTTGACCCAGCCTCAGCAGTCTTCACTAAAGCCCCTGTATGGATCAGACTTCCAAATCTCCCAATCCACCTGTGGCGCACAGAAGTATACAGGCAAATAGGCAACACCCTGGGCTGCTTTTTAATGGGAGATTACAAGAGGGAACGGCAAGGTCTCTATACATATGCTAGAGTATGTGTAGAGCTAGATTTAAGCAAGGGATTTCCAGAGCAAATCAATCTCAAGATCAATGACTTGGTTTGGACCCAGTTTATAGATTACGAAAACACTGCCTTCTGATGCCACCATTGTCACCTAACAGGGCACCTGCAGAACGCATGCCCATCGCTGACAGCAAGAATGAAAAAGGGCATCTTCGCAAAATCCAAACCCAAGCGTTGGACTCCCTGTCCACCACCACCAGCTGGGAGCTCTAGCTTCCCAAGTAAGGAGGTTGAGGAAAGCGATTCAGATCTGGACCAGGAGCCTCAGCCGATGGTTCCGCCCACGGAAACTGAGGGGTGCACCCATGTCACAACAATCTCTCAGAAACGCACCCATGAGACTTCCTCCTCTGAATCTGAAAAGGAGTTCCCGAAGACAGAGAATTCCAGTCTTCAAGTGGTTCTAGCTCATTCCCCCCATGAGGGCTGGACAAAAGTCAACAAAAAGAAAGGGAAAAAACACTGTGTTGAAGTTTCTGCCCCTGTGGGGTAAAAGTCAGTTAGTCAGTCTTTACTCTCAAATTACTTGATGTAGCTGTGAGTTTGATTCCTTCCTCCGGGACCGAGGTTGATGGCTCCATCATTTCCGGTCTGCCGGTCTCTTGCTTCTCTTGCTTGTACTATACTTTACTTAATAGAATTAGTCTTTACCGATAAAAAAAAAAAGAATTGGCATTTCATGCCACTAGTCTAACAAGATATCGTTGACCAAAAGTTTCATCCTCATATAAGATTTCTCTACAATAAGAGATATAAGTGTAGCTGAGCACAAAGTATAATATTCACTTAATACCAATATTATAAGTTTCAAAAAAATAACACCCAATGAAATTTCATAACATTTTTGTGTCATGTTGGCAAGAATATAAATGCTCCATTTCACAGAAAAAGTGATATTTTAAGCTTGACCTAACTTGGGATAGACAATGGAAGTTATTCACTTTTGTTATAGACATTTTTGTGCCTTACAGCATAGAGCATGAAATGTCAATAATCTAAGGGATCCAAAGTCCCTAAACATGTTGTTCCTACCCCTAGAGGAACAAGGTCAGCAAACCACAGCACTTCAGATCAGTTCTCCACTGAAAAACACTCAGAAACAGGTCAATTTTGGATCAAAGCAGCTGCTCCAAAGGCTACCTGCATTGCATAGCAAGTGCAACAAGGGCTACCTGCGCTGCATAGCAGGTACAACACAAGCTACCTGCGCTGGGCGTACTTTGACATGTGGAGGAATCTTTTCTCAATGTGCCAGTGCCCAGGAAGCTTCCAAAATGACACTTGGATCATAAGATTCGCCTAATGATGAGTTAAGAGCTTCTAAAACTCCAAGTGGAAGGCAGAAACTCCGAGTGAAGGACTGAAGAACAATTGGAGTTGAAGAGGACAACAAGTCACACATCAAGCTGATTTATCTTCACTCCAAAACTCTATATAAGGATCTCATCCCATGGGATCTGGAGGCCAGAATTTAGTGCAAAGAATTGTTGTTGGTTTACCGTTGTGAGTATTGGGTGATTGCTTGAGGGAGGTGAAGAGGAGATTTCTTTCCGTCGGGAAGGTGATGCTGGATTGGACCTCTCACGGTTGTATCACCGCCTGAACCTTACTTCCTTATATTAATAAAGCATTTGAGGTTCTTCTATTCGCATGTGTTTCAATGGTGTATTGTCTTACTTGCGTATTTGATTTATGCTAATCCTTGAATCAATTATGAATGCATGCTTCTTGTAGTTTCCTTTTCTTGTCTTGTTCGCAGGATCTCGTGTAGCTAGGCCCGTGAGAAGACTTGGAGCTGGGAGCAAGCGGCAAATAGAGGAGATTGGATCGACCATTTGCGCAAGACATCGGTAAGTGGATCTCTTCCTTTCATCTCTTGCATGTCATAAAGAAGTAACTTTAGATAGCTTTGCTTCAGCTGTTGCTAAGGAACTATCACCCTTAGAGTGGGATAGGGTCATTCTGTGTTGGATACTTTTCCCCACAACAGACTGGCGACTCCACTGGGGATCGTGTCTTGTTGGTAGCTTGTGTTTCTTGCTATTCATTTCTTAAACAAAGGGAGTACCGAATCGAACTGCATCCGAATCCTTCGAATGCAAAGTAGAGGGCAACTACTCTAGCCCAGTGCTGGGCATGTTTATGATTTGAAGGGCTGATCCACAAGGACTCTTTTTATCTCTTTGTGATAGTGTTCATCTTCCTTAATCATCCTCTAGTGTATACTTGACTGATAGCCTCTGATTTGGCCAAAAACCATTGATTTTTGAGCAAACTGTGACACAGAATCTGAGAGAGACGAGAGTTGTCTCATCAGTGCAGCTGCAACAAAGGCTACCTGCACTGCAACGCAAGTCCCGAAGGGGCTACCTGCGCTGCATCTCAGATTGACAGTGCAGCACCTGCGCTGATCTAGTTTTGCCTTGTGCAGCTGGGGTTCCCTCCTGTCTGTTGCCCAGTTTTCAATATTGTTTTTGCAGCCTGTTGTCAACCTGTATACCCAGCTGAAACTACCTTTCTTTGACTTCATTCCGCCTCAGTTGTATGAAGAAACCGTGATTGTTCTTATTGTATTTCTTGCTTTCATTCACAGTTTCCCATAACGAAAGTGAACTAGTCTTGCTGTGACCTCTTGGATCTAGACCTGTAAGAAAGTGTCGTTATGATTCTGAGAGCTAGTTTATTACTGTTCATAGCTGCTTGAGCATTTGCTTTCGTTATATGGTTCGAATTTCAGTATTTCTTGTGTTGAAACGAGTGAATCTTAAGGTGTTCTTTTGATTATTGGACAAAAACTTGTTTGCTTTCGCTTGAAATTGAATTCGAAATTATACAACAGCTTTCTTTTTGTAATACATCAACATTAAGGAAGAAGAAAAGAAATACTTGCATTGTGCATGTGCATTTTGACAGTTTGCATGTTGATTTAGGAAAGTGCATCAGTGTGTGCTCTATGATCTATTTGAAAAGATGATGTCTTTCTTTTCCTTTAGTAGTTAAGATTTTCATAAGTTGAAAGAATTGAAAAAGCTTGCTTATCATTCTTAGACTGCATTTAGGAGTTGTATCATACATCACGTGGTGATCCATAAAGGAAAACTGCTAAGCAAGATCAACCTAAAAAGAACTGAATTTATCTAACAACACTTTGAAACATAACGAAACACAGTAGAGGTCTAGGTAGAGACGTGAACCGGCGTCGTTAAACATAGTGACTGTCGATCTCTACGAAGGTGGGTGATTCCTCCTGAGGGACGATAGCACTAATACGGATTTGTGCCCCCGCGTACCGTCGCGTATATTGGGGGACCCCTATAGGAACAAAGCCTTTATCCATAGGAAGCCGTGTCGGCCGCCCTACTGATCGCGATGCAGTGAACACAGCATTCACGAAGATCGACCACTCGTACCGTAAAACGTATTCTGTGGTTTCGCGAAAGGTTTGGCACACCCTCTGCCTAGAACTCCAGAGTAGTTTCTTTTGGCCTTTTTCAAACCCTATAACTGAAAAAGTCCATCCGAGCATTTGTCACTTCGGGCTCGTTAATACATCGAAGGAGACTAGAGTCATCTTTAGCTTTTTCTCGACTCTTAAAAAGTGAAAAAGCAAGTTGTGTCTTAAAAAGCGTCTAAAATTAATTCAATTCGAAAACACATTTTACCCTGTGCATTGTTGGTTGATCAAGTAATCCGCAACCGTGGAAGAAAGTCAATCGATGAACCATCGTTCGTGGAGGCGTACGAGTCAACCGTCTTTGTCTCTGGAATCGAAAACAACCCGGGCAAAGCGATCTCGTTCACCTGGTTCCAAATCTCCTGTCAAAGTTAGAACAAGTGTTCCGATGACATCTGAGGTTCCGGTTACTCCAAACATTTTTGGAAACCCTTCCCCTATTGAAGAAGTTCAACAGCCCCAGAAGGACAGTAACACTGATCCTAGTCTGAGAGCAAATACTTGTGTTACTGAATCAGTTCCATCAGTGATCGGTTCAGAGAGTCTTGCTCCTCAAACAACTGTCGCTGTCGAAACAACCCCTTCTTCGGCACCAGAAATATTCTACGGACCTGACGGTCTTCCTCTTCCACCCGGTCTGATCGCAATAGAAGAAATTGTAGAAGATCCGCAAGCAACTACTCCAACACATTTTGGAGCAGGGATCACTCTACTTCCTACTGCATCAGAAGCTAGCCTACCACCCAGAGAAGTTCCTGAAGAATCACTAGGCAATCTATTGGATAGACTCAAAATGTCTGAACAACCGTCAACATCTAGGACTGTGCCAAATGACACAGCGACAGCAGAACTCCCTACAGTCATTCCGACAATGTTCACCGGCATACCATCTGTCCCTAACTCTCAACAGCTGGAGGGGATCCCTTCGGGGGCCATGACGACAGTATGGTCTGTTCCTGTTTGTTCTCCCAGGATAATACCCGGTAACTCCTATGTTGGAACTCAACAAATTGATCCTTTCGGGAATCAGTTTGGGCAATCTGGTCCTCGAGGTGTAATGAATCCTCTCGGTTCCGAACCACCACCGTATGGGGGGCAATATGCTTTTTCATTACCCCCTCCGGGAGGTTACCCATACGGGAGTTCACAACCATATTCAGGTTATACTGGAATAACTACAAGTGGTTGGATACCTATGCTACCCCAGCAACCAAGAGTTGTGTATTCTATGCAACAACAAATGCCTGTGATGAACATCCCGATGGCACCAGCGATTGTAACCGTGTCGCAAGTTCAAACGGTGCCTGTTGTATGTCAACCTCAGTTTCCTCAGGTTGTAATGCAACAGCCCCTTGGCCCTGCGACTCGACCGCAATCGCCGGCTGGCGGGGCGGCACAAGCACAAACGGGTACCATTACCCCTCATCTTGGTCCAGTGGTTAGTATAGCACAACAACCCATGGCATCACAACCATGGTTGGTGCAATATCAACAACCACAATTCCAGCAAGTGTACCAAGGTACCGAGCAGCAGAATTTTGCGAACAGTGGACAACCGTACATGCAAAACGGTCTAAACCAACCACTTTACAGTGGGGTAGTCCACCAACCGTATCAATCGTACCAGCATCAAATACATTATGCCAGTATGCAAAGACCAACTGCTCAAGCGATCCCATCGTATCCTGGGTACGCTTCGCCTAACCTGAGTCAACAGCTGCCATTCGTGGCAACTCTAGAGTTACCCAATTTACATCGATTGACGAACAATCCAATTGCTTATGCCCCTTGGTGGCCAGCGATTCCTCACAAACTTCCCTCGGACATTCCTATATTCAATGGAAATCCAGGTGAAGACCCGTCAAATCACGTCATGACTTTTCATCTGTGGTGTTCATCGAACACTCTGAACGATGATTCGATAAGACTTCGCCTCTTCCAGAGGACATTGACAGGTCCGGCGGCTAAATGGTATATAGAATTGCCAAGAGCCTCTTTCGACAATTTCAGCTCCTTAGCCACGACTTTTTTAACCCATTTTCAACTACCAATCAGGTATGAAACAGGAACCGAGATACTAACCAACTTCAAACAGACGACAGCTACTCACATATCAGATCATATACATGAGTGGCGTCGCCGTCGTAGGATGGTGAAAACATACGTTCCTGATCAGCTATTAGCTGAATGGTTTATAAAGTCATTACTTCCGGCTATAACGGAAGATGTAGCCAAGGGGGGAGTCGTAACAGAGGAGCAAGTCATCGCTCGTGCTCAATATTTAGACTTAGTATATACTCAGTCTGGCATGCTCTACGACAAAATACCTGACGCCCCTAGACCTGAATTTTCAATTCCTCCCCCTCCTAAATCGAATATTGACTCTCATGCCAGAGATGGCGTGATTGGCACTGCAAGTGCGAAGTCGAAAAAGGTGTCACCTCAGAAAGCCCGTAAGACTTCAGATCGAAATGCCCATGAAGAAATTCTTGCTTCGGAAGTAAATGCCATATCAGCATATAGAGGCAAAGAAACCAATCAACCAGGAAGCAACAAGAAGCAAAACAAAGGGAAGAAGAAGCAACAGGATGATCCGTCACCTGAAAAAACTTCTTCGAACTCTCCTGAGAAAGGGAAAAAGAAATGGCCCTGTATGATATGTGACGAAGATCACAAGACAACAGATTGTCCATACAAAGCTGAGCTCAAGAGATTCTTTAAAAGTCCAAAGAACCCAGCTGTGTTGACTAATCCATTTCCCAATCCAGGTCAAAATATGGTTGATAGTGGAAATGCTTCCCCGTCGCAAGTGCTAATGTTATCAATATCCAAGCACCAAAATGATGCTTTGATTTCGACAAGGAACAAAGATTACGGAAATCCGCAACTGTCAAACGAAAAAGGTAAAGATCAACCTAGTAGTTCGACAACAACTTCGACAGAAGTTGTCCCACCCATAATGCCAGAATTAACGATAAAACCACCTAAGGGGGTAGTACACAAGTTGACTTTTAATCCTTGTGCCAGAGCGGCGCAACATTATAACATAGTAGAAGATTTGGCTCAATCGCGATCCGCTATGTCGACTCTAGAAGTCCTACAAAATTGTCCATCCCAAAGGCAGGCATTGTTATCGGCAATAGGGGGGGTTGATCCTAAGGATTCCAATCTTGTGTCCTTTGATCACAAAGGGTATGACCCTCAGTTACCCGCTCAACTAGCTTTCCTTATTCAAGTGAAAGCCCTCAACAAAACTGTTCATCGAACAATTATTGATGAGGGGGCATCGACATGTATTATGTCGATGAGTTGCTGGAAAACATTAGGGTCGCCAACCTTGTCAAGATCGTCGACAACACTAAAAGCATTCGACGGTAGGACATATACCCCTTACGGTATTCTAAGTAACTTAAAGGTTGAACTAGGTGGAAAAACAGTAGAAATTGATGTTGAAGTCATAGATGGGAATCTGGATTACAACATCCTACTGGGAAGACCATGGATTTATGCCATGGCAGCTGTTGTGTCGATTTATTTTAGGAAGATCGCTTTCCCGTTTGAAGGAGGGATTACGGTCGTCGACCAACAGAACTTCCTCCTTAATGGCTCACAAGTTACGGGAAGCATTCCCATGATCCATGAAAGCGACCATTCAATTCAAGATATAGGAGTAGGCCTGCTGAAAGACCCCACAATGATGGGGACTTTCTCGCTACCAAATCATATGTACATAGGAAATGTACCATTGGTGGCTACCTGCAACATGATATCCTCCACGAAGGTCGCAAAAGACAAAGTCGTCATGGATCGGGCAATGGTCTTGCACCCGAGCCCAATCGAAATATTGTAGCAATCAATGTTTCAGGCATGGGAGGCGAGCCCAAATCAATGCTCGTCAAGCGTTTGGGTAGACAGGTTAGGAGAATGTGGTACCCCTTTGGATCCTTGGTCACGAGTGCATGCAAGTGACGAAGGAATCCTACAGTCAATGTTGATTGAGGGGGCACCATGGGATGATAACCACCATCGTTCCCTTCCTCAGGAAGATACTCAAGGCGACCTATATCACCCTTCAATATTTGAATTCCTAGCAAATACTGTAAATACGGTGGATTCCGAGAGAAACGTATCCAATATAGAAGAGACTATAGCCATAAATATCTCGACCAAAACAGACATTGTAGAGAATATTTATGTCGGCAAAGGTTGTTCCCCTTCAGAACAAGAAATATATAAAGCTCTTTTCCGTGAATTTAGAGGTGTCTTTGCCTGGTCATATGATGAAATGCCAGGCATCGACTCGAGTATCGTTGAACACGAAATTAAGATGTATCCTGATGTCAAACCAGTGAGACAATGGCTTCGGTAGGTGCACCCCAAGAAAGCCGCTGCTATTAAGGTAGAAGTTGAAAAACTCCTCCATGCTGGTTTCGTCTACCCGGTTCCTCTAACCGACTGGGTATCGAATATTGTCCCTGTTATGAAAAAACAAGGAACAATACGAGTGTGCGTCGATTATAGGGATGTAAATCAAGCTTGTCCAAAGGACAACTACCCTACACCCTTCATCGACCAGATAATTGATGAATGCGTCGGATGTGAAATCTTTTCGTTTATGGACGGATTTTCGGGGTATAATCAAATTAATATCCGCCCACAGGACCAGTCAAAGACTGCATTTATTTGTCCGTGGGGCACATTCGCTTCTCGAAAATTACCCTTTGGTTTAAAGAACGCAGGGGCGACGTTTCAGAGAGCAATGATTTATGCTTTCCATGACATCAAGAACATCGTTCAACCTTATCTCGACGATCTCCCGGCTCATTCGCAAAAGCGGGCTGATCATCCGCAACATTTAAGAGCGATATTTCTACGTTGCCAACACTACAAGATAAGACTCAATCCGCACAAATGTGTGTTTTGCGTCGATTCTGGTCATTTACTTGGCTTTATAGTCTCCAAGGATGGGATTCGTCTCGACCCTTGCAAGGTGCAGGCAATCATTAATTTGCCTCCACCTTCGAACTTGCTTCAGATTCAGAAACTCCAAGGAAAAGCAAACTTTCTGAGGAGGTTCATTCCGAATTACGCAGAACTTGCTAAAGGTTATACCCGTCTCTTGAAAAAGGATGTACCTTTCGTCTGGGACCAGGTTGCGCAAGCTTCCTTTGATGCTCTGAAAGAAGCGCTAGTAAAAGCATCATTAATGTACGCCCCGGACTATCAAAGAGACTTTAACCTGTATCTGGCTGCAGCATATACGACCATTGCAATGGTTTTAGTTCAAGAAGTCGACGGAATTGAACACCCTATATATTATTTAAGTAAAAACTTAAATGATACAGAAAGTAAATATTCTCATGTTGAAAAGCTAGCACTAGCTACTGTTCAAGCGATACAAAGGTTTCGGCATTATGTCCTCTTCAGGAAGACCACCGTATTGTCAGATTGCAACCCCATGACTTATATACTGTCGCGACAGTTGCTTGGGGGAAAATATTCAAAGTGGATAGCTATCCTTCAAGAGTTTGATCTGGAATTTGTGAAATCCAAATCAAAGAAAGCTTTAGTTTTCGCAGAATTATTATGCGATCTCCCATCATCGTCCAACGATGAAACGTCCAAAGAATCAATCGTGGACGAAGATTTGTTTCTGATATCAGCAAGTGATGAGTGGTATGGAGATATAATAGTTTATCTCCAAACCCAAAAGTTTCGGCCAGACACCTCTCACTCAGAACAAAAACGCATTCGATACCAAGCAAAAGACTACATGATCATCGGTGATACGCTTTACCATCGTGGTGTCGATACGGTCCTGAGAAGGTGTCTAACCCATGAGGAGGCCGAAAAAGCCCTGAATGAATGTCATTCAGGCACCTGTGGGGGGCATCAATCTGGATATGCTACAGCACAAAGAATCTTACGAGCAGGATACTTCTGGCCAACCATGTTCAAAGATTGCATAACCGCAGTTAGAAGTTGCCATGCATGTCAGATTTTTGAGAGCAAAACCAGAAGACCCCCCGCTCCTTTACAGCCAATAATAGCTGTGGGGCCTTTCGCCAAGTGGGGCATCGATTTCATGCAATGTAACCCCACCTCGACCGGGGGGCATGGGTATATTATAGTCGCGGTTGACTATTTTACCAAATGGGCCGAGGCGATGCCTACATTGGATAACACTGGTGAAACAGCAGCCCTATTCTTTTTTAATCATGTAGTCGCCAGATTCGGCATACCACAGGCCATAGTAACAGATCATGGATTGCATTTTCGCAATCACATGATGGTTGAATTAACTGCCAAACTAGGATTGTCTCACGACAGCTCTACTCCGTACTATCCGCAAGCTAACGGACAAGTTGAAGCAATCAACAAGGTCCTGAAGCGCATGCTGCAAAGGATGGTTGGGGTTCACAAAAGAAGATGGCATTTGATCCTGTACTCGGCTTTGTGGGCCTACCGAACATCGGTAAGGAATGCCACTGGGTTCACACCGTTTCAACTGGTATATGGCCTAGAAGAAATCCTACCGATCCAGTGTGAAATTTCGTCCCTTAAACTCGCAATTGATCTCCTCCCCAGAACCTCAGAAGAAGAAGCTCGTTTCTTGGAGTTAATCTAGTTGGATGAAACCCGTCGTGATGCCACCTTGGCCAACGAAGCCCATAAGAAACGAGTCAAAGCACAGTTCGACAAAAATGTCAAACCCCGTGTCTTCTCGGAAGGTGATTTGGTCTTGCTTTATGACCAAGAATCCGATAAATTGGGGGCTGGGAAATTCAAGTCCTTATGGATGGGCCCTTATATTGTTAAAAGTGTGTTAGCAAAAGGTGCCTACGAGTTGGTAGATTATGACGAAATTCCACTGGCGCAACCCCGCAACGGGTTGTACCTTAAGCGTTACTATGCCTGATAGTAACCTGTATGCTTTTGTTACATTTTTGTTTTCGCTAAAGCGTTTGTTCCGGTTTAAGTAATCCGCTTTTTAAACTTATTGCAGATGTCAAATCCATTGGAACCGTGGGTTGGATATGCTGACGGAGCGAGTCGTAGTTCGAGGAACCTATCCTCTGCAGCATGGGCCATTTTTGACCCAAGCGGCGAATTAGTGAGTTTCAGGGGGGTATGTATTGGCCAATCAACGAATAACATCGCTGAGTATAGCGTGTTGATAGAACTCCTCTCTGATGCCATCACCCATGGCATACGCCGGCTAGTCGTCAGGTTAGACTCACAGCTCGTGGTACTACAACTCAATGGTACCTACTCTGTCTGAAATCCAGCTATTTATCGCAAGTTCCTAAGAGTTAAAATCTTGGAAAGACAGTTTGATTTTATCCAATATCAACACATTTCCAGAAACTTAAACACATTAACCGACTCATTAGAAAACTATGTGTTAGATAGACATTTGCAAAATTGATAAAAAGAGAAGCATCATCGATGTTTCATACATGGATCACATAAAAACTGGAATAAACCCCGAAAATCAAAAATATATATAACTGTTTACGGTTTACATATAATGTTCTGTAACCAAGACAAAATCGGTCATACGACCCCAAAACTCAAAATGGTTGGGGGGCACCCTAGCCTAGTGATGCTCATGATAACATGCCACGGCCTATGTGATCATGCGCAGAAGACGAGACCATCGTCTAGGAACACCAGCAGTATGTCGCTGCAATCGCAGAGGCAACTCGTCAATCCGTACATCCGGAATCCCAAGGGTAAGACCCTCGACCTGTTCCTGCACAGCTGCAAGAGTCTCGGCCAAGTCAAGGTCACGGAGAATAGCTCTCCCTGGAGCCTCCCCTGCTGGGGCAGCGACCGGAGCTCTCGAACGAACTGCTGGACGGACGGGACCAACATCTGCATGCACACATGAGTTTGATTAGAGTCTTGATAGAGTAAAGCACAAGGACATTATAAATAAAAAACAGTAAACAGTGATAAGGACAAAATATTTACCAAGATCACCCCACTGCTCGCCATCCGGTAGTACCAAATCCGGATCACCTCGGAAATCCATACCAATATATGGATACTCGGAAAAAGCCATATCCTGCCGCTCGAACCACCTAAAGAAGGCATCAGTAAAAGTAATCTGAGATTGACCTGCATGTCTAGCCATGTGGTCGACCCATCTCTGCATGCGTGGCTCAGTAGGAGATGGCAAGTCGAGAACAATGTACTGAGGTTGCATCAGGGGTATCTTCTCCAAAGCAAAGGCAGTCAAAACTGAACCGAAGCCAAAATTCTTCAGTTTCCCGTCCTTTACTTTGGTCAACTGGTTTTTCATCTGAACCAGTACTGCGTCACACCAGTTAAAAACTTTCGGCTGAAGACATTCCAAGGCGTGCTGCACATAAGACCTGTTGGCAACATGAGGGGATGCGCTGCCGGCCATCCTACAAATCATGTACAGAATAGACCTGAGAGACCTATCAGTGATATCATGGATAGAAACCTTGCCGTCTCTGCTCGGCTGGGATCCCTCCCTACAATACTGACGGATATAATCTTTCACGGAATCGCTCCCTCGGGCCGAACCGGACAAGGAAATGGGGGCACCCCACCTTGACAACCCAGTCAAGAAGTAAATGTCCACTATGGTCAAAGGGATGGACTTGCCCCTAATCTGGAACACTTGGTTAACAGGATCCCAAGCATCAAGCAGGTACTGCAGTAAACGTATCTGTGCCCTCATGCTAGATATACGGAAGAATTTTAGCAAGCCGCAGTTCCGCAACGCGCTCACGGTAACAGGATCATGGAGGGCAATCATGTCCTCCTCTTCATGCTCTCGTTCTCGCCACGTAAGAGTCATTCTGCTCCAATAAACTCTGCAAAACAAACAAGAGGAGGAGTAAGATCCATGACTCGGTAAAGAAAATGGAAAAATTCTCATGAAAAAGTATGCAACCAAAAAGTTTTCTGCGCCCAACGCAGGTAGGGAAGGGCCTCACCTGCGTTGGGAGACAAACTGCCTATGAAAATGAAAACCCCCAACGCAGGTTTCGATATGGGGCACCTGCGCTGATGGCAGAGCGCCCTAGAGAAACCCCAGGGGCTCATGGGGACAGGAAAACAAGCATAAAACTGAGAAATAAGACCATGAAAAGACAGAGCTAGGGTTTAGCTCCTACCTGGTGGAAACGGCGCTGAAAATCGTCCACAGAATCTCTCGAAATCAGCTGGTGAAAAATCGAGAGGAAGAGGCACCTCCAAAGCTCCAACAAACCAAATGCACATGAAATGGTAAAATGAAAGGTAAAAACATCTTTTAATTGCGTCTTATGTAGTTCAAAGTAAAATGTTAGTATTTTTACTTCATGTTATCCGTTTCTAACAAGTTTGTTGCAGTAATTGATGAAACAGTACTATCTCTGGAAAAGAAAAACTAGTCATGGTAAAATATGAATTTGACCTTATCAAACGAGCAGTTTTGGCAAAGTTCATGCTCGTTAAAAAATAAACGCAAGATCCGAGCAGTTTTAACGCGGACTTCATGCTCGTTAAAAAATAAACATAAGCATGTGAGCAAGCTTCCCCCCAGAGTTCAAGCTCATTAAGAAAAGTGAACTGGTAAATAACCCTTTGAGACCGTAAATTCATCAGCCATAAAAGCCTTGGTCGTGTTTGTGCACCGTCACCTCCACTTTTCATTTGGCCGATCATTCACATCCACTTGATCGTTTACCTATTTTGAGGAACAGCTGCGAAGAGTGATTTCACTTAGCCATCCTTGTAATACTGCCGTGATTGGAAAATTCCAACCTGTACCTGGAATCTGCTGCTATCCCTATTTATCACTCATTCCTCAAAAGACGAGTCTTCTTTGAGCTCTTTTCACTGACTCGTAAAATATGAAAAGTTTGCCGAGTTTTGGCCTTCCATCTCATTAAAAGGACCGGAAGAGCTATCCCTCCTCTAGATTTTAATCTTTTTGGACCTGAGGGATTATTGCACAAAAAGATCGAGCGCTTGTCTAGTTCGGCTCGATAAAGATATCAAACATTCATCCCTTTTGTATTGTTTTATACTTTTTCGGACTTAAGGGATTAGATGACGAAAAAGGACCCCTGGAGTCCACTTTATGTACCCTTTTCAGACTCTCTAAAAATGAAAAGGACCGAGTTGTCTTTGTCGCTGGGCTCGTTAAAAATATTAGATAGCGACAAACTTGTCTTTAGACGAGAACGAGTTTCCCTATCGCTAGGCTCGTTAAAACATAGCGATGGGCTTGCCCGAAGGGCAGGTTATAGAACAAGCATATGTTATCCTCCTCAAGCTTGACAAAAATAAAGAGGTACTGGTCAGAAATGACTGGGGAAAAATTGGGAGAACCTCAAAGCTTAATGGTAGCAAGTCGCTCTTGAACATGACACTTTTGCCTCCGTAAATATCGGGTTGGGTTATTATCATTCACCGGTCCCTTCACCATGGTCTCGCCATACCATCCATACATGGGGTAATGCTACCGATCCATCACATCAGTGTCGTTATATGTTCAAGAGATGTCATTCATAAAGTGTCAACTGGGTCCCATCCACTACCATACATCATCTTTCATCCTTCCATGACCGCCACCCTGAATCATATTTCACAGATCATTTTCACCATCATCACTAGCTCCGTTCCGTGTCACTGATGTGGGATTCATTAAGGCCCTCCTTTGACGGATCACTTCTTGTCGACATCAGCTCATTATCCAAGAAGTTGATCTAGGGACAACCCCTCAGTACTTTGAAGCTTGCATGCCTCAATGGCAAGTTTCTCACTTCCGGCGATAGGTATACATTAATGACCTTCGACCAGGAGACTTTGCGTGGTGTTCGACGTCAGATCCTATATTCACGCCACGTGAATTGTGCTGCAGTACCTTGAGGGTCATCATCATTATCGGTGATTCCTCTCGCGCTTGTTAAAAGTTTACATTATTCACTGGTAATCAAGCGATGTCTTTCCATGTTCGACTTCAAGAAATTCTCACATGGATCGACTTGTACTAGAGTGAAGATCGAACAAGTTTGAAGACCCCGGATCTAGTTTCATCCATCCGGGCTGCGATATATATTCAGGAGATAAAAACATAGACATGTGCAGCAGATGATCATCCTACTAAAAGGATAATAATTAAAAGCAGAGAATTATCAGTCTATTATCAGACGATCGTCTATCTATGTACAGCAAATGTATTTATAAAGCTGAGCATGGGAAATGCCCACATCAGCTAGATCATGAAAAGAAAGTATGAAAAGATAATGTATTGTATTGTATTTTGTTACAGGTCACCTTCCAACGATTGAATGAACTTCGGATCCTCCTAATAAAGCATTTCACCCGATAAACGACCTCATACTTTAGGGGGCAACTGTTATAGACATTTTTGTGCCTTACAGCATAGAGCATGAAATGTCAATAATCTAAGGGATCCAAAGTCCCTAAACATGTTGTTCCTACCCCTAGAGGAACAAGGTCAGCAAACCACAGCACTTCAGATCAGTTCTCCACTGAAAAACACTCAGAAACAGGTCAATTTTGGATCAAAGCAGCTGCTCCAAAGGCTACCTGCGTTGCATAGCAAGTGCAACAAGGGCTACCTGCGCTGCATAGCAGGTACAACACAAGCTACCTGCGCTGGGCGTACTTTGACATGTGGAGGAATCTTTTCTCAATGTGCCAGTGCCCAGGAAGCTTCCAAAATGACACTTGGATCATAAGATTCGCCTAATGATGAGTTAAGAGCTTCTAAAACTCCAAGTGGAAGGCAGAAACTCCGAGTGAAGGACTGAAGAACAACTGGAGTTGAAGAGGACAACAAGTCACACATCAAGCTGACTTATCTTCACTCCAAAACTCTATATAAGGATCTCATCCCATGGGATCTGGAGGCCGGAATTTAGTGCAAAGAATTGTTGTTGGTTTACCGTTGTGAGTATTGGGTGATTGCTTGAGGGAGGTGAAGAGGAGATTTCTTTCCGTCGGGAAGGTGATGCTGGATTGGACCTCTCACGGTTGTATCACCGCCTGAACCTTACTTCCTTATATTAATAAAGCATTTGAGGTTCTTCTATTCGCATGTGTTTCAATGGTGTATTGTCTTACTTGCGTATTTGATTTATGCTAATCCTTGAATCAATTATGAATGCATGCTTCTTGTAGTTTCCTTTTCTTGTCTTGTTCGCAGGATCTCGTGTAGCTGGGCCCGTGAGAAGACTTGGAGCTGGGAGCAAGCGGAAAATAGAGGAGATTGGATCGACCATTTGCGCAAGACATCGGTAAGTGGATCTCTTCCTTTCATCTCTTGCATGTCATAAAGAAGTAACTTTAGATAGCTTTGCTTCAGCTGTTGCTAAGGAACTATCACCCTTAGAGTGGGATAGGGTCATTCCGTGTTGGATACTTTTCCCCACAACAACTTTGGAAGTAAAATGTGGCATTTCAAAATCCACAAAATTATTTTCAAAAGTTAACTCTACACTTATACACCGACAATGGATTGATATGACAGAGAGAAAAAGACGTAGTTACAAGGATTTATCCCTAATATACAATTGTTAAAACTCCCCCTTAGGTGTTAGCCTACAGAAAGAAAAACTAATAGAATGTTTGCAAGAAAGAGTTATTTTCCATATAAAAAGCATAACAGACACATGACGTTGAAATAAATTACTTGATTGATTTCCACATATATCATAACATTCAAAATTTAACACACGAGTAATGTTTTCAATAGGAAATAGTTAATAAGGTTTTTAAATATATTCTAGATGTTTTCATTTACATACCTAAACAATCATGAATTGTGTCATCACAATGAAAGCATTAACATAAAAAACTATTTGTGAGAAAACTTCTAAGATCCTTCTATTTGGACTCCAAGAAATGTAATAACTAGCAAATAAATAATAATTGACTACCAAATAATTGACAACAAAGGAGGATCATAATTGAAATGAAAAAGGTAGGGTGCACACCTGACAAAGAATGGCTAATCAAGAGGATAAATTTGTCAACTTACTTTCCAACCATGTTATGTTTGTGGACGATCACTTTCTAGAATAATAATACTTGCGATAAAAATTAAATGTTTTAAAGTTAGATGATGAATAAGAAAAATATTAAATTAAATTAACAAATATTTTTATGACTAAATAAAAATTAGACAAAAGTTAGGCACATGAATACTTGAATGAGATCCTCTTGGTTTCAAGAATAATTTATTGTAGTAGTCTAACCTTGGAGCAAAAATTCATTGATTTCATGGAGTAGCAACAAAGTCAACCTTGACTTGGTTGTTCATGAATTGGAACGAGGGAGGCTTCCTTCAAAACTATCCAAATCCTAAATTGTTCTCTACTAAACCGTGCCAACCATGTGAAGTTGAAAGCTCTTATTTCCCCTTTCCTCTCCTCCCCCCAACCCGCTCACCCCCACCCTCACATACTCTCCATTCCCCAGTACCCAATCTATCTACTATAAAAAAAAAGTTGATAAGTACACATTAAGTTTCATGCATACACACCATAAAAACAAAATATTGATAAAGAAACAGATGTTATTTTTTACATAAAGAAACATATAGCATTCATTCATTCATTAACCATAAACACAAAATACTTCATCTCAAAAATTTTTATCATCAAAAATATGTTTGCATGATATGGTATGTTATGTTTCTAATGATATAAGTAGTATAATAATTTATTTTTATTTTTCTTTATTTTTCACATGATGATCGTGTACTCGTGAAGTAGTTGACGATGTTGTATGAGGGGTAGATTTTTCAACTGTAACAAGAAAGAAATGTTAAATTGATATATTTTTGTTAATATTATTAAAAGTATTTCATTAATAAAAATAGAACCAAAGTTTTCTTTACCTCTTGCACTAGTTGACATTGTTGGAATGATTGTCATATGATCCTCTTCTGGGATAGGATCCTCATGTATGAAATTCTTTTCCATTGAAATCTGGCTTGTGGTGGCCGTGGCCATATCTTGTGGTGTCATATTTGGTAAAAGAATTGTATATAAGAAAGAAAATGTTTTATGATTAGATAATGTAAAAGTAAAAAAAAAAAAACATTCATAATTGAACTTATGACATAGGAAAAATCACTTTAGAATGTGGTTATTACCTGATATATATGAAGTTGTTGGTTTAATATGTTGATCCTATCTTTAATCTTGGGACTCTTATTTCTAATGTGAAGAAAACTAACAAGTTATTTTTTCATTCTAACCACAAGCTTATTGATTTTTATGATTGGGTTGGGAGAAATGAACAACTCACCATCATCAAACCAATTAGGATCACTATGGTCATGTCCCCCAGAATACTTAACTCAACAATAGAAACAAAAATTCAATCATGTAAAGAAATAATAAATCTCACGTAAAGTAATTTTTATTATTTAAAAAAATAATCGCCTACCTTCTTTTCATACCTTATTAATATTTCTAAAATATATCTCTAGCGAAAGAAAACATTTTATTTTATTTTTTTAAACATTCCTAAAAGAAGTGAAATAAATAAAACATTTTCTTTTCCTATCATAAACATTCTTGGAAGTAGTGAAATAAATAGATTATAATAACCTACCTTGCATATAGTATATATAGCAAGGCAAGATGTAAATAATAGATAAATATGAAGCGTTGTTGATTACTATCAAACAAATTATACCAAACAATGGAGATTAAACCTCACTTTATAGAAATTTCATCCTCATAAAGGAAGCATCACTCCCATGCAATGTGCTTGCATTAAATTATGATGAAGTGAAGTGGAGGAAAGGTCACACATTCAACTTATGTACCCACTAAAAAGTGATGTGGGGTGAAGTGAACTCAGACATTCCCAATTTAGCTCTTTCATGCATCTTGGTTGAAGTGAAGTTAAGAGAGGTGATTTGAATCTAACTCCAAACGTTTTCCTCAAGTTCCTCATGTGTTCCTTCTAGTGGAGTAGAGTAAGGTGAAGTGTAAGAGAGAGAAATATCCATACACTCCTAGTTTAACTCCCTCATGCAACTTAGTTGAAGTGAAGTCTATAGGGGCCATGCACTCTCTCCACTCAACTAAGAACGACTAACTAGAGTAAAAAAAGGGTACCTTACTCATGTAATATCTTGTTCTATTATCCCAAATAATGATACATGATCTAATGATGACTCTACTACTACTGCTACATCTATGAGATTAATATTTTATCCTTGGGAATCAAATGATGTCATGTAGAGACCAATTATTTGCAAGAAAGGATAAGGTAAGGCTAAGTTGAGGCATTGAAGATGAGATATTGGCTAGTTTAGTTGGTTCTTGGTGATGAGCTTCATCTAAGTTTTGGTCTTTTAAGTCTCCTTTGAATTGATTCTATAAGAAGAGAAGTTCTTTCTCGGTTCCCCTTGGAGGGGTTTTTCCCTTGCTTGGAGCCCATATATTATGCTCATTTTTTTCTATGGTTGTGATCTTCATTGCTTTAGAATTTATCTGATGATAAGAACATAAGAAAAATAACATAATATCACAAATAACTATCGAGAAAGGAAAAATAAAAATGAAAGTATGCCCTCATCAATTTTGCAACATGGTGTTAGAGCTAAGGATAAGCGTATAGGAAGCTAGAAGATCATTAGAAGGGTTTTTCGTTAATCCAAAAAAGAAAAAAAGAAGGGATTTTGTGCATATACCTTAAAGGCCTAAATGACTAGAAGTGAAGCTGATCTAGAGAATATCAGCCAAATAGGACATACCTATGAAATTGGGTCAAATATATGTTCAATAGTGTACCAAGGGTTGTGAAGAGGCTGAAAAAGTTCACCTCAGGTAGTGACTTCATCATTTCAAGAGATCTGAGAAGAAATTTAATATCCCTATAATAGGCCTAGGACACTAAAAGGAAATTAGAGACCCAAAGGAAAGTTGAGACTTCTCCTAGAATCATCCTTTCAGCTAGCAAAGAAGTCTCCTTCAAGAAAATAAAGGACCATAATTTTTTGGAAGGAATTTTAGGCCTGTTTCTAAGGTCTTTTATGTGGTTATCGAAGCCCTAATCACAGGTCCAAAGTTACCATACAAACTTTCTGAATACTGAGATCTATAAAACTTAATCAAATGCCATGCGGTTTTGATAAGATAGGTTGAGACATATAACGTTGTTTCTTGTGGAATACAAGGCTAGTAGTATCCCTAAATTCTAGCAAAGTAAGGAAACTTGTAGGATATACAAGGCCACAAATTGAAGAGGAATTTAAAATGACTATAGTAAGACCTAACTAGAAGGGATGAAGTTTCAGAATGGTAACATAAATATATCATCAAATTCATGAAAGTAACAAACCATTGTTGTATCCCATACAAATCTTGTTTGAAGCAAGGATTTATAAAAGAAGTCTAGCTTGGAGATATATAGTAACATCTACATCGTACATCAGAAATAGAAGTAATACTACATCTATGATATCAATATTTTATCATTTGGAAGAAAAAAATTCATCTAGGGACGAATTCTTTACAAAAAAGTATAAGGTGAGGCTACAATGAGGTATGTATAATTGCTTTTATACTTATCTAGATTAAGTTAAATAAAGGGCTTGCTTAATGTAATGGCATGGAATGCATTAGGGTTCTAGGGTTTGTATACTTCACTTTATTGAAGATATGTGGGTATCTAGGGATTGTAAAACCTGGAGAGGACTTAGATTAGAAAACCCTAACCCTAATCTATTTGTTTCCTCGTATAAACCCTAACTCTTCACATATACGATTTGTATATAATATAAGGTATATTGTAAACCTTAGTGAGGTTGGAATTGGATGGAATCTAAGATATGCCACAAAACCCGTAGGGCTAATGTTTCCAAGGGAAATTTCAAGAAATTTAGGGTTTCTGTCTAAGAACCCTAGAGTAAACCCTCTAAGAAAAAAATGGAAACCGTAAATCATCACCATGCTCTTGTATTTGTATATTTTTCTTGGTTTTAGTTATCGGTGAATATTGCAAGTACATAATGAGGGAAGAAAAATGAGAAGGATGGCTAAGAAAATAAATTAGTGTGGTTGTTAATAATAAGCATGATAAAATGAGGGAACATTAAGGACCCTAAAGGAATTGATGCTGACAAATTCATTAAAGGAATAACCATGCAACATTATGTTCTCTATATGAATCTTGATTGAGTGTGGCATCATAGATCGAAGCATGTTATAGTAGAATATTTAGAGTCTACTTGATTGAATTTAGGTGTAAGAATCATCTAGTCTTTCAAGAATGAGAAGTTTGGGACCATTGTGCATAAGGTTCATCCATACATTGTCTAACATTATGTTAAGGGTAGTGATTTTGCTAAGATGGATCCTTTAGGTCATATAAGAACCATAATTTTGGGAGGTTCTTGGAAAACACATTATGACAAGGACTAACATATATTCCATATTGTATGGAAACAATACTCTTAAAAGGTTGAAGGAATGCAATTGGTCAAATTTCAGTCTCATTATGTAATACATATAGCTATATGATTGTGTGAAATACTAAGAATGCATAAACTCACTTTTAGGTAGGATTCATATAATCATGTAAGAAAATATTGGTCATAAATTATGCATAGAGAATCTTTCATTTAGTTATATGATTCCTAAGAATATGGATTTTACTTACTCTATAATGAATGAATATTTAGGAATTATGTTGTAGTTATTATGTGTAGTAAGGAATTAACCCCTATATGTTTAAACATATAACGAGAAAACAATGTGGTACATCATACAATCAAACCCTATCTCCAAGGGTTATCTCTATTATTAAATCCTATTGCACTAAGTCCACAAAGGTCTTAAGATTAAATCTCATTGATAACCTTTGGGGTTGCCAACCATCTATGCAATTGGTTGTCAATACGCCTTCCATCTAGAAATTCTAGGAAAAATGGGGAGAACTTCATGAAGGTTAGAATGGTACCAATACCCCTATTATTTTCTTAAGTCTATGAGGGTGAGGTGGGATTTTTTCCTTGAAAAATAATAATAGAACCAAAATACTTGGTGCACCAAAATATTGAATCAATATTGTAAACCACTCCTAAGCATTTATCACATAAGGCCCTTCTTTTCATACTTGAATAATTTATTTAGTTAGAATACTTGTCCCTAGTGTGACTAACATTAGAATGAGGCTAGTGTCACACTAAAATCCCAAATATTATTTGTGGACCTTGTGTCATTTTTTGAGAACTAATTGTTGGGGCAAAGTGATTGCCTATCATTTAATTTTTCAACCCGGTGGTTTCGTAAACTTGTGAAGCATGCGTGCACTATATGTGCTAGAAATTGTCTTTCAGTTTAGATCAATCTAACTACAAAATAATGAAAACCAATTCATCTAATCTATGAAATCAAATAGTGACAATGAAATTCAACAAACCTATGAAATCAAAAACAACTAATGTATGCTTAAGTTACTCCATCATTCAATTATGAAGTGTTACCTTCTTGAGATGATGTCTAAGCAACTATTTATACTTTAACTTCTAATGTCCTAGAAAAGCAAGTAAAATGTGCAAAAAATAACTCAGTAATTGCATGTATCAAATATTCAACCATTCAATCTTGAAATATGATTAAATCAATTTCTTAAAATGATCTTTAGGAATATCAGTTAATGCAATTAAATGAGGATCTTAAAAGCAAATATAAAATCATTAAAAAAGGTAAAGCTCAATGATTACATAGGTTGAACATTCAATCACGCAATTTGAAGTCACCTTCTTGGCCTGATCCTTTATTAAATTACACAATGAATTTATAGTTTGACCTAAGAAAGTAAATAACAAAACATGAAAGGAAACTAAATAACTATGAGCCCTTGCCTCAAACTTAATCCAATTAGAAAATACATAAATCTTCCCTATTGAAATGTTTTTAGAAAAGAAAAGATTACATAGTCATTCTAAAACTAATACTAAGAAAGCAAATGAACTTTAATCCATAAAAGCAATTAAATCTCACAATAATTAGATGGCCATTCCAATGGTGTATGAGGATGGCAAGTGAAGAAGCTCCATATGCAAGCAAAACTAAATCTTCAAATCTCCAAGTATGAGCTCCAAATTCTCGATTAAAAACATGAGCATTTCTCCAACTTTACACATGTCTTTCAAAGGAGAAAGCTCTCCTATTTATACAAAAACATAAGAAGCAACCCTAATTGATGAGGATCCACTAAAATCTCATATAGTTACAACCAAATGGCTCATAATGAGACAAATATCCCCCTAAGTGTCTCATAGAGTTCTAATCCAAATAAGAAATGACGAGACATCTTATAGAGTTACAATCCAAATAGGAAACATATCCTTCTTTGACCTTTATCCAAATCTCCTTTGAAGGGAATTTGAATTTGAGCATTGGAGGCCACATAAGGGTGCCTTGGAAGCTTCCAAATGACCTACACATGTCATGAAACTTAAGCCACACACACAGATATAGATATATATATATATATATATATATATATATATATATATATATATATATATATATATATATATATATATATATATATATATATATATATATATATATATATATATATATATATATATATATATATATATATACATGAAACCATGTTAATTTCATAATTTTTAATCATAAATTCACTTTAAACACATTAAATAAATAACTTTGGTAAATAAGGATCCTAACCCATATATTTATGAAATGGGTGGCTAATGAAAGGTTATATGATTATGGAGTTGCGACATGTGAGTGAAATGGTGGTGATAAAGGTGAAAGTGGATGTCATTTTGAAGACATTCTGGAGGCTCAACATACCCCCCAACTAGAGTAATTGCATGTCCTCATGCAAATATTCCACTAATTCCTTTGATTTGCTCGTAACGTCTTTGCCTTTGAATGAGCTTGGCTTATATCATATGTCCTTAAACTTTGCATTTGACAATTTTCTTTATTTTTGCAAAATATTCCTTGTCATACATTGAATTGCAACATGTTTGGTTGGTTCTTGTGTTTCAACCAAACTCTAATTGATATTGTTTATTGTGTTTCAATACCTTGTTTATTTTTGTTGCAGCAAGATTCACTGAACATATTTAAGAATGTATCTTTAAAATCAGCCATACAGTGTGCTAATAATTTAGGCATTATTTGCAAATAATATAGCCTTTTGAAGCATAATGAAATCATAATTGATTAGGACAAGTATGTTAGGATGAAATGAAAATGTGTGATAGTGTATGATATATGAATATGAAATGATGTCCCTTCCCCCCAACAAAAGATATGACAATGTGAAAGAGGAAGTGAGGAATTTCCCAAAGTTACAATTTTCGTATTTTAAGGAATTGCATGACTAAAAATTAGAAAACCACATACCTTCAGTTACCTTCAATGTGCGTGAGTTATGGAAATTGAAGCGTGTGGCTGCTTCTAGATCATGAAATGAAATGTAGAATTCATCTTCTTCTTGGTTGCATAAATGTTGGATGAGGTTGTGAAGTGGATTCTTTATTTCTATTGCTAAATATGTTGTATTTACTGCAAAATCCTAAAATGATATAGTCTTCGTTCGTTATAAAACTGAAGGTACAACTCTAGTCATGCGAATAAATGTGTCGGTGTCGAGCATAAAGAGAGGTCATCGGATTACTAACCATTGATGAATGTCGTTAACCAATGTGAGGTAAACTCACCATTAATGTCAACGAGTGCCAAGGTACCTAAGTACATCTTGCGAAGGGTGAATAAATGAGCCAATGTCGAGCCACTTGCAAGATCCAACGAACAAGCGACATTGATGTATTCCCATGATTGTTTGTGAGAGAGCCTATCATTAAGGCATACAAGCCTCAAGGTACTAATGAGGAATCTAGCCTTGGACCTAGATAATGTGTTGATGTCGATAGGCCAAGGTTTGTTAGAAGGAAGGGCTTAAGGAATCCTCCATCATCTAACATGAGCATGAAACAATGATTTTGAAGGACTATGAATGGAAAATTTTGCAGTGGATCAAGGTTTATTTAATAGAAAGGAAAATTAAAAGTGAATAGAAAGTAAAAGGACAAATCAACATGTAAGCGAGTTGAATGTATTTATGAAAATGGGTTATGAGTTAGTGAAAGCAAGGCAGGAAAATATGAGATGAGAATTTTGTTGACTGACTAAGTGAAATGTAATGCGACTGTAAAGGAAATGAGATGAACGTTTTATTGACTGAAGGAGTATGGATGCAATGGAAACAATGGAATTTAAAAGGCTTGCAAATGCTGGATCTGATATTCATTAGCATGTGCTCAAGCATTGATGTTTCATCTCTGTTGCTGCTCTGATCATTTTCTTGTGAAATAAATGTGGTCTTTGAGAGAAACTATTTGCTTATGGTCATTTGTTCTTCCTCCTGGAACCTGCAAAAAACTAGTACTTCTTCTCCAATGGATTGTAAAGTTATCAAAATAAAGAGGTGATAAATTTATCTGTTAATGACATTTACATAAAAAATAAGAATTGGTACTATTAAACAAGTTCGTGAAAGAAAATCAAGAGAGTTTATACCTGTGTTGAAAGTAGTGCCTCAAGTTACCTGTTGTTTCTTTTCAGCATTTTTTTCATTATTTACTATTTCAAAATCTGATAATAGCTTCCTCATTTTGTGGAGCTCATCGAGATATTTCCGTTGATGCTTGAATCATCGAATTCTGATGTCATATGAGAAAGATAGACTATTTTGAAATTTTTATGAAACAGTGAAAATTGTCATGTAAAATGTGGCATGGGAACATGATGCTATAGTGAAAGATGATGTAAGCAGATGAAATGACATGTTGATTGTGAATTTCTGGTTAGAATGCATTGCTTGACAAATAAATCATTGAGTTAAATGCATAGCTGCAGAATTATTTTCCAGCTACAGAATTGTTGATTAGCTGCGGAATCGTTGTTCAGCTGCAGAATGTGCATAATTTCTGTAGCTAAAATCTTGTTGATCTTCTTTGGCTGTGCCATGGCATAAGATTTTTAATTTTTAATGCCTTCATCTTTTGTACCTGAAAGACTCAAAGAAACGTGATCATTCTTGTATAAAAACATGTTTAGTAGAAAGCTATTAACCCGGTCAAACCAAATCAACATAAGAAAGGGTTACAAAACGGCTAGCAAAGGCAAAGGCTATGTGCATCTGCCGGCTGGAAATTTGGTTAGATAATTTATCCCGCAAGAACCTTCCAAGGGATACAACAAGGCTTCCATAGTACTTGATATGAGATATATGGTTCCTCTCACATACCATCCCCCTCGAAATACAATGTCGAGATAATGAAACCAAGATACTTGGATGATCAAAACATGAAGGCGTTATTGCTACTTTAGAGAATCCATGTTCTTTCTTATGCTCAAATGTGTATTGAGGCTATAATGAAATAGAATCATCCTTATTATCAATTAATTCCTTCATTCTTTAACTGCATGAGGTACCAAATAGTGAATATCACTGAACCGTTATTCGATCTCTTGAAATCCCTTCTCATTCTATGTCACAGTGGCTCCTTCAATGGAGGAAATTAACAATGCCAACGCACAATGGATGACTTGGCACAAGCGATTGGGGCACCCAAACTCAAATCGTTTTCTCCAATTGTCTCAAGCTGGAATTTGGCTAGGGAAATCGGATCTGGGTGGATATTTCTCAGAGAAATCAAAATATGACCATAACCGTGCATTAATTAAAATTGTTTTTCCTTCACGCAGTCAGCGAAACAGGGTCCCAAAGAATCTCAAATTTCTCTCAGACGGTTGTGAAATTGAGGAAACGTTTCTGGGTTATCTAACTCACCCTGTTTCCGAAAAAATCGATGTCTCAGTTTTCCAAAATTCGTTTTCATTTGGCTAAAAATCGTGTTTAAAATTTGACGTTTTTCAGTTGTTATGCATTTCCCATGCATGTATTGCACTCGAGATTTCTGGGTTCGATTTGTTGTGTGGCGACTCTCGAGGCTAGTTATGCATCTATCCAGTAAGGAGATACACATCTAATGGGATACACATCCAATGGATTTCATCAATGCAGTGATCTGCTTCTTCAAGCGTGGATACAGACGCCTCTATGCAAGCCTCAAGATCTTTAGGGATGAAATCGATAGGACTGGCCACATGAAAAACTTCATCAAAGCCATGAATGGAAGCCACAAAACTACTGTCTAGTAGATCCATTGTGAAGATCTTGATCAGATTCTTCCCAGTATCTAGTTTGACTGTTATTCTTCAAACAGATTATGGTAGCTTCGATTATTATTTCTGAAATTGTGAATTTATATAGAAATGATTAATGGTTCTCAGTTTCAGGAAACTAAGGCTTCAAAGTGAATGTACTGGAACCTGAAAACAAGGTTGTCAACAAGAAAGTGTCAAACCAGGATCTGGACGAAAGGGTAGAGAAAGAGTCTTATTGCTTCCGGGTTTCATATGTTTAACTCCACCTTTGCCTATGGTCTTGAGTTTGCTTTTTTATCGATCTGGGCTAGGTGACTAGGATAGAATCCATGTTGAGAAGATTCCAGAGATGCCCATGTGGTCGGTTTCTTCGTTTAACACCTGTAACCTACTAAACCATGGAAGTAGCTATGGAACACATAGTTAGCTGCAGAATAGGCTACATTCTGTAGTTAATTTGCAAAAACTTATTCAAATAGCAAAATCATAAACAGGACATAGCGTTTTGAAGGTCGCTACAAACCATAACTAGTCAATCTGGCTGATTGAACCTACCAAAGCAGTTGGATCAGAACAAAACCACCCTACCAATCTAATTTGACTCCTCTTTGGTGTGAATGACCAAACCAGCTGGCTTGTATGATACAGTTCAGAACACATGCAAAGAATATTAGAATTTAGAACTGTTTTTGAGCTATGTTGCACAAACCACAGCCTCTTCGAGCATGATTTATTTTTTATTTTTTATTATGATGGATTTTTGAATTTTGGATTCCAAGCTAACAATTTTTTTTTTCTTTGCAGGTCGCATTAGATCCAGTTATCAATTGGTCATTTTTATTTAAAATTCTACATTTCCCTTATTCAAAATCATGAAGAAATTTTTCTTTGTTATTTTTTTTTTATGGAAAATCTAACATGATTTTTTTTTTTTTTTTTAATAATCAAAACATAATTTTTTTTTATTGAAAATATTTTTGTGAGGTTAATGAAGAAATGCAAGAAAATAAATAAAATTCTAGAATATTTTAAAGTCTAAAAACTTAAAAAAAAAATGCAGTGAAGAACTCTAAAATAATGCAATCAAGCTTGATTTTATTTCCTAGTTTACCCTACTTGGAAGATTTTATTTTTTTTTAATTTTTAAGTATATGAAGGTTTCCAATGGAGCCATTTAAGGATTAAACTTTCTAAAATTTTCATACCCAAATTTGCACAATGTACCTGATTGTGCATGAGGATATGAGAAATCCTTTTAACCTTTAGATTTGTCGCAAGGATCTCTTGAAGAATTGATGAATATTGTAGCATAACTGCTTCTTGATACCATTCCTCAATGTAGTCTTTGGGCTGCATTCTAGATCCTTTGTCCATAAATGGTTAGTAAAAACAAAAACAAATAAAATATACTCTAAAGTGGAAGTTAGTTCCTATGCACACTTCCCCAGCAACAATGCTAAAAATGTTGGGGCAAAGTGATTGCCTATCATTTAATTTATCAAACTGGGGGTTTCATAAACTTGTGAAGCATTTCTCCATTCTAATCTAACTATAAAATAATGAAAATCAATTCATCTAATCTATGAAATCAAATAATGACAATGAAATTCAACTAACCTAGATGAAATAAAAAACAAATAATTTACTCTTAGTTACTCCAGCATTCAATTATGAAGTGTTACCTTCTTGAGATGATGTGTAAGAAACTATTTATACTTTAACTTATAATGTCCTAGAAAAGCAAGTAAAGTGGGCATAAAATAACTCAGTAATTGCATCTTCAAATATTCAACCATTCAATCTTGAAATATGATTAAATCAATTTCTTAAAATGATCTTTAAGAATATCAGTTAATGCAATTAAATGAGGATCTTACAAGAAAATATAAAAGCATGAAAAAAATTAAAGCTCAATGATTGCATAGGTTGAACATTCAATCACCCAATTTGAAGTCACCTTCTTGGCGTGATGCTTTATCCAATTATATATTGAATTGATAGTTTGATCTAAGAAAGTAAATAACAGAACATGAAAGGAAACTAAATAACTGTGAGCCCTTGCCTCAAATGTAATCCAATTAGAAAATACATAAATCTTCCCTATTGAAATGTTTTTAGAAAAGCAAAGATTACATAGTCATTCTAAAACTAATACTAAGAAAGAAAATGAACTTTAATATATAAAAGCGATTAAATCTCACAATCATTAGATAGCCATTCCAATGGTTTATGGGGATGGAAAGTGAAGAAGTTCCATATGCAAGCAAAACTAAATCTTCAAATCTCCTAGTATGAGCTCCAAATTCTCTATTAAAAACATGAGCATTTCTCCAACTTTACACATGCTTTTCAAAGGAGAAGGCTCTCCTATTTATAGAAAAACATAAGAAGCTACCTTAATTAATGAGGATCCACTAAAATCTCATATAGTTACAACCAAATGGCTCATAATGAGACACATATCCCCTAAGTGTCTCATAGAGTTCTAATCCAAATAAGAAATGATGAGACACCTCATAGAGTTACAATCCAAATAGGACACATATCCTTCTTTGACCTTTATCCAAATCTACTTTGAAGGGAATTCGAATTTGAGCATTGGAGGCCACATAAGGGTGCCTTGGAAGCTTCCAAATGACCTACACATGTCATGAAACTTAAGCCACATATATAGATACATGAAACCATGTTAATTTCCTAGTTTTAGATCATAAATTCTCTTTCAACACAGAAAATAAATAACTTTGGTAAATAAGGATCCTAACCCATATATTTATGAAAATGGTGGCTAATGAAAGGTTATATGGTTATGGAGTTGCGACATGTGAGTGAAATGGTGGTGATAAAGGTGAAAGTGGATGTCATTTTGAAGACATTTTGGAGACCCAACACTAATGCATGTCCTATATATATTAGTAGTATAGTTTAGAGCTAAAGGGCTTAGTTTCAACCTTGACAAATTCCATGGGCGAAAATCCCACCCTTGGTGAAAAAATCCTTAAAATTCGTCTTATGTGCCACTTGAGGGACAAATATTTCTTATGGAGGTCCCATGTTATGTTCAACAATCTAAAATTTTACCATGAAAGTTAAATGCATTGTCTAGGGCCTATGATCCCAGGTTTCATACCTTAACCATAAATTAGAAAAGGAGACTTATCCCCAATATTTCTTACTCATGTGAATATTCCACTTATGGAATAATTACTCTTTATAGATTTCTTTTTATTGACCATGAGCCTTATACATGGGCCACAAGAGTAGTGCATAATGCTAATGTTGATGATAATTCAATTGGACAATACATTTGATGAGAAAATTGATCCTTATTGTGTCATACATTAGAATCAATCCATATCAAAATCATAAGGTAAATATTTCTTCTAAATACCTTAATCTATTGTTTAAGGCCCAAACTATGGATTAAAAGACTTAAAAGTCATTTTTGGAAGTCATGGATGTTGTGAAGGAGTCATATTCAAATTGGTCATACTTTTCCTAGAATTTGTTTTTCCTATATTCCCTTTTCTATATCCAGGAAGTTGTAATACGATGAAATGGAAGAGGTGAAGTAACATGTTCCTCATTCCCTTTATTATCATAAAAATACACCTTAGAGATACAATTGTCACTTCTAAAATAATCATTTTAAAAATAGATACCAGATAAAATAATGTGCATTGTATTTTTAATTCCCAATACAAGAGAGAATAATAAATATAGTGCAAAAACTAATTAGAACAAAACTCCATGTATCAAGTGCATCGAGATGGAATGATCTATATGAGCCTTATCCTTCCCACCTAATATAAATTCATCCAAATAATATGTTAAGATATCACTAGAGTATATTGTTATCTTGACAATTTTCCCTAGAGAATTTAATTTACCATGCTTACAATCCTCAAAAAGAGGGGAACTGCTCAATGGGTTTCTAGGATATGTATTTCACAATAATAATAATAATAATAATAATAATAATAATAATAATAATAATAAGAATATATAATACATGCACACACATAGATATAATGAATAGTCAATTGGGGTTATCTTAGGTGGTTATGCATAATGGTTGTTTTTTTTTTTTTAGCTGTGGTTCACGGTCACTGAGTGGCCGCTACATCCACGGGAAAATATCGGGGCAGATCCACCTGAAGGGATCTGCCCGTCGGCCAATCTTAACAGGCCTAACCCCGAGGGCGTCGAGGAGATTTGACCCCGTGACCTCCCAAACTGGGAAAGTGCTTTAACAACGGGAACTCGACCATTTGAGCTATCCCTTGGGGCTATGCATAATGGTTGTTATCTTCTACACATAGGTTTCTAGGATATGCATGCTTTGAGTTACTAAATATTACAAAAATGTGGAGTTATTCCTCTTTCCATCCTGATTTTCATATAATCCATGGCACATAAATTTATATATTCCCTAGTGGTTGTAAGGGCTAATTGTCTCATTACTTTCAAAGGAATGACATCAATTGTTGCTCCTAAATCTAGGATATAATTGTGTAGCAATATATTATTGATCAGTAGGAATACATGAAAAGGTTATGACTTCCATTTTTTCTCCCTTGATTAATTATTTATTACACTAGAGGAACATACTCAAAGGGAGGGTCATCTACTTCATCAAATCTTAAGAACTTCTTGACCTTCTCTCTTTATTTGAGATTTTTATAACTTCCACAAATGGGATAAACACGAGACGTTTTCCAAGTGTTGCAATAAACCAACATTAATCTCATTGTAAACTTTTTCTATAGGTATGGTTGAATGTTGGACATATATGATCTATTATGATGGTATACTAATGTGTGACTATAATAGTGTGTATCTTGAGATTTTGGTTTGACAGATGTTGTGTTGTCCAGTGAAAGTATAATTCAATGGTTTCAGATCTCTATACTAGTTTTACTCATGTTAGTTGTGTACATATGTGGATCTACTTTTGGGTAGTCACACGTATATATTATGTGAAGGGTTTTGATTTTGTGCAAACATGTATGCAAGTGTTGTGAATTCAAAGCACGTACATACACTAATGTGTTTTATGAAGCCCTGTACATATGCTAGGGTTTTGTAGTGTGATTTTTTTATTACATTTGATCAATTATGTTCTGATTGTTTTTTTTTGTCAATGATGTCTTCGATGTGATGATATGTATCTGACAAATATTGAATGGGCTAAATGGTATATTTATTCATAATGATGCTACAGTATGATGATCTATGTTTAGTTCAATAACTTGAGTTCATCTATGACTGATGCAGTGATCTAATTATAGTTCAATGATTGATGATTCAGTGTTCAGTATTTTGTGATATGTATGCATGTTTTGTACAGAGGAAACACATACATACATGGGTTTTCTTCATAGAAGTAGCGTATAAATTATGACATGTGTTTGATCGGGGTTTATAGTGACATCATTTGGTTTTTGTGATGAACAATATATGGTCAGGTATACTTATGAGGGGTTTTGAATTGATATGATCCGATATGAATTGGTTTGATATAGTTTCATTGGTTGTCTAAGATTCAGTGATTGATTTGATGATTCAATTCGATCAACGATTGGATGATTGTGTTTAGTGTGTGTATTCAGAATTGTTACTTAGTATTGGGCTTAATGTTGAATGTGGGTCCAATCTGAAAATATGATGAAAGGTGGCCTAAATATTTGATTTGTTGATTCAAATGGATCCAATATGAAACATTATGAAACATGGTTCACACAAGTGCTAGGGGTTGGAGCCTTCAGTGACGGAGTCAAATATTCCTTCAAGTAGTAGTTGGAGAATTTTTGTAGGGGGTAGGAGGTCCCTTCCGATAGGAGCTGGTAAACACAATCAGGGGGTTGAAGCTCCCTTCTAATGGGTGTTGGAGAATAAGAGAAGGTTGTATCCTTTTGTAGGTGGGTTCCTGCATACTGGTATGAGTCTGCACCAGTACAATATTGTATGAAGCTATTCTTTATAATAAAAAGAAGACAGAGAAAATGATGATGGTGGTTTCCCCCACATTGGGTTTCCACCTAAAAATATTGGTGTTCATGTGTGTTGATGATACTATATATTATTTACTTCTCATGGTTTACACTTAATGGATGAATAATGAAGTAATGACACATTGGTTAGAATATTAACAAATGATGAAATATAAGAAAAGTAGTTAATTGGGTATACGTTGTTTATATTCATCATAGTCGCATACATACGCTAGTTTCCTAAATGAAAATAGAGTACATAAATAAAAATAAGAAATTGAAAATTTGAAGTGATTTAAAAATAATGATTCACTCCCCCATCCCCACACCCTCCCCCCTAGTATTTTTCCCAACAATTGGTAAGAGAGCAGGGAACTTCAACATAAGCTTAACTACTTGCAGTGGATCAACACCAATGGGAAAGAAGAAAAAGAAGAAAACAAATCAAAGGAAGAAGTAATTTAAGAAGAGCACTAACAATGAAGCATTTTATGTTGCATTTATGGGTGAAAAAAGAAATTGCAATAGAAGAACAAGGCAATTTAGAGACCATGGATAATAAATTTATGTTTATGCTAAGTGATGATAACTATAAGGAATGGAAATAAAAGATGAAGTCCCAATTAATAACCGGTGTTTGGTAACACTCCTCCATCAAGTGAAGAGTTACAAAGTAATAATGTTGCATTAAATAAAAACATTGGTAATATACCTAATTCAACACTAGGAGAAGTTATGGACTATGAAACTAAAAGGAAGTATGGGATAACTTGTAGGTCATTCATGAAGGAAAATTAAAGGAGAATTGTTCATCAAGAAAACCATCAAGTAATCATATTTCTAAATATGTGTAAAAGGATGAGCATGATGATAAAACAACCTTTGTTATGTTAGGTGGAGTCACTGACAAAATATGACAAGTTAGAGGAAGTTCCTAATCTTAGAAGAAAGCTTGATTTTTCTTTGAAAAGGATTATCAATATTAAGTGTAATTTTCCGACATATGATAACGGGATCATGCTACATCAGAATATAAGCATTATTGTGAAGGACTTGAAGATGAGATCATATCTCTAAGAGAAAACCTTGAAAAGTCAAACAAGTGAAATGAAGAGCTTCTTCAAGTATTTGAAGAACAAGAGAATGGGTTGAAGGAAGAAATTATGAAATTAAAAGAGTAATCAGAAGGAGGAAGAAAGGTTGAGGAAGGAATGAGGAAGAAATATTAGAAAAAGGAATAACAATAACAAAGAATGGAGGTTGATGTAAAAATTCCAAACGGTAAATTAGAAGAGAAGGATAAACATTCGAAATTTCAAAATAGTAGTAAGATTTTGGATAACATTATTGACAGTAGAAGAGCCTTTTTCCATTATTGTAATTTGTAGGAGAGATCAAAGTGTCTGGCCAACGAGGTGGTAGGAACAATGGCGATCCTCTAAATGGAACGACAATGGCTTGAATAGGATGGCGTTTTGGTTACAGGCTACTGCAGCCATTAGGCTGCTGACCTGCAGCTACCCCTGACAGCTCCTTGGAAGCCGAACCTATGCTGCCTCTTGCCACATCGCTTGTTCATGGGCGGGGGTTTTATCGTTTAGGTCATTGTTGGAGGAGGGTTTTCTCTCAAGCCACTCTCACCCTCCTCTCCCCTGACGTTTTTATGTCTGTTACCTCTCCAAGCTCAAGCACCGGACCCTACTCCCCCGACATTTTGTTTTTGACTGTTACCATTCCCATTGTTGTTCGTGCCGATTTTCCGTCGGACAGGTTGTTTCGAGGTGGTTAGCCATTTTCTTATGCAGCTGTCGATATGGACATTGATGAGGTGGATTATTCAGAGGATCCTCTAGAGGAAGGCTCCATCTGGCATTCCACGTTTGTAGCTTCTGAAGATATGTTACATTATACTGAAAGTATCTTTGGTCATTTTGTAGATTTCTCACAGTCCTCTGGTCCTGTTCACACCACCTCTGTGTTGCCGGAAGAACCCTCATCCTGGCCACCTTTCTCTGTGCCGTCCCTGGCTACCCTGGGTTTTCTCTTGGATTGCATTCACCCTTCTCCTGATATCGCGGGTCCATCTTCTGTGACGCCGAGCCTCTCATCTGTACCTCTGTCAGGAGGCCCTTCTGATGCCCCCTGCCGGTCGGCCCCCTCCTGTCCTCCACCCACTCCATTCCCTTGGGTTGCTTCTCCTCTGTTCCCCCCATTTTTGAAGCAATTCCCGACTTTCCCTCAAACCCTAACCCCTCCCCCACAGCTCCGGAAGAGGTGAGGGTTTCTGAAAACCCTAGCATCCTGCCTTCCCGTCCCCTGAAGAAACAAAGGTGTTTTAAATCTAGGGCTGCAGACATTATACTTCGGCTCGAAGAGGATATCTAGTGGGGGGACACGATGGACTATGCTGACAAAGTTCTAGTAGGAAGAATCAGAGGGAGAAGCTATTCGGCTGTACGGCTGAAGACATGGGCCACGGAGATTTGGGGACAGCACTTGGCAGACATCCCCTTCATCCAAACTTTCATTCGAGGATGGTTTGCTTTACGCTTTGCTAGGGCCAACCATACGAGTTGGGTCCTCTCATCTTTCTAGCACTTTGAGAATGCTCCAGTGCTCCTCAAGTGTTGGACGCCTCTTTTCGACCCGAAGACTGAGCAAATTGGAGTCGGCCCGGTCTGGATTAGGCTTCCTAGCTTGCCTCTGCAATACTGGTCCGAGGACATTTTCTAGAAAATTGGGAATTCCCTGGGCACTTTCATGGAGTTCGACAAGTCATATCAGACCACGGGCATGATGGCCTATGCAAGAATCCTTGTACACCTGGATACCAGAGGAGGTCTTCAGGAATACATCACCATACAATGGAGATCCTTCTCACGCAAACAGCCACTGGATTATGAAGGTATCCCCTACCACTGCAGAAGGTGTCATCAGGTGGGTCATCTTTTCAAGGCATGCCCCCTCCTAAAGAAGCACAAACAGGCCTCTCAAGATCTGGAATAGGCACCGCCAGCAGAACAGCCTCCTCCTCCTATAATTGAGACATAGATGGTAGAGCTGATTGAGACTTCGAATATGGTTGAAGTGCCTACAGTACCAATTTATAAGAAGCAAGGCAAATCCACCATTCAGCCTCCCTCCCCACCTCTGACGTGCTCCAGGGCTGCAAAGGGTGACGTCTTCTCTTCGGGTATGTCTCTTTTTTCTAATGTCTCTGCATCTCATCATTCTTCATCTCTTTTATCTCTCTCTTCTCAGTTTCCCCACCAGGGTTTGGTATCCTCCCCCCCCCCCCCCCTCTGGCCCTTTCCTTGGCCCCCGGATCCCTCCCCTTCCCCATCTGGCAGGACAATCCTATATGTCCTGCTCCCTCTCGATGCCTCTTCCTATTTTCACCTCCTGCTCCCTCTCCTCTTCCCCGATCCCTTCTCTTCCACCACCCTCCCCCTTAGTTAACTCTGCCCCGAGGTACTCCACCCGATCCAAAACTAAAGAGAGAGAGCCAGATGCAGTCGGCCTAGATGTGGAATCTCCCCTGGTTACTACCAGACCATCAAAGGGCAGACCCTCCAACCTTAACAAGGCGATTGCACAAGCTGGAGAAGAGGTTGTCCAGGGCAAATAGAAGACCATTGAAAGGGTTCTTAGAGCAAAGGATACCCTCCCCCCTCCCCCTCCATGAAGCTTTTATCTTTCAACTGTAGAGGGTTGGCTAGCCCTGAGAAAAAATTAGCCCTGAAATGATTTTTTCTATCTGAAATGGTCGATGTAATTTTCTTGCAAGAAACCCTATGTATGGCTAACACGATCATACCCCTACTACAATCATGGTTGTTGGACTGGAATTTCCATGCTCTGGATGCCTCTGGGAAATCTGGGGGAGTTGCTATAGGTTTCAGGAATAGGACAATTGATATAAGGAACATCTGGGGCGGTGGAGGATTCATAGGAGCTGATATCTTTTCCAAGGATTTGGAGGTTGAAATAAGGGTTATAAATGTCTATGGCCCCTATCAGAACAGGGAATATTTCTGGAGAGGGCTTTTCAACAACTCTCTCTTTCAGGCAGACAATGTTATCCTCGGTGGGGATCTAAACTTCTCCTTGGGCTTCATGGAATCTTGGGGCCATATGGCTCAGATAGATCCACTATCTGATGTTTTTGTGCACATGCTAGAGGATCACCACTAGATTGACATCCCATCTGCCAAGATCCAGCATACTTGGAAAAATAACCGCACAGGAGCCCAAAGTCTGGCAAGGATATTGGACCGATTCCTTATTAAAGAGGCCTTCTATGCCCAACATTCTCATTCCAGGCAATGGGTGGGCAATGGTGGAATCTTGGACCATCGACCTATATATCTGGAATTAGATGATAGCTCCCTCAAGATCAAAGCTCCCTTCAAATTCAATTCAACCTGGCTAAGGGACCCTTCCTATATCAAGCTGGTCACTGAATTCTGGCAATCCCACCCGATCTCAGAGGAGGCAGACCCTGCAAAAGGCTTTGTCAGCAATCTTAAGGAACTAAAGGGCATATCTAGAGAATGGGCGCACAAGAAGAGGGAACAGGATGACATTAACTTAAGACAAGCGGAACAGGCCATCTCAGCTATTGAAGATCAATCTGAAGGCACATTTACCTCACTGGAGCAAAAAGAGCACAATGCTCTCCTAATTAAACAGAGATCCCAAATTCTTAAGGACAGAGAAGAAAGCTGGCATCTCAGAAGCAGAGCGATCTGGCTAAAGGAAGGAGATGAAAACACAAAGTTTTACCATCGTTTTGCTAATCGTCAAAAGACTATTAACACCATTTGGGAACTCCAAAATGATCAGGGACATGTGGTTAAAACCTCCAGACAGTTGACATCCTTAGCCAGGTCACATTTCAAAAATATATACTCAGCCCCTGAAGAAGCCAACATTCTGGAGATCATGCGTATAGCAGAACTCTTCATAAATATATATTAGAAACCCTAAAATAAATATATATTAGAAACCCAAGGTATATAAACTATATCATAAATATTAGAAACCCTAAAATAAAAATCGTTGACCATGGTTCATTCTCATATTAATACAATCTTTGTCATAATGCAACATTGGACCATGGTTTACCATGGTTGAGAATGATTGATTTTCATATCGAGATAATCTTTGTCACAGTGCGGCATAGGACCATGGTTGATTTTCATATTGAGAAATTATTTGTCCGTTGATGAAGGTTGGTTCAACCGTTACGTCTGTGTGGAGCATATACTATCCAGTGGAGTGTTGGCAGATAGGAGTGTCCGCAACCGAGTTTCCATTGATGAAGCTTGTGTTGACCGTGACGCTTGTGTGGCATAGATAATCCAGTGGAGTGTTGGCAGATAAGAGTGTCTGGAACTGAGTATCTGTTGATGAAGGTTATGTCTATCATGAGGCCTGTGTGGCCTAGACAGTATCCAGTGGAGTGTTGGTAGATAGGAGTGTCTACAACTGAGTGTCTGCTGATGAAGATTATACCTATCATGATGCCTATGTGGCATAGATCCAATGGAGTGTTGGTAGATAGGAGTGTCTAGAACCGAGTGTCCACTGATTAAGGTTGTGTCGACTGTGATGCTTGTGTGGCACATATAGTATCCAGTGGAGTGTTCACAGATAGGAGTGTCTACAAACGAGTGTCTGCTGAAGAAGGTTATGTTGATCATGAGCCTGTGTGGCGTAGATAGTATCAAGTGGGGTGTTGGGAGATAAGAGTGTCTGCAACCAAGTGTCCGCTGAACAAGGTTGTGTCGACCGTGAAACATATGTGGAATAGATCATAGAGAGTTTCTGGTGGACTGTTGGTAGATAGGAATATCTATGATAATGTGTTTGCTGAAGAGATTGTGCTGTGTGAAACCAACAACAAAAATGAAACCTCCTTATCAAGTTTTTTTTATTTTGTAAGCCTTAGCTAAGACTAAGACCAGAAGGCACTTTAAAATTTAGGTTTTTGTGATTAAGGGGAGGTTTTTTAGAATAATCACGTTGTCCATCCCTATTCCCATGATGACTATTCGACAGGGAGTATGCAGAAGTCGGTTATACAATAAATTACAATTGGCATATCGTTGTAGAATATACGATTGTCTATGTGTATAAATGTCTATAAGTTTAATGCAATTGATAAGCTCCATTGGAGAGTCTCTAAGCTCTCCTTCATGAGTTTCAACAACAATTAGTTCAACACTACTATGCAACATGCTTCAGAAGAAAATCCATTGGTGACACCACATATGCCCATATTCATAGCTGCAAATTTACGAACTCATCCTCTTGCACCAATAATTACAATGGAAAATACAAAAATCTAAGGGCAAACACGATCCCAATATAAAATAGGGAATATAAAAAATATTTAGATGCGAAAGGAGGGAAGATCAATTTTACATATTTTAGATATCTAAGGAATTTGACATTATATATATATATATATATATATATATATATATATATATATATATATATATATATATATATATATATGAAAGGCCTGCATTACATGTATGTTTTATATCCTACTTTGAAAAAATTATAGTATAATTGAGCTGAGAGCCTCATTCTAGTTTAGTGTGAAGCTGATCTGTAAGTATGTCCATCCATCCATATTAAAATTAAAATAAAATATGTAATTAAAAGTCATAAAAAGATATATATTAATAAAATGTTTAAACTTTATGATTTTCAAAAATATTTTAACATGTAATATCAACTTCATGAAGAAAATATTTTAATGTTGTATATAATAAAATATCTAAGGTCAGTTATGAATAATATATTTTAATATAAATTAATATTGACACATACTTAAAAGCATCTTAATAATAAAAAAAACCATTTTAATGCGTGCTGATAAAATGATTCAATATACATGTTATTTAATCTATAGCATTCAAAAATACAACATAAAAAATGAAAAATTACAAAAAAAAAAAATTGCACTCTAAAATAAGTTTGCACCTCAAAAAATTTATTTCTTGCACTGGAAGAAATTTGATCTCTCGACTCGTTACATTTGTGCTTAAAAATATGTAGCTATGCTAGTAATATAAATTTGTTGGACACCTAATCCTCTAAGGGTTTGTGTGGAAGTTGAACAACCAAAGGGAGTCCAAGGGACCACTTGGAGAGTGAAATCAAGGGTCACTCCTATGTATTATAAATATGTATCATTTTGAATATGATATGCAACTCAATGTTTATCATTTATATTTGTGTCTTCCATGTGTGCATTTAACATGGTATCAAAGTTGTAGTTGAATTTCTAGCCTGCACTAATCTGAGCCACTTATTTTGTGGACTCTCTAAATGTTAGCTCTGTCTTCCTGCCACATTCCTCTATGCCATAACTGCCATTATTATTCTTGTTTCACACTATCCCACTTACTTCCTTAATTGTGAAGTTGCAGACCTACACTAGACCATTTCAAAATCTATATCTCTACCCATCACACTGTTTGTTGGTTTACTACCAGAAATAATTTTTTGCGTTCCCGATTTTAAGAAAAAATGGGAGCACAACAAAGAGAAAAAAAAGTGTTAGGAGGTTTATAGTGGATGTTGAGCATCACCATCGACAAATTTTCTCTGAAAAAAGGATAGACCACGGTTTCTATGGAGAAATGGATCAGATTGGTAAATCCCTGCGCAACGTGTTTGTGGTGTAGCCTTGGAGTAGTCTTGGTTTGAAGAAAATGGTGCGGTGAATGGTATGTGTAAAGTTGGATCCCATACAGTCAGACCTCTCCACTCAAGTTGAATGGTATATGTACAGTCGTCTCTCAACCCCTAGTTTTAATATTGTAATACTGTGTTGCATAATCACTTGGTGGCCCTTCCATACTACCCAGTCATCTTCGTTAACTCATACATCCTCGTACCATACCATTCAACTCCTCTCTTGGTGCTACCACTGTGCTCCTAATAGAATCATGTGAATCACCCTTGTAATATTCTCCATTGTCGTTGGAATGGCGGGGCAATATAAAATCATAGTCCTGCTGCCTTGTAATAGGGGACTCCCCTCCTCCATTGTAGGGGAACTCTTCTTCTACTTCGAAGCATTTGGTCACCGTATAAAATCCACAAACAACTTGGATTCCCCCTCAAAGCAACCAACGGGTATGAATATTTTCATGGCGTTGCTGATGGCACAAGAGAAGAGAGAAAGAATGGCACGCCTTCCGTAATGATAAATAATATGAAGGCATCTAAAGCCTCTATTCCTCTCGGTAGCTTCACGTGGGGAGCAATTTCACTCTTTTCTCAGGCCGAGTTCCAGAATGTGGTTGATCTTCGTTCCTACTAAAGTCTTATGTGTGAAAATTTAGCTATTTCAAATCCTCAATTGTTTAGCTCTCACAAATTCCATCACAACCACATCTGCTGAGACAAAATATTTGTTATCTTATCTGTAGATGAATTGTCCAAGCCTTCGAGAAGCTTCGTTGCCATATGTTCCAAAGGTCTTAAACAAGATGATATAATTCTCTTGTAGGTTTCTCCAGTATCTTCAAAGAAGGCAACCTGACGCCATATTTCCACATTATTTTGACAGACCATACACAGATCAAGATAAGAAATATATTGAGCCAAAAATCCACGACTACTCTCTTCTAACACCATAAGTAGTGTATAAGTTGGATTTGTTTCTACAACATTTGAGCCTTGAGGCAGGGCAAACACACACCTTGAAGTGTGCACTACCTAAATTAGGTGATGTATGGGCTCCCAGCAAAATGAAATGAAATATTCTCCAAGGTAGAAAACAACCTATTGATTCAAAAATGTTCCTATTCCATTACCGTAGAGATTTCCATGCAGGATAGTAATAGGTTCCCCTTAACAATGTAACCTAGTATTAGTCTTTCATCAACCCATGGGCTCCTTTCTCCATCTGTCAAATCACAACTCTTATCATCTCACTTATCCCAGTAAATTACAGACACAACCTGTTAGGTCCCTATACTACTAGTGTAACCCCTTATTATTATTAGTACAACCCCCTTATTATATTGTTGTGCTCATGTAGTCCCCATATTGTTATTATTGTGCCCTTAGATTATTATTGTTATGTCGGCTCTAATTATATTATGACCCCTTAGACTCCTATATATAGAAAGGAGGTCTTGTCATTTAACACATATTTCATTAAATTTGGAATTATTCTATTACAAGGCCTTCAACAACATTCATTCTTTTGTAAATCTCCATATTAACTTAATTCAACATAAAAATAATTTAGTAATTTCAAACCAAGTAGAGATCATGAATAGGTCAAACATGAGTTGTTATGTACAATAGTATCAATACACAATAGGAATGTGAAATCAAACTCTTAGAAGCAATTGATTCAAGCTAAATCATATTAGTATGTCTAACATCCAATAAAGATATTATAGTTATGGATAACGAACTAGATTCCTCGATGTTTGAATTTTGTGTCTGACAACTCTAAACCCCTTTCCCACAACCTATGGAGGACTTTTTGATTGAATGATGTTGATGCGAGGATCTTAGTGTAAATGGAAAGGATGTGTGTCCCTTGCATTGCATTGAAACTAGTCTACTAAAAACTTAGTAAAATGTTTTTGAGTTCAATTTCCTACAATCCCTTTGTGCCTTTATGAAGCACTAATGAGGGGGTGATCATTCGTCTTCATAGCATCCAAGCATCCATTATAAAAGTTATGCATTGTTGATCTAGGTATTTCGAGAAGTTTAGGCACCATTGATCTATCTCCACTCAAAGCCAAGTACATCAAATGAGAGTTCTTAAATGGGTATTCGAGTCATTCCATTGTGATGGACAATGTCACAAATTGAAGTAAACAAGAATTACCAGTCTTCTTGTAAGTAGTGGAAGCAAGAGTTTTCAAAGATTAGTATAGTTGATGGTAGTGTGGATATTTATCTCTCCTTGTCAACATTGTCGAAACCAATAATAGTCTCGATGTAATAGCACCAACCAATTGTATGGAAAACCATGATCAATCATTACTTTCACTAAGAGGAGAAATGATAAGAATTTTTAATGAGGAAGAAATAATTGTGAAACATAACTCATGGATTTTAGTTGAAATTTATATAAGTCCACGTGTTCTTTAATTATTAAATACTTAATCTAAATACAAATAAATTATCATTAAGATATTGATTTTACATATTAAATATGTATTAAAAGGCATTCATCTATGACACTTGATTTTTCATATAGTCTGAATAAACCACTTAAAGCCCATTATCAATTAATTCTAATTAGTTTTGTAAAAGATATATCTTTACTTACGTTAAGAGATTTTTATCAAAAATAAATTACATTTATAAACTTATATCAATACATATAATTAAATGGAATTGAATAAATAGTTCTAAGTCTTGTTGGATTCTATGAGATTATTTTAAGTACAAATAATTTATTTTAGAATTGAAATTTACAAAATGTTAATCTTGATGTGAAAATCATGTCAAAAGGTGCCAAACTTTTGAAGACATCCATTTGTGGCCCATCTCTTGAATGAGCTTAAATAGTCTACTTAATGCTCATTGTAAATTCATTAATCCATGTTTTATTTGAAAATGCATTTTGTTTACATGGATTTTTATTCTAGAAATAGCAATGTCACATTTATACATTCATATTAAACGACATGATAGTTAAATAAAAATCAATTAACGGTTTCTTGACTTATTGACTTATATGGCATGATTTCATATCGAAATAATTGATTTAAGAATGCACAGTTAGAAAAGGTTGTTGATTCAAAATAAAATAAATGAGTTAGAACTCATCAACAATTGATTTTAATTTATTAATTCTCTAAAAAATATATTTTTACTTACATTAAGAACTTGATTTCAAAAATAAATTTCATTTATACATACATACATACATACTAAGTATAATTTAATACATACTTGTCTTGTTGGCTTCTATGTGATTATTTCGATTACAAATAATTTATTAAAAAATTGAAATTTACCAAATGTTAATAGGGGTGGGAAAATCAAATGTCGTATGTTGCAAAAAGTTTAAATTCATTTATTTATAACTCGTATACTGAATGAACTTGAATGATATACTTAACATTCATTACCAAATAATTATTCCATGTGTTGTTATGAAAAACATTTAATTTTACATCGAGTTTTATTTCAAAAAAAAAAGATGTCACATTTATACACTTATATTAAACCTCATGATAGGAAAATAAAAGACGATAAATGGATTTATATAGGCCACTTAGAACTCATTATCAATTAATTATAATTTGTTTTGTAAAATATATATTTATTTACTTACATTAAGAGCTACATTTCAAAAATGCATCACATTTATAGACTTCTATCAATGCATATAACCAAATAGAATTCTTAAGGTCATATTGGTTTATATGAAATTATTTAAATCACAAATAAACTATTTAAGAATTGAAAATGACAAAATGTTAATATGAATGAGAAAATCAATGTCTTATGGTGCAAAAAGTTTAAATACAACTATTTTTTACCCATCTCTTTAATGAGTATAGATCATCCACTTAACACATTGTTAATTAATTATTCCATGTTTTATTAAGAAGATAATTTTTCTTTACATAGAGTTTTGTTTCAAAGCAATATAATATGACATTAATACACTCTTAATAAGTTAAGTGATAACGAAATACAAGTCAATAAATCGATTCCTTATTAAATTATGTGAGATGAGATGATTGCATATACAAATAGTTGATTTAAGAATATATAAAAAATGTTATGGATTAAAAATCGAATGCCCTACAATTTAACGAGTAGTATTCACCTATGAGCCATCACCCATTAGCCTAAAGTGTCCACTTAATACTTATTATCAACAAATTATAAGACTTATTTTTGGGAAAAATGCATCATATTATACGAATATTATATATCACATTTATACAATCATATTAATGGACATAACTAAGTACAAGTCAATAATATAATTCTAGGTCAAATCATATGATTTCAGTTTATTTAAAATACAAATTTACAAAAAATTAACTTTTAAGTAATGAAATTAGATGCCTTACAGTTCAAAGACATATTCATCCATGATAGTGTCTAATCAAACCTTGATAGTCCACTTAGCAATCATTATCATTAATTATATGTTTTTTTTAATAAATGCAAAATTATTTACAATAGATTTTTATTTCAAAAATTACAAATCACATTTACGCACTCATATTTGTCCCTTATTGATTTTCAATATGATATGATTGTAGTTACATCCATTAATTGATTTAGGCATATAAATTTATGAAAATTATGGATTAAGAAATCACATATCTTATGCTTCAAAAAGATCAAATCATTCACCTATGACACATTTCCCATTGGCCTTAACAGTGAAAAATGCATTGTGAATAGTGAATAGTGCACATAACATTTATCAAGTAAATTATTATACTTTCCTTAGCAATAATTACACCTTTGTTTGCAAGGATTTCTATTTCAAAACTTATATTTCACATTTATATATTATGATTATTGATGCATATAAGTAAACATACGTCATTAAAAATAAAATGCCTCGATGGTTCATGCAAGATAATTTAAATGACAAACAATTCATTTAAAAATGCATGCATACATATTAGAAAAAATCGATACAACAAAGTCATTGCAAAAGAAATTATAAATAATAAGAAATATACGTATTAATATTGGCAATTCCCATATATTTCAAAAAATATAAAATCATACAAATTGATTCAACAAAAACTATGTCCAAAATGTATCAAAAATTTGGAATCTACTTTTCAACAAATTTATAAAGGAAATTATCTCCATCCAATACAATGAAGTACATGTTCTATTGAACATTCGAATGTACTAATATTTTTTATTGATAAGATGAAGTGTCTTAAGAAAGGGGAATAAAACTTGCATAAGCCAAGTATCTTGGTCTTTTCCTGTATAAGATTTTATCAACATGCGGTTTGATCAATATCCAATGAATTGAGAAGTATGCTTTGTTGTATCTATTAACAATACATTTGATTCTTCATAATTATCTCCATATTGGGACCACAAATCAGTCAACATTTTCTCATAAAATTGTCTTGTTCTCCTTGCATCCAATTTTGTTTGCAAATGACAATGAGACCTGTCCCGTGCAAATTTAAAGTCCTCTATATCAGTATTTGATTTTTCTAGTACTTTTCGGATGTACTTGTCAGTGACATTTAATGTCCATATTGCGACATCATAATTTTTTAAGCAACATTTTCATACTTGACAGGAAAGGCCTTAAAAATAGGACCCATCACCAAACTGCCAATTTGGTTCTCTTTGAATATGAAAATTTAGTTCATCTTTGGCATATGATTGGAAGAATACTCCTCCCATTTCAAATATCACCATCTTTTGACTTGTAGTAATGCTCATTTTCATCTACACTGCAACCACATGTATGATATTAACACATCTCCACTTCAACACTTCATTGATTAAGGACATAAAAACCTACCAATTTAAAAATGATGTTAATATTTATTATGAATTATTTCCATTTGTATGCAAAGGGAATTTTACAATGAGTTAATAGTAATCACAAAATACAAATACAATGGCCCATTAAAATGAACAAACTAATGATATGTTTACTTTATACATACAACATAATACCTTTATTTAATTTGTATGGAATAAAAATATTCTAAGAACACATTGGCCGACCATTTAAATCGTTGGTTTTAATACTTATAATGATTTCTTTAATTGCAATTGAAAAATATAATTACAATGGTCTAGTCAAAGTAAACAAATAAATTATATATTAATTTCCACATACAATATAATACAAATTTTAAATCAGACCTAATTATTTATATGCTAATTTCTAGAGTCTCTACCTTAGTTTCTTTTGGTGCTTCTTTTAGTACAAATTGTATGTTTATTGTTGGTGCTACCTACAACCTAATATAGTTTTTCAACTTACATGGATTAAAATTTTTTATAAAAATACAATGGGCCATCCTTCACATTACTAATTTCTAAGAGGTATAATGATAACTTAAACCAAAATTGAAACAAATAAATTATATTTTAATTTCCACATACAATATAATACAATTTTTAAATTTCAAATCTAATTATTTATATGCTAATTTCTAGAGTCTCTACCTTAGTTTCTTTTGGTGCTTCTTTTAGTACAAATTGTATGTTTATTGTTGGTGCTACCTACAACCTAATATAGTTTTTCAACTTACATGGATTAAAAAATGTTATAAAAATACAATGGGCCATCCTTCACATTAATAATTTCTAAGAGGTTTAATGATAACTTAAACCAAAATTGAAACAAATAAATTATATATTATTTTCCACATACAATATAATACAATTTTTAAATTTCAAACCTAATTATTTATATGCTAATTTCTAGAGTCTCTACCTTAGTTTCTTTTGGTGCTTCTTTTAGTTCAAATTGTATGTTTATTGTTAGTGCTACCTACAACCTAATATAGTTTTTCAACTTACATGGATTAAAAAATGTTATAAAAATACAATGGGCCATCCTTCACATTACTAATTTCTAAGAGGTATAATGATAACTTAAACCAAAATTGAAACAAATAATTGTAATGATCTAATTCAAACAAATATACCAGTTATCTATTAATTTTTACATTTAATGTAATCCATTGTAAAAAATTCTATAGCATGGGAAATTTTGATATGAAAACATTAAATGGCCATTCAAATCAATAATTATTATCAACACAATATCTCACCAAAAATAAGGAAAATAAAAGTATTTTGCTTTTATTAATGACAAACCAAATCAACAATTATTTTATTAGTGTTGTGAAATAAAACTAATAATTCGTGATGTCATACATATAATAACATGAAATAGACATCGGTCATATTAAGGTACTTCTAAATGTAATTGAACATCTTTAAGAGTAGCTCGCACATCTATAGCCTTCTTGAGTTTATGCAACATTCTCCATAGCACATTGATCAACCAATTATCCTCTTGATTTGTTCCAATGACTGGAGGGGCAAGAATAACATTTTCTTTGGGATTACCTTTCACACTCTCAAGTGAACAATCCAGTGTAATAGTATTGGTTGCATCATATTGGGTATGCATTTCCCATACTTTTTTCAATGATTTAGTGTGTATAACTTTGCTTGGATTGTCAATGACCTTATGTCCCTTTTGTGGTTTACAATCTTAAGAAGTCCACATAAACACAAGTTTATCTTGAATGTTTCTGAAACCAACTTTTTTAAAACTCTTGTTGTGCTTTCTTTCAAAGCTGTCGTCCAAATTGCAATGTCAAGATATTCATTTTTGAAACACATTTCAATAAATGTTTTTACATGTGGATGAATCCAAAATAATTTTTTCTCTATTGTGTAATCAACATCAGTTCCCATTTTCTAAATATGCCCTTTGTTTGTTGCTTCATCATTGATGCTATGATAATAAAAAAATGTCCTTTAGTTCAAAAATAACTAATTTATTTTCAGTTATTTTCGCTGCAACATAATGACAAATAATCTAGTCAAACCATTTTATTCATGTTATAAAAACTACTAAATAAATTGTTGAAACAATACACTTACCTTCAGTGGTTTTTTCACCATTTATAGATGAAATAATAAGTTCTTTTATCATCTTGATAGAACTTGGAGTAAACATATTAAACATTCAATCAACTGCCAATAACACTTCTTATTAAACATTCAATCAAATACCAATACCAAAAAAAACATTAGTAATGAAACCTTTAAAAAGAAACACACCCACACACACCTTTAACATTATTTTGATTGTTAATTTTGTCCTTTCTATTAGTTCCTATAATAAAAATGTACAACATTATGGTAGTTACAGGCATTAGAGTTCAAAGAATAATAAAATAAGTAAGAAGACAAGTTATAAATATTTGCTATGACATTATCTTCATATTTGTAACTTTGCACCTCATCATCATCTTTGTTACCTTTATTTTTCTCTAAATTAAGCATACAAAATATTTTGAATTGTGAAAATGAAAAAAATCATTAAATAATAAGCAAAACAAGTGGACAAATTATAAGTACCTGATATTATATTTTTTCCTTGATTAAAGCTTTGTTTCACACTCATTTGATCAATGTCTTCGTTCTCCTTGCTTGTCTCTATAATAAACATTAAAAAAATGTTATAAATTGTGACAATACAACTATACAAAAAATGAATCATCTTTAATTGTCCATATAATATTTTGGTCTTGATTATAGTTTTGTGGGAAATTCCCTTAGTCACTATATTCATTCTCTTTATTTCCAACTATAATGACTCAAGATAGTAAAAATAGTAATTTAGATTAAAAAAAAGAGTTACAATGATTAATACCCATTTCTATCCCCATCATTCCATGGTCATTGTCTTGATTAATTTCATTCTTCTCATAATTCCCTATAATAGACATCCAAAAATGTTATGAGTATGGAAATTAAATAAATTCAAAAAGTAACAAGAGAAACAACCAAACAAATTATGTTCCTGGTATGATAACTTCTTCTCCTCTTGTTTCCATTTCTAAACTTTTTTCAACATCATAAGCACTATATTGATTTTTTTTTGCTTCCCACATTCATCATTCTTTGTTTTAGAATCTCCATCATTAGTCATTTTAGTAAACACTTTGACAATTAAAAATATAAACAAAATATTATCCAAAGTATTATAAGAGAAACAACAAAGAAACTGTAGTACCTGAATTTTCTAAGTAGTTAATAGATCCTGGATTTGATAGTTGAAAATATTTGTAATTATTCAACATGATTATCCTTTGTGACTATGTTTTCACAACACAAGCAATTATTCTTCCATATGTACAACAAGCCTTGATTAAATTTGTCCCTGCATAAAGAGTAATAACCACTTTTGCATCACTACATTGTTGGTGTTTTTCCAATAAGTCCATTCAAAAATCATAATCTGACTCATTTTCATCAAATGTGTCTGCAAATGTGTGAAAGTATTTTGAAGCTTCCAAAATTTTTAATTCTTAAGTATAGAAATGTATAGTAAAAACTATATCATAACTATCGAAAAAAAATCAATATTATATCCTTGTGGAATGGTTCTTTTTTCAAAGCAAGTGTATCCAGAACAACAAGGTTAGTATGTAAAACTACTTGCAACTGACATTGGAAAAGAGTGCAAAAGTGTTGACAAAATATCAAAGCCCCCAAAATGACAACCAAATTCAAAATTGTTGTCAACTCGTTGAACACTTGTTGATCCCTTTATCATTCTATCAAAGACTCCACATGCTTGCTGAGAAAGGGACTCTATCTTTGTATTATGTGTTCTTTTTACATAAGTAAACCCCTCCACCATGTTGCAAAAGTTGGAAAATATAATATCGTTAATTTCATAATTCTCAAGAATGTTGAATGTGGTAAAAGTATTCTCATTCAATTTCTCATCGTGACTTTGACAATATGTAACCATTGCCTCCAATAATGTTCTGTTGGTTTTCAATTTAGAACAATAATCTTTTAATTTTGTGGCATTTGTTGGATGATTAAGTGGAATAAAAAACCAAATGGTTTCATCCAATAGCTTATCTGCTACTGAAGAAATTTCTTCCATGGTTAATCCCTTATGGGCCGAATAGTACATGTTGTCAAATAATGTAAACTATTTCTCTTGTAGTCTCAAAATCGGGTTGACTTGGAGAACACTTTAATGTTCCTAGTTGGTAATAGTTAAAAACAGGGTACCATTTATCCCAAATAGGTTGATCAAGATATAAGAGAATTTTTTTATCAGAAAAAAAAAAAAAAAAAATCTAATTGGACACTCGAAGGAGGTGCACAACATTTCATCATCGGCCTGATAAAATAATAAATATAAGCTAATCAACAACCATTTATTAGCATAATGTCTAACCATTGTAACAAAGTATAAACTAATTATAAAATTGTCATACTATTTAAATATTTTGGTGTCATGTTTCTTGAACATTCTTTTTCCTTGGATGCTTCCTTTGAATTCTCACTAGCTTCATAGTCTATGGTTTCTGATAATAATAAATAAATAAATAAATAAGTAAAAAATTATTAACATAGTTTCGAATTATTGAAGAAAGTATGAATTTATAAATACTATAACTAATCGCATCATTGTATGTGTAACAAAAATGAACAAGAACAATAACAAGTGTAGAACTCACAATAATAGCTAATCATGGTGTTGATTAGAAAAAGGGAACCCCCAAATAATTTATTATGTTCTTTTAATCGTGACTATAGGCAAGTCATCACCTACTAGCTTTCCTTCTAGCACGAGCATAAACACATTTCCAAAAAACATTACATTGTGAATAAATAAATAAAACTGTAGAGACTACAACAACATCATATTTACAGAAAATTTATCTTTTATAGTCATGTATATTCTTAGCTTGCTTTAGAAACCATAAAATCAAAACACAATGAAAGCACATTAACTATGACAATTATTAGATTTTATTCTAGATCTTCGTCTAGCACAAATAAAAAACACATAACAACATTGCAAGGTGAAAGAAATAGAGAATGTGATAGAATTACTTCTAGCAGAAAGACAAGCATATTGCCAACACAAATGTTGCAAAGAAAAAGAAATATTTGTATCCTAGATTTCTTTTTATCACAAACACATGGATATTGCCAATAAAAACATTGTATGGTGAAATAAATCTAGCACATGCTAGAATTATTTTGAGCACGAACACATGCATATTTCCAAGAAAAACATTGCAAAGCAAAAGAAATCTAGCACAAACACAAGCACATTGTCATTAAAAATATTGCCAAGGCAATGGAAATGTAACACATGCTAGACTCCCTTCTATCGCATAAAAGAAGATTGCCAACAACAACATTGCTAAACTTCCTTCTATCACAAACACAAAAACATTGTCAATAAAAACATTACAATAACAATCTTTCTTGAGACATCTCCATGCTTATGTAATTTGACATTTCCTTTTAGAGACAATGAGGTTTTAGTCCATACCTACATAAACTATTGTTACAATATAAAAAATGTAACCCTAAAATGATTGGAAGGCCCTTCATATGGAATATGTGGCCTAAGAATGGGATATGGTACAAACATAAGCATGTTTCCAACAACAACATTGAATTGTGAAAAAAAACATTCTATATTACCCTCTATCACAAACACAAGCACATTGCCAATAAAAACATTGCAAAGTGAAATAAATATATCGTAAGTTAAATTTCATTTTAGCATAAAAACAAACACATAACAACATTGAAAGGTGAAATAAATCTAGCATGTGCTAGAATTACTTTTAGCAAAAATACAAACATGTTTCCAACGACAATATTGCAAAGAAAATTAAATGTAGGACATGCTAGATTTATTTCTAATACAAACACAAGCACATTGCCAATAAAACATTAGAAAGGGACATAAATTTAAGCATTGCACTCTTCCTTCTAGAGGACAAAAAAAAGAAAAACTCATATCAGCATTGGTAGGTGAAAGAAATCTAACATGTGCTAGATTTGCTTCTAGCACAAACACAAATATGTTGTGAACAACATCATTACAGCAGGGTAAAGGAAAATCTAACACATGTTATATTTCTTTCTAGCACAAACCTAAGTAAATAACATTACTATATGGCTAAATAAACCTAATACATGTTGGATTTACTTCTAGCACAAACACGAACATATTACCAATAACATAATTGTAAGGCAAAAAGAATCTAGTACCCACAAGATTTTCTTCTAGCAAAAACAAAAACACATTGCGAATAATAACATTGTAAGATGAAAGAAATCTAATGTGTGCTATATTTCATTCTATCATAAACACAAGAACGTAACAACATTTCAAGGTCTCACAAATCTACTATGTGCTAGATTTACTTCTATCACAAACACAATCATATTGTCAACAACAACACCGCAAGAAAAAAAGAGATCTAGTGCAAGCTAAATTTCCTTCTAGCATAGACAAAAGCATATTACAAAATAAAAATATGCAAGACATTGTTTGATTTCCTTCTAGCACAAATAACTATATTGTCAAAAATAATATTGCATTGTGAAAAAAAATATAACACGTACTAGATTTCCTTCTAGTGCAAATTCACAAACATATTGCCAACAACAACATTACTAGACAAAACAAATCTAACACATGTTATATTTCCTCCTATCAAAAACACAACCACCTTGCAAATAAAAACATTACAAGGTGAAAGAAATATAATGCATACTATATTTCCTTCTAATGCAAACATAATCACACAACATTGTAGGGTGATAGGTGAGCAAGAATGGAGCTAGGGTTTACTCTGCGTGCAAACGGATCTCAGGTTTCGATAGCCACTTTTGGCTGCTTGGCGAGCTCGAATAACAGACACGAAGACCCCTATGCAAGGAAGAAAGGACTGGGTCGGGCATGTGCGGCCACTCCTCTCGACTTACCCAGCGAGCTCCCTACGGACTACCCCCCGAGGTCATCCTCATGCAGCCGCTCATTGTCCCAGATGATTTCGGCTCCCCAACGACTATGGCAGACATCAAAAACTGGGCAGCTTCGAACACAAGAGATGGATTTTGATGGGGTTCTGCTTTTTGATTACACAGACAGACAGGCTCGGCCTTCTCTTGCCCGAGGCTGACTGCAAGGGGTTCTGCGGTGGCCACAGGGTGAATTTAGCACTCCTTTCGCCCTCCAAAAGATTAACGCCCCTGAGTTCTCTGCAGCGGCAAGGGGATTGAACCATTGCAGGCTCCCCAAGAAGCTACAGGACAACCTTTATTGGGATGAAGGGTTTTTGGCATACCCCTGCTCGGTTAGGCCCAAGACACTTTGTTCGGTCCAACTCTTGGCGAAGATCGACCCTCACCATCCTACACGAATAGTCTCTACCTTTAAAGGTGAAGCTGTCTCCTTGCACCCGAAGGATCAGTCGGGACCTGTGAACCAAGTAAGCCCATTCTGTTTTCAAATTTTTTTAAAAACTCCAGATGGGGTTTCAGGCATAGTTTGGGTTAAAAACACAGACACAGTTCTAGACCTGAAACAACGCATCATGTCGAAATTCAGATACCCTGGCCATTCACAGAGCTTGATTTTTGAAGGAAAAATACTACAAGACCAACAGTCCTTGTCGTTGTATCATATTCATGTTGATTCCACCATCATTCTAAACCTAAGAATGCACGGGGGGGCGGGGCTGCATCCAAGGGTAGAACAGGGCTGGGAGGCAGCACATAGTTAGGTTCAAGATCAAAACAGAAGCAAGCACATGAGGGTCTATCATTCAAGAACATTCTACAGGGGAAAAAGAAAGCCCCTGAACCATCCAAACAGGTAGGAAACACTCCAAACCCCTATATAGTGAAGCAGTTTAATTACAACCCAGAATTAAATATTGATTTTCCAGAATCTGATGAGAAATGTGCCTCCCTTGAATCTCTAGCAATTATTTGTCGATTTAATTGTTTCTGGCCAAAACCAGTAGAGCTCTTCCATTGGATTTTAACAAACTGGTCATTAGAATGCGACATCCACCTCTGCTCCAAAGGATTCTTTGTTGTAAAATTCCCATCCCCTGAAGCTAGAGACAAAATTCTACAGGAAGGACCATGGTTCTAGGGTTCAATCAGCATGTTTACCACTCCCTGGTTCCCCAACTTCGACGCAAACACCATGGTCGTCTCCAAAATGCCAGTCTGGGTCTGAATGCACAACCTTCCCCTTCATTTCTAGGAGGACAGAGTTCTGGCTGGTATTGGCAACAGCCTTGGACAGTTCATAAAAAAGGACTCCCAAAGAATAGAGGAAAGGATTTTCACCTACGCATGCATATGCGTAGAGGTAGACCTCAGCAAAGGACTTTCGGACAGCATCCGATTAATTCACAATAAGCGAATTTGGACACAGAACTTGGATTATGAGAACATAGCTTTTAGATGCAGGAATTGTAGACAAACAGGGCATTTACACAACATGTGTCCAGAAGCCAAAAAGGACACTAGAAGGAAAAAGAATCTCGGAAAAAACCCAAAGGTTGGCAATACCCCCCGCCTGAAACTGAAAAGGAGGATGAAGCTCTGGATGAACCATCCCCACAAGAGGAAAGTCAGAATCCAATGGAACCTGTTACACAAGGGGGATCTCCACAAGACTAATCAGATGCCAAGAACCACAGGGTGCAGGCCGACTTGATCCCTGACGAGGGGGACATCAGTGGGAGTAGGAGTAACCACACATCAGATAACTCAAACTCTGACAAGGACATCGCCAAATTGGAGGCAGGAAACCATCTTGCTCTTGTCTCTTCGACGTCATCCCAAGGGGAATGGTGCATGGTAGAGAAAAAGAAGGGGCGAAAAGCTTAGCTTCCCCCACCATGTATTTTTATCTTGTTTCTTCTACTTATCTCTTGCCTATCATTTGGTCTCCGACTTGATGATGCGGTTTCTAGCCAGTACAACATGTAATTTTGTTATTTATTAATCAAAATTACACTCTTTTTTTCTGGAAAAAAACATTGTAGGGTGAGAAAAAATTCCAATATATTTACTTCTAAAACAAACATATAAATATTTCCAATGACAACATTACAAGACAAAACATATCTAGCACAAGCTAGGTTTCATTTTCACCCAAAGAAAAACATATTAGCAATAACAACATTGCAAGGTAAAAAAAATCTAACATGTGTTAGATTTCCTTTTAGCGCAAACACAAGCACATAGCAACATTATAGAGTGAGAAATCTAGTATGTGTTAGATTTATGTCTACAACAAATACAAGCACGTTGCTAACAACAACATTGTAGAGTATAAAAAATCTAGCCTATGCTAAATTTTCTTCCAACACAAACACAAGCACATTTCAATTTGATAGAAATCTAATATATGCTATTTTTTATTCTAGCACAAACACAAGCACATGACAACATTGTAGGACTAAAGAAGTCTAGTGCATGCTGGATTCATTCTATCACAAACACAAGTAGATTGCAAGCTAAAGGAAACAAAACACATGCTAAATTCCTTCTAGCACAAGCAACCATATTTCCAACAGTAACATTTCATTGTAAAATAAATCTAGTGCATGCAAGATTTCCTTCTAGCCCAAAGATAAACACATTGCCAATAACAACATTGCCAGGTGAAAGAAATCTAATGTGTTTTAGATTTCCTTCTTGTATAAACACAAGCAGACAAAAACATTGTAACGTGAAAGAATTATAGCACATGATAGATTTACTTCTAACACAAACACAACCATGTTGACAACAACAACATTACAGGGCAAGGAAATCTAGCGCATGCTACATTTCTTTCTAACACACAAAAGCACATCACAAGATGAAACAAATCTCCTGTGCTAGATTTCCTTCTAGCACAAACAAAGGAACATAACAACGTTGTCCCTAGGGTTAAAGAAATATAACACACACTAAATTTAGTTCTAGCACAAAATGAAGTATATTGTCAATAACAACATTACAATAAAGAAATCTAACATGTGCTAAATTTCCTTCTAACGCAATCACATGTAAAATTCTAATAACATTGCAAGGTCAAAGAATTCTATCATGTTTCTTTCTAGTACAAACAACCAAATTTCAAACCACAACATTGCATTTTGAAAGAAACATAGTGTGTGCTAAATTTCCTTCTAGCTCAAACACAAGCACATAAAAACAACGTAAGGTGAAAAAAATCTAACATGTGTTATATTTAATTTTAGCAGAAATAAAAGTATATTGCCAACAACAACATTATCAAGCAAAGGAAATCTAACACATGCTAGATTTCATTCTATAATAAACTCAAGTGTATTCCTAATAACAACATTGTAAGATGAAACAAATCTAACAAGTGTTAGATTTCCTTTAGCACAAATAATAACATAACAACATTATAGCTTCAAACATATCTAGTGCTTGTTAGACTACTTCTAACATAAACACGAGCATGGTTCCAACAACACTGCAGGGAAAAACAAATCTAGAATGTGCTATATTTTCTTCTAGCACAACCACAAGCACATAACAAAATTGTAGGATTAAATAAATTCAACACGTTTTAGATTTACTTTTAGTACAACCACAATTATATTACCAACAACAACATTCCAAGGTAAAATAAATTTAACACACAATAGATTTTCTTCTATCGCAAATATAATCATCTTAGCAATAACAACATTGCAAGGTACAATAAATTTAACGTGTGCTAGATTTCCTTCTAGCACAAATACAAGAGCATAACAACATTGCATGCTAAAAGAATTCTAGCACATGATGAATGACAAATATTATTTTTTCCTCCAAAAAATTATTGAGTTTCATTTTCATTTGTTATTATATTGTTGAATACCTATCTAAGAATGTTTGTTGAATAGGATCATATAATTATTGAATTATATCACATCCTGAATGATTTTAGTGTATCAAAGCCTCATACTTAGTGACATTATTTGTGCATGGGCAATCCAAGCAACAAGACATCAAATATTCGTACCCTTTAAGATCTGGAAGAGTGCATCTAGACCTTTCACATGAATTCGACTTAGAGCCATCAAAAAATAAAAACCATACATTCTAATTTACATCTAAATTTACTAATTTTGAAAATAACTTTGTACATGTTCTTGCACAATATATAGATTATTTACAACAAGCTAATTTGAGTGAAAGATCTTAGATTGATTACACACATCTACAAAAGGTGAACATTCAACAATAAATTTCCAAAAAAGAGAGTCAAAATAGTAGTTGAAAAGTGTAGAATTAAAGAACACAATGAACACATTTGAATCATTAAAATTAGTGATCATGTGCTTCATATACCTCTTGCTTGTTATTTTAATTTGATTAGTATTGTTGTTATATGGAAGCCAAAGATGTGACCATTCTATCAAAAAAATATCCATTTATTTTTTCAAACCAACCGTAGCTTAGTAATAAAGCATATGACTCAACCACTATTTTGGATTAGAAAAATTTTGAGAAGTACACACTTTAATTCACTATGCACTTTAACATTTGAGCATTCTAGTTGAACTTTGGGTGAGCTACAATAACTGGTAAACTTTCGCGACTACATCTCTGAATTCTGCTACTAGGTTTACACAAATTCAAAGGTGTAAAGTCATGTTGTTCACAACTTTACAAAATAACAATGACTGGAACCCAGACATCCAATGTTCACATTACACAGGCAAGGGTTGCAAAGTCCACGTTGAACAATCCCCTTCAACCTCTTCCACCAACCCAAAGTAAACCAAAAGGAAAGCATGTAGGAATGGAGTCAAATATTTATGGATCCAGTGTTGTTGTTGAACCCCTTAAACAATGTGCAGTGTTATCAGATGTGTCTAATATCTCTAAGGAAGCACCCTTGATTGATTTCTTGAAAAAACAAAAAGCAATTAAGGTTGTATCTCATAATGCTAATGCCAAGGGGAGAGGCCGAGGATTTCCTCGGAATAACAAGAAGATTACTCGAGATTCAAAGATTAAAAAAGAGACTTCACCAGCTATTTGTAATGTTGACGATGCATCTGCTAGTGATGCAATCGGTATTGATAAGGAAAATCTTGTATCGCTCTCCAGAAAGAAAATCATTTTCCTTTTCTATAGGGAAATCCATTTACTAGTGAGGGAGGGATATTCCTTTCCTCTAACTCAAGGAATCACCTACCCTGTATAAAATGAAAGACCTTTTCTTACAAAATATTAGAGAAGTATAAATCTCAAAAATAAATATAAAAGTAATTTGAAGAATGAACTTGAGAATTGGTTGAAACATGTGCTTGAGAGGATATCCTAGAAAGAAGCAAAGCATAGTTAATCATTAAAAAGAATGACTTCTGGAGACAAAAATTATAACTACCACTACTACAAAAAAAAAAACTTTTGGGGGGTCGTAATCTGCCTCCAAAAGTGGGAATTAAAAGCAATATTAACATTAGCTGCAATTTTTTAAAACCTCCATCACACCTCCTCCCCCCTGCCCCTAAAAGCATCACCTCTAAAATTCAAGCCTTTTAGGGCAATTTTTTAAGAGATATGAACTGCCCCCAAATGTGTCACTTTTCAAGGGGGGTTCCAAACTTGAAAAGTGACTTTTGGGTGGAATTTTTTAGAACTCCCCTCCCTTCAAAGCATCACCTCTAAATGTCAAGCCTTTTAGGGAAGGTTTTTGAAGAGATATCGTTGATGGGTAGCCAAAATGGTTGGTTGAAGCCTATCTGCCAAGTCATTGGCCCTCTATTATGAGGCGTTGGTTCAATTCTCCTTGGCTTCATCAGGGTCAAGCCCCAAAAGTTGGGTCGTTTAGGCATGAGGGCCCTTCATGTGGGCTAGACTAAGGGCATTGTGAGGACAAACAAAAAGGTTTTTTTAAGAGATATGAACCAGCCACAAAAGTGACTTTTAGGGGTGATTGAAATAGCCCTCAAAAGTCATCTTTCAAGGTTGGTTGTAAATCGCCTAAAAAAAGTCACTTTTGAGGGCGATTTGAAACCCCCTCGAAAATTGACCTATGTGGGTAATTTAAAATCCCCCTCATAGCAACGTACAAGGGCGGCTTACAACCCCCTTGTAGCAACTTATGAGGATGGTTTAAAACCACCTTGTTGCAAAGTTTAGGGACGTTGGGCACCCCCCTCGTACTAACTTTTGGGGGCGTTAAGGAACCCCCCTCCCCTCCCCCGTGGTAACTCCTGGGGGCATTAGAAGGCCCCCTTATAGTAGAATTTACATACTTTCACATTTAGATAGGCCCCCTTATAGTAGACTTTACATACTTTCACATTTTTAGATAGGCCCCCTTATAGTAAACTTTACATACCTTCACATTTTTGGATTGTGATACTTTCAAACTGTTATGTTGGGCATGAGTGAAGAGGATCAAAAAGTTGGGTAGTTGTATCCAATTGAGGTTGGCTTACATGATGCGACACTGAATTCAACAAATCAAGGAGAGTTTGCAAATTGCATTGAATCGGCTTTGCACAAACCTTCATTGGAGCATACAATCATCTCTTTGCATTCACTCCATAATGAAAGCACTGAAGAAAATGGATGATGTCATTGAATATAGTGTTGATCCTGATGTATTCTATGGGAATTTTAGGAGGTGTTTGAGAATGTTCTTTCTATTTTTTTTATTTGCACTAAAGGGCATGGCATTATAAAAGCATGAAGGGGAAAAATCTTTGCATATTTCCCAATAACAACCAAGAAAGTTGAAGGACCAATCCCTCCTAGCCTCCTCCATTTACCTCTTTATGTTATGTTTCCTTGCCAACAAACTCCTACGCTTTATTTGGACAACATTTGGCAGGGTATCACTGGTAGTAGAGTTTGTTTAAATCTCAAGGAGCTTTCTCTCCTTAACACAAAGACATTTAGGTATATTTCCATATAATGAAATTTCATATAGTATCCCGCAGTTGGTTTGGTCTCTAACTCTTTGAGTTTGTAGTCTATTGGGTTGTTAGTCCATCTATCATATTTACTTTACCTCCGAGTGCAGCCCTCAAGTCCAATATTTTCCCTAATGTTTTTTCTCCTCACTCTTTCGTCCCGAGGGAGAAATGCAAGGGGTGGTCAAGGTCATAGCCAGGGCCAGGGTTGTGGTCGTGTTATAACTCAAGCTCAACCTTGAACTACCCGAAATCAAGGTCGCAAAAATAACAATGATTTAGACTTGGAAAAAACTCTGTCTTAGCAAACTAATGCACACCCACATGCTCGTTAGATTATTTTGGGTTGGGAGAATGAATTGAAGCATGAAACATATAATGAATTGGAGCTAAATGAATCGCAGGATCTCATCCCTAACCCAGGCCATACCAAAGGCCGATACACCCAGTTCCGCAGACCCTTTACCTTTTCTGGATGATGAAAAATCTCTTGGCAAAAGCTTTAACATCCAGCTTTGAAGGAATTTCATAGTTAGCAACAAAAATACAGGAAATCGACAAGGAATTCCAACTCATTCAATGCCAAATTCAACAACAAAATGCTCGTTTAAGTCATATTGAGAATCATATTCCCTGCCTTCCACAAACTGAACTATCGGGGTCCAATGCCAAAGACTTAACGCCAATTGAATCTTAATGATTATCATTTTTCTTAACATAGTTTTGAATCTTAATTTTCCTATGTATAAATGAATAGCATGCATTTTTTATATTTCTGTTATAGACAAGAGTAAATAGGACATGCATAGACACTCAGGTTTATATAGCCTTGGTTAACATTCTCAGGCTTTTCAGATTTTGGATTGCATATAATGTTGTCAAATGGCCAACATACATGGTTTCCCAATGAGCAAGTTGAGGCCATCTAATTATGGATGATGTTTATGTAATTCCTGCCTGTTTTTTAAAATGGAATAGAAAGAATCCGCCAAGCTTACTAAAATTGATTATTAAAAAAAAAAACTATTTTTTTAATAAAATATTTAAAATATAATAACTTTAATAATATAATTGAATTCTAAATTTCCAAAAAATAATAAATTACTTGCAAGTAGCACCACAACCTCCAAAAATTAAAAATTAAACCTACCTAACAAGGATCACAACATATAGAATAGGAAAAATACCCACAACCATAGGTAATGTACTGCAAATTTTTCTATCCTCTCTCCAACTACACGGACGTTTTCATGGCAATGTCCCATGTCAATTTTTTGCAAGTCACTAAACACATATATTGTTGGTTGGTTAATGGATGGATGCTATCAGTGACAAGAACATAAGAAAATGATATGTTAAGGCACAGACAACACAACTATAGAAGACTCACATCATAAGAATTTGAGATAAGCAAACAAAGAACCAAATGAAAAAATAATTGCATTCAAAGAGGCCAAGTGTGTTTACAGTCCGATGTGCATTTTTATAGGTCGTAGTGTATGTTTTCGACAGTTTTTGGCTATATTTGTTTGGTCAAATTTGCCTACGCAATTTGTTCACAATTCATTGGAATCAAAAATTTGATTTGTGAATTTTCTATAATAGTGGCGGCTTTTTAAGAGCTGAATTCAAAAACAAAAAGCAAGATTTCACCCAAAAATAAATGTTTCCAGCCAAAAATTCCAAAGAAATAAAATAGAATAAGGACACAATATCCCTTTTATAAAGTAATAAGGAAAAAATGGAAATTATTTTATTATTATTCAATTGATAATTAATTGAGTTTGTCTTGAATAATTGGGATTTTTTGTCATAATGACTTGGAACCTTGTTATTAAATCTAATCATAAACATTCTCGATATGCATGATAACATTTCTATAGTTTTGAATTATAAATCTATTTTTTCTGCACAACCAAAAAGAATCATCTTTCCTACATTAATGTTCATAATGATAAACCTTGTGACTTATTCAGCTGAAAGTCTAAAATATTGCTCAAGCACCCTACTCCCAACAACTAATTTTACTTTGTTGATCATAACATCATTGTTTCTCATTAATTATCACTTCCCAGTTTTCTTTGCAGATTGAACAAATACAAATGGAATACAAGACCATAGCAATCTCAATTCTGGATTTGAACATTTAGAACCCACTATTTTTGTTTGTTTCTCACCAATTATTCCAAAGCCATTAGATTTCTATGCTGAAGTTTTAAATATCCCATAGCTTCCATGAGAGAAAATAGATTTATGTACTGAATTTGCCTATGGATTTTAAAAATTGAAGTTGCCTCGTCTTATCAGGCAACCTAGTCATATCTTCCACCTCATACCCTTCTCAGGTAACACTCAATTTAGGCGATTTCTTTAGTCTCATAATGCAGCAACAAATGTCTCTCTCTTCTCAGGAAACACACACCTAATTTAGGCAATTTCGTGAGTCTCATAATGCAGCAATAGAAATAGATGTCTCTCTTTCACCAAGTTAAATCAATAAAGAGGTAATCCAATTTGTCCAAATGTCTAACTTCAAACTTCAGGGATTAACTCATAGTGTGTCATCCTTATCTCTTCACATACCCTTCGTTGCAGTTAAATCAAACCAGTCTCAAGCCATCTAGGAATCTGGAGACACACACCTCCACCCACTGATCCCTTTGGAATTCCACATGCTTTGCAAAAAAAAAGTGTTTCCTCCATCCATTATCATGATTCATGGGTTTTGGCAAGCAGGCACCTAGGAGAGGACATATGTAATAACAACCCATTTACCACACAATAAAGCATGGAAAGAGTACTATGATCAAGCTTCACAGTCTTTTGGTGCTAGCAAAGGAGGTTTCCCATAGTCTACTACAACTCAAAGTGCATAAGAAAATTTGATATATGAATGAACCTATGCTTCATAAATTTGCATACATACATAATCAATTATAGGCAAGGTATACAAATCAATTTACAACAACTCCAAATTTGATACATAAATTATTATCTTTGGATATTCAAACGAATTTTTATAATTCCTTGTGTATATTTTCATAGTTTTTCATAGTTTACTTCTTGTTCTACTTCAATTTTTTGAAATATTTTTGGATGTTCCAACGAAGTTACAATGTAAGTTTTCACAATTATTCATATTGTTACTAAGACTTTCTCAAAACAAACTATATAAAAAAAATTGAAACATCAATATTTATAGTGAACACTCCACTTAGTAAAAAACAGATCAACAAAATATCTTACCCTTGCCTACAGGATCGGAGGGTGGGGTACTTTCAAACTTTGTTACATGGGAAAAAATGACATCATATTGCACATGGGTGCATATTCAATTTAAACCTGGGTAGTTATTCACATCACCCTGGTTAAATGCAAAGCCTAATCAACAAGAAATGTTGCATCAAAAGTAAGTGCAAAAACCCAATCCAGATTATGTTATATGAGGAGAGATAGAATCGTTCCATGTTAGGAAGAAATGATAGCATCGTTGATCCAACAAGTGGTACACTAAGCCCAAGATAAATACCATTACTTGGAAATTGATGGTGACCATAAACTTCAAAGGGGGAGGTTTAAATCTCTAAGATCAAGTTCAAAGATTTGCATTACAAAGGAAGCTACAGTACAAGACATTGTGACCTTGGGGGTCAGTTTGCAAGTTGTATAAATCAACTTCTGAAAAAAAGATAGCCTGTAGGGTGTTACTGCAGGTTTGGAGAGTAAATTTTTGAAGGTACAAGGTGATGGTGTGCAAGTGGAAAATGTGTGATTTGTTTCAACTCTTGGAGAAGGGTTTCTTGCAAATATTTTGCATATTCTCAACTTCTTTGCATTCAATTGCATCTTCACATATATGATATGTCCATAGAAACAACCTCAAAACCCCGTGAAAATGTTCATACTAATGGTGAATATCATATTTAAAATCATGTTACAAGTTTAGGATCCATTGCACGAGGAGATAGTGGGGATTGGGGCTGCAATAAGTATAACGATGTCTACTAAGGGCCTTACACCTGCACAAGGGAAAATTGTTTGCATATACAAGGTAACGGTGTAAACATGTGAATCACATTTGACCCCCATGTCCCCTGTTGTGTAACACAACCCTCCCCCTCCACCCCGGTATTTTTAATGTAGTTTGACCGAGTCAAAATGATTTGAGGATAGGATAAGACAAGACATTAAAACATCTCTACCATACTGGTCTAGAGAGCGGCTTTTAAAGCAACTAGAAATATCAGGGTTCATGTGAAGCACATCTTAGCAAAAATAGGGCTTTCCCAAAACCCAACTTCCCAATCCCATACATTTACAACGATTATCCAAATTTTCCTATACTTTTCACACATATATATTCCCATCAAAAGTTATGGCATTCTTATGTAGACCTTGCACATATATAACAACAATGTACTTTCTATAGCTAATATTTCTACTCTGACTTCTCTGTAATTTCAACCTATAACAATCTAACTTTCCCCTTCCTAAACATAACAAGTATCCCCCTTATTTGGATCTGCTAGTGGAGGTATGCTCAATTTGCCAAGCCCTGCTGCTTTTAGTCTCTCCCGACAGCGGGAATTTGTATTGGCTAAATCTCTATGAATTTTGCATCAACTGAAATGAAAATTGGACCCATAATCTTCCCAGAGGTCTAATTTGCTATGGACTAGGTTCACTTTAATTTTATCTTGGTATCTCCTAATAGTTTTAGCACTAGGTAGTAACACTAACTTGTATTGATTGCACCTCCATTGTTCTTATGCCAACTCTGAAGAAAGTTTAACCAAAGATTGTCACCAGTATCTTCTATCCAAAATTGTAAGCATCACCTAAAACTAGAGGTGGTCCCTATAAAAAGTTCACTTATTGTTTGAAGGTGTCAAAACAAGAAACCCCTGCCACAAATTATCAAAAATGGAGCACACATTGATAGAACAACATAATAAACCCAACATAACACATATATTTATGAAATAACAATAAAATGGCATTATTCGTGAAAGAACAAGTGAGATAAATAATGATTACATAAATAGTGGGAGGCACCACTTCCAAAAGAGATGGGTTGCACGCTGCTTGCCTTGGGAATGTAAAGAGGCACCCTACAACAGAAAATATGTGTGATCGTCTAATAACAGTTTTCAAGAAACTAAAGCATCAGTGTCCATCATTTTATTGCACATATGATGGCACTCAATGTACAAAAGGGGTTACCCTATCCCAACAATTTGGATAACCACATATAAAACATGTAGATTTATATTGACTCTAAATAAACCTGCCGAAACAGTACCCGTGTATAGCACATATCATGGACAGTTTGATTAATGCCCAAGATTCACCATGTTGACTTCAAGAGTTCAAGGATTCCAATTAGACAACTTTTAAGCAAACTAGACAGAGAGACTGATCAAATACAATTCATCCTATGTAATGTATGTTAAGAGAGATTGGTGAACAATGTATGCAATTTCAAAAAATATATGTTTATATCACATCCAAAGCATGTCAAGTCTTGGCAGAATACAAAATAAATAGAAGCATCGAACACAATATGGTGCCTAGGTCAATAGGAGTAGGACAGGAACTCACATCATCTTTACTGTACTAAGAAAATGCTAAGGTTTATTGACATTCTCCAGCTTATATATATACATATATGGGACCTAACAAGCCTTGTAAGTAGTTACTAATCTGTAGACCATGATTCTCCATAGAATCATGAGTTCTAGACCTCACAAGAAAATAACCAATCATTTCATAGCAGTGACCCAAAACATTTGTCACAAAAGTATGTCTGTCTAACCTCAACTACCTTAAAAGTTAAAACCATCTAGTATGGGTTATAGTTATCAAGCTCGCCATGAGTAATATTACACCAATTTATCACTACCATAAGAACAAAGGTCATACTTCTTGCTAATATGAAGCAGATTTTTGAGAATTCAGAACAGCAAGATAGAGCAAAGCACACACTGAGAGATATATTGTCACCAACATACACATCAATACAGCAACACTCATAGATGTATTCATATATGCTATATCACATAGTTATATATATTTTTTTTAGAAATCTAAGTGTCATCAAGACGTGATCATCCTTGCACCTTAAGAAGATGTGTCTCATGCAGTCATTGGACACAGTAACAATTTCAGGAATTATAACATAAGGTTAGCTAGAGTGATAGACATGTACCTCTGGGCGACTGAGCCGGAGACTGCAACTCTCCTCCCAACCTTAGATTGGACTGCACAGTGGTCCTCCTTGCAGTCCAATAACCCCAATCCAGATTCTAGAGCATTGTGAGAAACCTGCTGATGGTTTGCTTGGCTAGAACTAGGTCCCGATAGGGCTGACCCCCTCCACCCTCCAATTACATCATGATACTTAATTTATTCGATCTCACATCCATTTTTGAGACCTTATAAAAGCTTCTATACTCCCAAGAGCTATATGTCTAAGTGTCATCCAAACCAGGCTTGGATATACTGTCATGTCAAGATGGATGGGCTTGCCACTGTATTTTCTATTAATTTTTGTTACATTAGCTCTGCATTCAAATACTTGCCAGTGAAAGTAATGTGGGTTGACTGCAATTTTAACCTGGACTAGGAAAATGGCTGCAAGGCTGCATTTATTTTCCATATTCAAGTACATGGAGGCATGGCTTGACCCTACCCTCCTCCTTCAGGGCTCCTAATATTTCTCAACAAAATATGGCAGTGAAATTTGCTACCTATGAACAATGAATGAAACCAATATCTAGTGGTAACAACAACCTCCAAACACATTAGAAGGCAGTGAAGTTACAGGGCTAACCTGGTCATGACAAGGGTCTCTAAGATGCATTTGGTGTAGTGAGACTCCCACAACACGTGGAGATATTTCCTTAACAGAGGCTGATCATGATGCTAGCTTGGTTCAAGGTTCATATACTTACTCTGTTTGTTCTGCTGCTAGGTATGCATATATATATGCTCTTAGGTATACTACTAGATATACTACTGGAACTAGAACTGCTAGTGCTGCTTCAAAAAAAAAATAGTGAATTAGTAATAACATAGTAGTGAGCTTGAGTGGACCCTCAGGGTGACTCTACACCAGCTAGGATCCGTCCAAGTTAGATATCAAGCACACTTTCACAACCCATCACTGGATACTCTACACCAGCTAGGATCCGTCCAAGTTAGATATCAAGCACACTTTCACAACCCAACACTGGATATTCACTGAGTTTGGAATGAAATAAACTTTAAATAGATTGCAGATCGATTTGATTGAGAAATCTTCGGGACAACATGCAGATTTAATTACACTACAATACATTTCTTGCTGAAAAATGATCCTTCAAATAGAATGCAAATCTATCTTATTCCCCACTATTTTCACCATCTTCCCATACACTATCAACAACTCGCAAAACAACAAGGAGATCAATACTTTTCATTTCCAGAGAAATACCACCTACCACATTATCAATAGTTTCAAAAGGTATCAGTTTCTTTACACCACAGATGGCAAAGTTCCTTTAACGGGTACTCCTTTGGGGATCCTATTATTAGACTTTGTCGGTGGTCCATTTATTGGAAACACCAAATGAACCCTATCAAACTTGCAATATGTGCCTCCTCCTTGTAGAGTTATATAAAGTGTTGTAGAACCTTTCTCATAATTCAACCTAGCTAGTTGTCTGCCACTGCCTTTTTACCTCAAGATATCACTTCTTTGGAAATGGCTCTAAGGTTTGCATAAATTTATGAACCCATAGTTAAATAGGAACTCCTATATCTCCTACTGACTTCACAGTAATACATGTATCCCATTGGATTGGAAGTACCACCGAATTGTAGGGGCTGGTTGACAGAACTGGATTCCAAAATGTCATTACCTAGTGGAACCCCAATTTCTGGTAGGCCTTTATCATTAAGTACCTCTATCATATCATGCCATGAGTGAAACTTGATTTGATGTGCTCACCCACCATTACATGGGGGTCTTTTCCAAATTCATATACATTGTTGCAACCCTTTGCTCAGGCACAATCTACTCCACCACTTGTTCCAAAGATTCTTTCATGGTGTCAGTTGTGCCATTAACTCAATATCTTCTTAAGCTCTGCACTAATCCACCTAACTATTTTCAACATCATGCAATGGCAATAAATTTTTACAGTCTATTCAAGAGTGATTAAAATCTATATTTATCTTTTTCCATAGATCAGACACTGACACACAAGACAGAGTTCTGAGTCGTCATTGTGCTCATACAAAATAAAAATTCAACCTTTCTTAGACAAAGGCACAAAAAGAGTTGACAATTGCAGGCATAGTAGAAAACATATTCACATAGGATCACTTTTGACAAATGAGGTCCATTTGCAGAGTTTAGATTACTATCCATAAAGGAGTACACTGGTGATAAAGCTCGGTATAAGGTCATACTGAGTCATTAGCAAAAGCCTTATGGCTATCTCTCTGGAAGGAAGTACTTTTGACTGCATCCTTACCAGCACTGGAAACTTCTGCATCATATGTAGGTCCATATTTTATAAGTGCCTTTGTACTTTTTCTAGATGGAAAGAAACAATTTGAAAGTCAAGGCTATGTGCTAGTTTGTGCCTTTTTTGTGGAAAAGGTATTAGGATCCTTGTCACAGTGACAAGGGCATTACAAACAACACCAGTTAGCTTCACGGACTAAAGCAACATTAACAACTATTATATACAAGAAGGGATTGTTGCTCTCCAGTCAATCAAGACAAAAGCATACACGTGGACAAATTATCAACTACGAGAGTACAAATGTTCAAAATGTTGGAGCTTTTTGTTGGCATATGCATGGTATTTGGATTTTACCTCTTCAAGTTGTTATGACCTTCATTATTCTACATCAGAACTTGGGCTTGACAACATTTTCAGGGTTGGCAACCTCATTGGTAGTTACGTTGCCAAATTTCCCAGTTACAAAATTGCAACAAAAATTCCAAAACAGAATCATGGAATAAAAGGACAAAAGTACTAAGGCCACATCGAAGACATTAAAAATTAGGAGGTGGCTTAAAATTGCAGCTTGGGAGACAAGATTTCTTTGGAATCTAGAAATTTTGAGGCAAGCATAATGCAGTTGGCTATAAAAATACATTTACACATCAACTATCACAAAATTTCTTTTCTCTGTTACACCCACATTTGTCTCTATTTCAACTGTTGGTACATGTATGCTTATAGGAGTGCCTTTGATAGCAGGGATAATTCTTTCTGCACTTCAAACCTTTGAGAATTCTTGAGTTGACTGATATGTATACGAGATATAATTAGATATGTATACTTTAGAAAACTACAAAAATAAATATACTTCCAAAAGCTACAGAAAGAATTCTCCCTGCTGTATTGACTGATACGTATAGTAGATCTACTCTCCACAATATTGGTGCCTATGAGTGTCTTTGTATTTGGATGGATTTTATACAAATCTACAAGTCAGGAGCATTCATGTTCTGAATGCTAATAAACCTAATAGCATGGAAAGGGCTAGTGAACCAGGCAAAGAGTAAACCCCGCAGGTCGAATGTTAAATGTTTGATATGTTCTATGCTTAAGAGCAAGTTACTTCAATTTTCTTGTTAGCCCAATATCAATTTCCAGTTTAGCAATCACATCAGCATGATAGTAAAATGTAGATAGAACATAAACACAAACATTAGAATACAAGCCAAGACAAGAGGACACAAGATGTGGCACCAGCCAGGGACAAACCCCAATGTGGGGAAACCCTTGATCAATTTTTCTTATATTCTTCAATAGTTCAGCACACAGAGAGATAGTACTAATATACAAATCTGATATTTTATGACAATAGCAGTAAAGCCTTCACCAGAGAAGTCAATGTTGGTCAAACAGGACAGAATCTTCCTCTGAAGATCATTCATATGGCACCAACAAGATTCTCATTAAACTGAGCCAAACATGGTCAAACCTTGACCGAATACATCTCCCAGAACATTGTTGTCTTTGTGATGCACTTGCTGTCACTTCTTAAAGAGTTAGGGAATCAACCTTCAGCCCTCATTCTCCACACAATCAATAATGCAGGCCTTCTTAAGCTGCAGTGTATCAAGGTGAAACTCCACCACTGCCATGCTTTCCAAGTATGGTTTGATTACCCTTAATGCAACCCTTAGAACAAGATCTGTTGTTGGCTATGGCCTGCGGCCTAGCCCAACAGCAAGTTAGGCCTACGATCCTCCATCAAACAACTTACAAACACCATCAATGCAGTAGTATCTAGCCTACAGAACTCGACTTGCTGTCAGCACATTCTAGCACCCAATCCGCATATGTATCTTCCCAACATTGATCTGTTCTGAACCTATAGGAAGATCCCTTCAACGTACTACCTCGCCCTATTCATCGCTGCTCTCCCTACCTTGCAAACAATCCTGAACATGCCTAGGAACAACCTATATCACTACGCTGTAACCCGAAATTCTCATGCTTCTTTCAGGCTTCTTCTTGCTTGTGACTAGGGTCTCCTTTTGTTGCGGCTAGGGCTTATTCTCTCGCTGCAGCTAGGCTCCTTTTGTTGCGTCTTTGGGCTCCTCCTCCAGCTTCGTATTAAGGCTCCTTAGATCTGTGGCTAGGGCTTTCTCTTCAACTGCAGCTAGATCTCCTTCATGACTGAGGTTAGGGCTCTCTTAGATGACCTTTCCACTACGTTCTCCTTGATAGAAGACAAACCCAAACAAGTGAAGAGAGATCATGAGATGATGTTCCTCAGATGACTCGAGGTCTCCTCTATTTAAATGCAACGTTGAGGTTGAACTGGGGTAATTTGCTTACTGGCTGACCTTGACAAAATTGTCAATAATACAAATAAATTCATATCTCCATAAATACATGTCGGAATCAGATGATCTTTATATCAATCATACACCTCTCGGAGAGACAAATCCAAGAGAATATCAGCTGCCATAAATAAGGTGACCCACATGGAGTTTGGCCCTAGTTTCCAATTTTAACACTCCCTCTCAACTAGGGAGAAACTCCATTTGCTAATCCATCCTCTCAATCGGTACCATCTTGCCATCAATTCACTCCTCTGCACTACTCTGCTCTTCTCTACTCTGTTGAACAATGAAGAAGAAGAAGTGATCGAGAATGTATCATTCCATTCTCTACTAACCCAAAGTTTAGTCCCATATAAACAGAGTGTCTCATACCACTCTTATTGACCCAAAGTCAATCCCAAATAAAATAGAGTGTCTCATACCACTATAACTGGACCGAAGTTAGTTCCAATTGATCACAGATCAATATAGGTCATCCTAGCATAGGGAGTATGGTAGTACACGATGTTTCCATCGATAGTACTGTGGTCCCTATCCTCATTTCCCTACTCATTGGCCAGATGAGAGGTACTTCCCATCAGTCCCAGACTGCATGGGTAGGATGTCTCAGCAAAAGAAGGATGCACCACTCATCCTGCCTACATGTCACCATGGGGTATCACAGGGGAAGGCTGAACCACTCACCCTGTACACAACAAATCACTAGGGAAAGGCTGGACCACTCACCCTATGATTGTGTCTTAACAGGAGAAGGATGAAACACTAATATACAAATCTAATATTTTATACACCAATAGTAAAGCCTTGACCAGAGAAGTCAATGCTAGTCAAATAGGACACAAATTTCTCTAAGATCATTCATATGGCACCAACAGATGCTCATTAAACTAAGCCAAACATGGTCAAACCTTAACCCACAACATCTCTGAAAACGTTGTTGTCTTCTTGTTGCACTTGTTGTCATTGCTTCAAGAGTTGGGGCATCAACCTTCAACCCTCATTCTCCACACAGTCAATAAGCACTCCTTCTTAGGTTGCAGTTGATGAACACCAGTATTGCAGCAAGAATGTTGCAACTCCTGGGGCTACCAACTTTTACTTATACAACCCGGTTTGTACAAAATTGGAGATGACAGTGTTGTATACACAAGTAGATGCGATGGGTCCACTTTTTGTCACTGTTGAGCAGGGAATAGACACTTTGGTTTCTCTCAAACCAGCCTTCTATTGATTCAGAAGGAGTTTGATTACTAATGAAGAAAAGGGAAATTTGCACTAATTGGCAGAATTGAAATATTGTCCTACTGCCGTAAGGAAAGACTGAAATTAATGATTAAAACACACCACTCATCTAACTAATTGCTAAGACATCTTGCTTCAGAAGAATTCTAAGCTAATATGTGTTTTAATCCTAATTGTCCTAGGCATGCAATCTAAAATAACCAAATATTCTACTGTTGTGCATATGAATGAACACAATAACTCTTTTTTTCCTTTTTGTCCTTTTTTTGTGAAAATGTCAATGCTGAATCTCTTGGTGATGTGGCAGGTAGGTAGAGATGGTGATGGAAGTCAGATGGCATGGGAGGCAAGTAGGGTCTCTTTTCCTATCTTCCTAGATGTTTTTCCACAAATCGACCTCAAAACAAGCCACTACAGGTCGTCCAACATGATGTTCTAATGCTTCCTATAGAATGTCCTAATGCTCCTACAAGATCCCTTGTACTCGTACAAGATCCAACCAAGAGAAATAGGGTGAATTGGAAGGTGTATAGGGCTTAGGGAAGGTGAAAATGATGGAAGAAACAAGGCAAGGGGGTGGCTAGGACTCCTCAGAGCTTAACCCAAAGTTGTAAGATGGTTGATTTGCTCAACAAACCTAGGAAGTTGTTCATATGGAATGACGAATTGGTTGAGGGACTTGGTGGCTTTTGGTGATCATGGATGGATGAGGTTAGCTTGGGTTGTTGGCATGAGATCTTCCTGCACTATTGAAACTCCTACAATACATACATTACAGCATTTATCCCATAAATCATATCAAACAAGGAAGATTTCTAATCAACTTAAGAAAACAGAAAACATTATTTAGTTGCCCTAATTCATGCATGGAAATACTTGCAGAATATTGTGAAACACCATGATATCTAATACAAAACTGAAGATATCAGAAATGACAATTGAAACCTATTCTTGAAAACTGAAAAGATGTTGGCCTAAAAGTAGCAGAAAACACTAAATTCCATAAGAAATCAGAATTCTATTTTTTTGGGGCTGAATAAGAGTTTTTCCTCAAACCATGGTCCTTGAAGGGAGGAGTGAGGCCAAATCCACCTGTTATCATTCTTTTTGGTATTCCTATTATCTCTCTAAAGCTACTGCTAAAGCAATGCACAAATGGAAGCAAACTAATCAAATTCACCACTACTTGCAATGAAGCAATGTTAAAAACCAATTCAACACTTGGCTCTATGAAATAACCTAAACATACAAGTAGAAAAAGAAGAGCCTTTGTTGCTAGGGTTGGGCCCTACCCAAGAGCTTCAGCCCTCAAAGTCAACTTAGTTCCAAATCAAGGAAATGCTCATTCTCATTATCATATCAGAAAAATTACATAAAAATGTTTTTTCCACAAAGTTTGAGCTCGAAAATGCTTAATGCTCTTACATAAAAAATCTGAATCCTAATGAGGCTTTAAGCCTCGTTATTTATACAACTGAAGTCTCCAAAAACTTCCTTAAATCTATGGTGGCTTGGCTCCCAAACTTAAGATGAACTGGCTCTTAACTGTCACTGGCTTGGCTGCCCATGATCTCCATGACTCGACTGCTTGAAACTTCGATCTAGTGTGATTTGATTGAGGAATATTCGAATGAGTAAAGATTTAATGAGGAGGATCTATCTCCTATCATCTCTCCTCCTTGTCTCATTTGAGTGTCTGCCCTTAATTAGCCAAAATTGCCATGATTTTCTCTCAAAAACCTGCAATCAATGCACATTAGACCACTAGACATACATCTTACTTTTACTCATCTCATTAAGAAAAATATAATTAAAACATGTAAGGAATTATGAGAAGAGTTGATTTTAATGAGCTTGGAGGTGTATTAAGGCCCACATTGTTACCCAATGATGAGGCTCATCAGTGGTGCACCAAGGTGAGACTCCACCACTGCCACGATGTCCAAGTTTGGTTTGATTACCCTTAATGCAACCCTTAGAACAACCTTTGTTGCTGGCTATGGCCTGCAACCTAGCCAAGCAGCAAGTTAGGCCTACGGTCCTCCATCAAACAACTTACAACAATACACCATCAACGGAGTAATATATAGCCTACAAGAACTTTCCTTACTGTCAAAACTTTCTAGCACCCAATCCGCATATGTATCTAGCCCTACATTGATATGCTATAGAGCCTATAGACAGATCTCTTCAACGTACTGCCTCACCTTATTGTTGCAGCTCCCCCGCCTTTCAAACAGTCCTTAACCCATTCCTAGGAACAAATTAGCCAAAATTGCCATGATTTTCTCTCAAAAACTTGCAATCAATGCACATTAGACCACTAGACATACATCTTACTTTTTACTCATCTCATTAAGAAAAATATAATCAAAACATGTAAGGAATTATGAAAAGTGTTGATTTTAATAAGATTGGAGGTGTATTAAAGGCCCACATCGATACCCAATGATGAGGCTCATCAGTGGTGCACCAAGGTGAGACTCCACCACTGCCACGTTGTCCAAGTTTGGTTTGATTACCCTTAATGCAACGCTTAGAACAACCTTTGTTGCTGGCTATGGCCTGCGACCTAGCCAAGCAGCAAGTTAGGCCTACAGTCCTCCATCAAACAACTTACAAACACCATCAATGGAGTAATATCTAGCCTACAAGAACTCGCCTTGCTGTCAACACTTTCTAGCACCCAATCCGCATATGTATCTAGCCCTACATTGATCTGTTCTGAGCCTATAGGACAGATCTCTTCAACGTACTGCCTCACCTTATTGTTGCGGCTCCCCACCTTTCAAACAATCCTTAACCCATTCCTAGGAACAACCTCTATCATTGCATTGTAACCCGAAATTCTCATGCTTATTTCAGCCTTCTTCTTACTGCATTAGGGCTCCCTTTGTTGCAACTCGGGTCTCTCCTTTAGTCGCGGCTAGGGCTCCTTCTCTTGCTGCGGCTAGGGCTCCTTTTGATGTGGCTTAGACAAGACAAGAGGACACAAGATGTGGCACCAACCAAGGACAAACCCCAATGTCAGGAAACCCTTGATAAATTCTTTTTATATGTTCTTCAATAGTTCACCACAGAGAGAGATAGTACATATACATCAGAAGTCAACATTTTGACTTATCAAAATAAGAGCAAAGATCTTCTCAAAGAAGATGTCACATGAGGTAGTTGATTTGGACTCAGGTGAAGGCATACTGCTTCAACTGATCCTCCAAGGTGACTCCATCACCATGTTGCACCTCATTGTGATGCACCTCATCACCATGGTGCACCCATCACTATGTTGCACCCGTCACTATGCTGCACCCATTCACTAAGTTGCCCTTATCACTGAGATGCACTGAATCACAATTTTACCCATCACTGTGCACTATGCTGCACCACTCCATCATTGTTGTACCCATCACTGTGCACTATGATGCACCATTCCATCACTGTGCACTATGATGCACCATTCCATCACTGTGCACTATGCTACACCACTCCATCACTGTTGTACCCATCAATGTGCACTATGTTGCACCATTCCATCATTGTGCACTATGTTGCACCACTCCATCACTGTTGTACCCATCACTGTGCACTATGCTGCACCATTTACACTCACCAGCCTTATCTACTTGCTATGGCTTGCAACATAGCAGAGCAGCTAGGCTATAATTGCAGATCCCTTCAATTGGTCTTCAATGCAGTGATTACTTTCATTGTTTATTGCCTTTACCCCTTTCTCTATCCATCTAAATCAAAGTCTGCAACATACAACAATTTGTGCATTTGCATTTATGTCAACACAGTCCTAATCATATGTTGTCCAATCTTGTTGAACACACATCTTTCAACACTCTACTTCATGTCATATTCTTGAAGTTGGACACTGTCCTTGTCCAAAACAATGTTCATATTAGGCATCATATGGCTCTCCTCTTTCCAGCTTATAGGAATCCTCTTCTTGCGGCAGATTATATCTCCTCGGTTAGGGCAACATGGAGCCCTTCTTTTGCTGCGGAATACGACCAACATTTAGCGTGCATTCAGACTATGACTAGGGAATACACAAAACTATTGTGAGGTCTCTTTTAGACCAGCATGTAGACTTCTCTTTAACTGCATTAGGGTTGTCCTCCTTCATGATTGCATTAGGCCTTAAGGTCATCTCCATAGGGAATTTAGGGAACATCTTAGTATCTCTGTGATTAGGGTATGACATCATTTATGGTAGTGTACTGTTAGAGTAATTTTTGTGCCCTACAACCCCAAGCATGAAAATTTCCATAAACCAAGGGCTCCTAAGTCCCTAAAAGAGTTTGTTCTAACCCCTAAAGGAACAAGGTCAACAGATTACAGCTTCTCCCAGAAGTTCACCATGAAAAACTACTCAAAATTGGTCGAAACAGGATCATTACACTGCTCCACTGGCTAGGTGCGTTGCATC